>CM029502.1:18271737-18603393 GCA_017140595.1 Eucalyptus curtisii
CACAAAAACTTGTGCCACTAGAGAACGTCCATTCTCTTACCTTAAGCATCACAAAAACTTGTGTCACTAGAGAATGTTTTTATAGTTCCAACGAACCCACATATGCCTTGTCCTTATGGTTAACCTTTCTTTATATATAACAAGGCATATGCACAAGGCTAATAACTGAATGCCCCTACTTCACTTAAGGTTTAAGCAATAACTTGAGACTTTTAATAATATATATTCAATATAATAACAATCCATTCAAAAACATTTTATTGAATGCAAAAGATGACATATATATATATATATATATATATATATATATCTCAAAATGTTACTAAATTGTAACAAATACAGATGTAAACTTTATTCAAGAAAAATTAAACACAGCTCCCACTAAATAACAGCATCCCAAGATGCTCCTAGGTCCATGCTAATGACATGTCGCTCAAATACACATGGACGTAGGCCTTTAGTTAGTGAATCTGCAACCATATCATCCGTAGGAATATGATCTACCGCAACGTCATCATTCTCAAGACCGATTCCCTTTATGGTCAAAAACTTGGACTCCATGTGTTTAGACCTCTTGAGACTTCGTTGTTATTAATAAACAACATTGCGTAGTTATTGTCACAATGCAAACTGTATGGGCCTATCCATAAAATCATAAACTCGATAACTCCTAATGAGGTTCCGGAGCCAAATAGCTTGAGTAATGCCTGAAAAACATACAAACTCCGCTTGCATGGTAGAAGAAGATATGGATTGCTTTCTCGCTTCTTCCATGATATCGCACCTCCCGCTAACATAAATATGTATCCAAACTTGTTGACTTCTTATCATCTTGACAAGAAAATCTGCATGAATACCTTGCTAGCTGCAAGTCCGGAACATGTCTATAAATCAGCATATAATCTCTTGTTCTCTTTAAGTACCTTAAAACCTTCTTGGCAAAGAACTCAATGATCGTGTCTTAGATTTGACTCACATCCGCCAGAAACCCGTTGCAAAAGCAATATCTAGCCTAGTGCAAACTCGAGCATATATGATACTTTCAAGCACACTAGCATAAGGTACATTCTTCATTTGGGCTTTCTCAAAATCTGAATTAGGGCATTGTGAAAGACTTAATTTATCACCCTTAACAATGAGCAATTCCCCGGTTTGCAATGCTGCATATTGAATCTTCTAAAATACGATCAACATATGCCCTCGAGACAAACCCAAAGAATGACGAGAGCGATTCCTATGGATCTCTGCCAAGAACAAAAGACGATCACCAAGGTCTTTCATGTCAAAATTTTTCGATAACATCCGCTTTGTCTCATGCAATAAAACAATGTCACTACTAGCAAGCAAGATATCATCCACATAAAGTATGAGAAAAATATATTTCCTCCCACCGACCTTGGTGTATATACATCGATCTACTTTATTCTCAATAAATCCGAACGAAGTGACAATACTATGAAACTTTAAATACCACTATCTAGAAGCTTGTTTAAGGCCATAAATAGACTTTTTCAATCTACAAACAAGCTTACTCGAGTCATCTACGCAAAACCTTCAGCCGCACCATATAAACCTCCTTAAGGTCTTCATTTAGAAAAGCAAGCCTTAACATCCATCGGGGTGTAACTTCATATCAAAATGAGCTACCAATACCAAGATCACTCTAAAGGAATCTTTAGAAGAAACCGGAGAAAATGTTGCTTCATAATATATTCCTTTGCTTTGAGTGAAACCCTTAGCTACTAATCCGGCTTTAAACTTTTCAATCTTCCCTTTGGAATCCCTTTTAGTCTTGTATACCCATTTGCAGCCAATAGGTTTACAACCTTCTGTGCAATTCAACAAGCCTCCCAAACACCATTGTGTTTCATAGATTGCATCTTATCTTTCATAGCATCGAGCCACAAATCTGATTGAGGACATGAGATGGCATCCGTATAAGTTACAGCATCAACAACACAACCAATATCATAATCATGCTCTCCCAAGTAGACTAAATAGTCTGGTGGTATAGCTGAACGTCTTTCCTTGGTTGATCTTCTGAGTGAAGTTTCTTCATCCTCATTCTGAATCTAATGAGCTTGTGGAATTTCTTCAGGAACTGTTCAACAATAGGATCCTGGGCCACAACAGCTCGGTTGGGCGTAGGAGACTCCATAATTGTCTGCATAAGATGAGACAGGTGATGCAAAGAATCCCCACCATACTATCATCTTCAATAGTTCGTGAGCAACTACCATTTTCAGCTACATCAAATTCCAGAAATTTTGGTCGAGATTCCACAATTCTTGTACCTCCATTAGGGTTATAAAACCGATACCCCTTTGAATGATCGGGGTAAGATACGAAGTAACATCGAGTAGTTTTGGAATCCAACTTACTCAATGTAGGATTATATAACTTCACATCTGCATGACATCCCTAAACTTTAAGGTGATTCAAGCTAGGCTTACGTCCAGTCCATAACTCAAAGGGAGTCAATGGAACGGCTTTAGTAGGAACACGATTTAAAATGTAAAGAGCTGTTTTCAAAGCTTCACCTCATAGAAAATCAGGTAAATTGGTCCTACTAATCATACTTCTCATCATGTCCATAAGAGTGTGATTCTTCCTTTCAGCCACACCATTTTGTTCATGACTTCCAAGCATAGTAACGACCTATTATCCCTAATCCTCTAAGTATTTAGCAAATGGCCCTTTAAGTTGTCCAAAAGATCACCGTGCCTATCAAAATACTTACCACCACGATCGATCGACAATCTTTATAACTTTTCCCAATTGTTTCTCCACTTGAGTTTGAAAAATCTTAAATTTGTTAAGAGACTCGGACTTTTCTTTAATCAAGTATAAATATCCATATCGGGAAAAAGTCATCAATAAATGTGATGAAATAAAGATTTCTACACAAAGTAGCTGTGTATGGTCCACTAATATCTCGTGTGAATAACCTCCAAGAAGTCGAACTTCGTACGGTGGATTTCTTCTTTATCTTAGTCGTCTTACCTCTACAACAGTCCACGCAAGTCTCTAGATCACTTTTAAGAGTAGGCAAGATATCAGCCTTTATAAGCCTTTCTACTCTTTCTTTGGAGATGTGACCAAGACGTTTATGCCACAATGCATAAGACTGTTCCTTAGGTAGAGGCCTTTTGGAAACAACCTTTTCAGCTAAATAAGCAGCGTACATGTCGTCGGGAGATAAGCTCAATCGATACAATCCATTAAATAAATTGCAACACCCAATCTTATTTGAATCATAAAACATGGAAATAGTATTACTCTTTATTTCAAAAGAGTATCCACACATGTCCAAACAAGACACAGTAAACTAAATTCCACCTAAAAGAGGGTATGTAAAAGGTGTTTCTCAACATCATCCTAAAACCGTAATCCAAAATAAAAAACATCTCCCACGAGCTCGATGTCAACTTCAATGTTGTTTCCCATGCTGAGCTTTGATTCATCCCGATTTGGCGTCCTTCGGTTTATGAACCCCGTATGGTGAACGCAACATGATTAGTTACGCCACTATCTAACCACCACGAATTGGTTGGAACTTCGTGATAGATTAGATTCACAAACAAACGCAAAGAATCATTACCTTTAGGCTCACTCTTAGTTCTTTTGAACAACCAAGTCTTAAACTTATTGCAACGCTTCTTCACGTGTCCTCTCTCCCTACAAAAGTAGCAAAGAACACCATCCTTCTTGGTGAATGCTTTCTTAGGACCTGACTGTTAGAAGGACATGCACCCTCGAATTTCCTTTGTAGTTGGAAGGACCAGCAGCCTTCGTAATTGCCCTTGTGGGTATAGTTTTTCACCTTCTTACCCTTATCACTACCGTAACTAGAAGTATAAAGAGTAATGCGCCCTTTATCTTTCTTCAATTTCTCTTCCTTTGCCACCAGCCTTGCAATTAGGTCATTCACAGACCAGGTTTCATCTTGGGAACTGTAATTGGTCTTGATAATCCCAAAATCAGGAGGAAGAGTATTTAGAGCTTGATGCACGATGCAAGCAGTAGGAATATCAACATTGAGAGCCTGAAGCTTTGTCTACAAATCTACCATCCTCAGAACATAATCTCTAACTCCACTAGAACCATCATACTTCATAGTAAATAGTGTTTGCAGGTGTGTCCCTATCTCAGCATTAGGCGACACACGGTTTCTAGCCATCAAAGCTTCCATCATTTGCCTAGCGGTGCAGTTTGTGCAAAACCACATTTCAAGTGTTCCTGAATGGAACGCTTCGGGTGGACATCAAACAAATTCTCGTTGCTCTTTTCCCCAAGCAGAAAAATTTGCTTTCTCGAGCCTCGTTCGTACTCTCGGCGATTGATTTGCCGGTCAATCGGCAAGTAAGAGCTATATGAACATCTCATCTCCATAGCAAACAGAAAATCTTCTTTCCATCTCTTAAAGTTTGAACAAGCAAGAACCTCAATAGTGACGGAGTTACCATTTACAGAAAAGGTGACTGAAAAACAAGCAATGTATATAATTAGCATAATGTGAGCAAAGTGTAACTTGACGTACAAGTACACATCCAGAGAGTTACATGCAAAATCACATAATCACCTTTGGGCAGAATACATGACATACAATTGTACACTCCCCTCATGAGAGCGGTTATGAGAATATATTCCAATTTTCGTGAATTCATCACCTTTGGGCAGAAGAACCACTAGTATTCTGACATACAATTGTACACTCCCCTCATGAGAGAGCGGTTATGAGAATATATTCCAATTTTCGTGAATTCATCACCTTTGGGCGTAAGAACCACTAGGATCGATCCACTCCTCTACCACACCATCATGTATCCCTTCATGAACTAATACATAATCACCTCCTTTGGGAGTATGACGATGCATTAGACCAGAGACATCCCAATCATCATACGAGACCGAAATTTCTCAAAACCAATCAAGTGTGCCACTTTGGCGGTTACAACTTAATTGAATTCTTGAAACTCTCTCATACCAGGGATATAAACTTCAAATCTCACATTCACCATATATATGTGATTTTAACTTTAGTGATAGGGGCAAGAATCACTAAAAAATCACATATCATGCTAATTACATCGCTTTATTCATTAATAAAAAATAAACTTTATTATATATTATTAATGAATAACACTTTTATAATATTTATGTGATAACATATCAACAATACAACACTTGTATTTACAAAATCACAGAAAAATACAAGAAAAATACGCAAAAATACACTATAAATTTCACGTATTTATGGTTTGATATGCATTTTCACATCCATAAAATCATTAAACAAGTATAATCAACACACCACAAGATGAGGATAATCATACGAGTCGAACACCGCCGGCCACGCACAATCGGAGCCTCCACGCGCCCGCACACGCCACCTGAGTGCGCGGCGCGTGGAGCCCACGCGCCGGCGTCAACGGCAGGTCAAAACCGGTCCGACCGGTTGACCGGGCCGTCAGGTCAGTCAACGGGTTGGGTCGGGTTCTGGGTCAGGGCCTGCATGCCGCCAATCGGATCGGATCGGGTTCGGTCGCCGATGTCAAGACACCGCGTGCGTCGCACGCACGAGCCTCGCCCCGCGTGGGGCGCGTGGTCGACGCCCGGCAGCGCGTGGGGAGCGTGCGGCGTCCCTCGGCGACGCGCCGCCCATGGATTTGCTCGGCTCGACGAGCCTAGTCCGAATATATAATTTTATTTTATTTTTATTGAACGAAAAAATCTCAAAAATCTCAAATTAGGACAAAATTCAATGCATTCGAGTTCTAGGGTTATGGAGGCTCGATACCACATGTTGGATGCAAATTCCGCAATCCCTATATCACCATAACCAGAACAAGAACATGAAGTAGAAAGATTAACGCACATGTTTTAGGATCCATCGTTTTTGAAGCGGAAGCGGAAACACGATGTTCCACGCGCAAGTCCTTCTCCTCTATTGCCCTCTATAACACTCGCTCAATGAGGCGGCCCCTTCACGTTTAGGTAAACGCCCTTAGGTGAGGATACGTGTGAAAATTAGGGTTAGAGGAGAGACTAAAGCACTATTTATAAAGTTTCCAGCTAAGCTCCCTCATTACGGGCCAGGCTCAACTCCGGCCCACTAATTAGCCCCATATTAGACTAATTAAGAAATCTTCTATCTCACCTTAGACCAAACCTCGTAAAACGGTAACCGTTAAACGGTAAATTACAATATCAATTAATATAGTCCATATTAGGAAAACTCTTGCATGGTTTTGACATTTTACGAGGTTGAAGATGATCTAACCATCATTAATTTACTGAGTCCAATCGGAGTAAAAAATCGTGAACTTGACTTATGAGCTTGGGAAGTGTAATATCATAATTTGTTCATGTCAATAGGATTTAGATAACGAGGGTTAATTTCGGAGTCAAACTGGTGGTTTTTCATTTGGATCCACTATGAATCGTGCAAATCGGTGTTTTCATGATTAGAGCATGTTGACCTGACATTCTCTGCTATTTGAGTGCATATGAGTGTTGATCAATATTACTGCACGTCAATAATTCTTGATGGTCCTTGAGCCTTCACCATGATAACTCTTTGCCCTTCACCGTGAGCATCCCGCCGAGCATCCGCGAGACAACACCACCTCTTCACCGAGTCGAGTCTGTCCAATTTTGACAAGCAAGTGTTTGAACAAGGTAATAACTTTATCTTAGTCAAGATTCATATATTTCATTGCCTTGCTCGAATTATTGCATTCTTGATTGAACTCTTGAATGATGTTATCATAATCCCGAATAGCTGTCATGACGTGCATACGATTGACAGTCGATTTCATGCCCAAAATATGACATAATCGCACGGAAAAATCACCAATCGATCTCACTCGAGATACGATTCGTGATTTTGTTAAAAATTAGCCAATCCGATCTCATGCGAGATAGTTTATCTGCCAATTTATTATATGGATATCAATCATATCTTGTTTGATTTGTTGTCGTGTTGTTTGAATTGATTTTATTTCCGCAAAAGAAAATCCAAAAAATCTTAGTTAGATTAGGTTATTTGCTTGTTTTAGGGTTAACTTGCATGTTTAGGTTAGGAAATTTATTATTTCGAATTTGTTAAAAAATAAAAAATAAATAAAAAATGCATTCATTTAGGATGTTAGTTTTAAATTTGAATTGCACGTTTAATTATTTGGTAGTTTTGATTTCGAATTTCATAAAAAAAAAAAGAAAAAAATTAGAATTAGGTTCATGAAATGCACGTCATTTAGTGATTGTTGTTAGGTTCATTTAATTAGAAATTGCCCGTCATTAGACTAGGTCATTTAATAAATGTCGCATGACATATAGCTCACATATTAAATTGCATGTTGCATGTCATTTTAGTTGAAATAATTTTGTACGTCATTGCATTGCATTGCACGTCATTAGAATTAGGTCATTTTGGTTAATTTAGATTGCATATTTAATTATTGCATGTTCATTAAGAAATCACAAAATTTTTTACTTATTCATATAGTTTAGGACATGTTGCTATGTCATATCATTCCATATTAGATTAGAAGCATTGCATTGCATATGAATTATATTCTCGTTAAAAAAGTGAAAATAAAAAAATTGAGTGATGGCGTGTTAATTAGAAATCATATCTAGGATTGCTTATGTGAATTCTTATCTAACATTGTAGATGCTTTCGTTGCTATAAGGTAAGTCCTGCATTTTATTTATTTGCTTTCTTGGGTGTTAAATTGGTGGTTTGCGCACTCGTGTGATCACCTCACATCATAGGAAAGTAAATTAAAATTAATTCAAACTGCTTTCTAAACATTTTTTCAAAATAAAAGAGAAAGGTACCGAAAGGGCGTTAGAGAAATCTAGCGTAACCAAGTCCCCGAACTCACAATCTCTGGTTCGTAGGAATAAAGTAAATCTCCCGTTACTTTACTTGGGTTTGTAATCGACCCACCAAAAATAGATTAGTGGCGACTCCTAATTGAAAAATCAATTGCATGTTAAGAATTTGAACCTAAAGTCGCGAATTAGTATGTGCTTGGAGAGCCCGAGCTAAGTCTAGACTTAGTAATCCATTAGCCAATCCCTAGGTGATTCACCCAAAAAATTGGTCGCGACAATGATGTTACTGTAATTGATTTTGTATGAGATTATAAGCGTCGCCCAAATAGGATTTTTATTTATTTTTTCGGGTCATGCATATCTATGACAATTGGGGTTTTGATCTTTAAGATGTAAGATCAGATCCCCAATTACCTTAATTTCCTATTTTGGATATGGTTAATATCTAATTATGTGGGTTTATATTTTTCATATCATTAATTTAGTAAAAATTCTTTTTATAAAATTACAAAAAAATTGCATTGCATTTAGGATTGATTGCATTCATATTAATTTTCTAATTTAAAATTGCATATCTAGGAATCATGTTGTAATTACCAAATTTACAATAGGATTTAATATAAATGATTTCTTAGTTACAATTAGGTAATCGCAAATTTTAGGTAATTTCCTATTTTAGTTTTAAAAAAATCATAAAACACAACATGCACATATCATATAGAATTAGGCCATGTTTGTTAAAAAGTGTTTGTTCCCGGAACAAAAATTTCTGTTCTTTTGTTCCGATGAACAAAAAAGAAGAGAAAACGTGTTTCGTAAAATTTTTGTTCCCTGAACAAAAAATCAATTTTTTTTTTATTCTCGGAATAGATTTGGAACAGAAATAAGAAATAGAAAAAATGTACTTCTTATTCTCGGAACAATTCCAAGAAACAATTTTTCTCTCTCTTATTTTTATTCTCTTTTTTTCTTCTTCTTTTTCAATTCAGAAAAAGTTGCTTTAGGTCGGCATCGCCCAACCCTCACCGGGCTAGAGTGAACCTCACCAGTCACCGACGAGAGGCTCGGCCTCGCACGGCCCGCGAGGCCACCGGCGAGGCTCGGCCTCACCCGGATCATCGGCAAGGTCGAGCCTCGTTGTGGCCTAGCGAGGCTCTCGCAAACTCGTCGACCTCGCCCGGTCGGTCGCCGGCCGCCGCCATGGTTGCCGACCGACCACAAAGGAGAAAGAAGGAAAAAAAAAAAAAAGAAAAAAAAGGAAAAATATAATAAAAATATTGAAAATTTAAAAGAAACAACAAAATTATACAAGTTTACCAAACGCATTTCTATTCCTCGAACGTAACGTTATCAAACGTGCCCTTAGGACATCATTGCCACATCAACGCATTACCATGCCATCGTTGTCATGTCATCATATCAATGTAAAAAAAAAATCATAAAACACAACACACGCATATCATATAGAATTAGTTGCATCATTGCCACATCATCACATTGCCATGCCATCGTTGTCATGTCATCATATCAATGTCATCTAGTGATTGCATGTTTAGGCTCATATAAATTAGATTGTGTATCATGTTAGATTAGTTCATAATTTTTGTTTGTCATCAAAATTAGGTAATCTATGTCATGTGTCATTAGGCTAATATAATTCATGAATGTTTAATTAGAATTCATGTAATCATAGAATTTAGATTAAAATGGCACCCACAAGAAGAAAAGCCCCCCCCAAAAAAAAAATAAATATCATTGCATTTAAAGATAATGTTTAGGGCATGCATTAAAATCAACCAAGATTGTTTACAAAATATTTTGGAAAATAAGGAGAAAAAATACTGAAAAATACTGAAATGGTGAGATTTATCTAGCATAACCAAGTTTCTATATGCACAAATGACTAGTGATAACTCCTAAATAAAATAATTTGCATGTTAAATTAATTAAATCAAAACCCTAAAGTTGCAATTGATAAGAGCTTGAAAAAGTGTGCGCTAAGTCTTTGGCTTAGTAATCCATTGACTTTTCTTGGTGGTTCAACTCAAAAAAAAAAAAAAAAAAAAACTCGAAAAAGGTCGCAATAGTACATGATATGTTAGGATGTCACATTGCTTATGTTGCAGCAACAACTTGTCAAATTTGTTCACCCTGATAAATTTTGATGTATCTCCAATTTAATCCATGTTCATTATGTGAGATGAAAATGTAAAATGTTTTTCTCAATTTTATTATTGATTATATCTACCTCTATCTATATTTTTGGGTCGAAGGTGTTATTTTACTTCTTTCTTTACAAAATTACCTAACAATAAATAACGAAAAGACAACAAAGTACATAATTAGCATATATCCCCTGAATTCCCGCTTCGCCCACTCCCTTATATAACTACTCATTTTCTTTCCTTTATATAATTATTCGATTGCACGTGCTCGATCACTAATTACTAATATCAAGGGAGATATCAACCATTTTCTTTCATTAACAAATGTTCTAATTGATTGGTTACAAACACATCATCAAAATTTAGGGAAAATTATCAAAAAATTCTTCCACCTATTACATTTTTGCCAATTTAGTTCTATTTTTTTTAATTATATCAATAAAGTCTTAAATTTTTAATAATTTGCCTATTGTGTCCATCCGATCAATTTTGACCGGAAAGTGGTGACATGGACTTCGGTTGGTGTTGACATGAACATTTAGTAATATTTTAGAAATTTTTTGAATCTTGTTTATAGTTTCTTTCTTATTATCTTTTCCTTGACTTTTTTTTTTTTTTTCTTTTAGGTTTTAGAGTGAGGGCTGGCGACCCTTGCCCAAAGCTAGAGAGCTGTGACACCGCACCAACCATAGCCGAGGGCTTGGTGGCCCTTACCAGCCAAAGCTAGGGCACACAAGCCCCCTCACCTACACCTAGCGAGGGTCGCAAGCCCTCGCCTCGGCCTAAATACGGTGAGGGTGCCGCGCCCTTGCCTAAAGCTTGAGAGGGTCGCGAGGTTGACTCTCACTCCAAAAATCACAAAGAAGTAAAGAAAAGGAAAAGTAAAAAAAAAATTAATTCAAAAAATTATAATAATATTATTAAAAATGTCAATTTTAGTGTTGGTTGTGCATTGTCGGTATCCATGTCAACAATTTCTAGTCAAAATTGGTCGATTGGATTTGGAAAAATGTGAAAATATCTAAGATTCAATTGGCGTAATGATAATGTCGAGGACCGAATTGATAAAAGTACAATAAATTTCGAACTTTTTTTAATAATTTTTCCTCAATATTTTTCTTTAGCTTTAGATGTGAGTGATGTCCATATTTATACTACACAAATTAAAAGTCATGTTCGTGGGAGTTTCCTTTACTCCTGATTGAAGTATACTTTAAACCACAGTTCAAAAAATATACCCTTCAAGTTCTTATTTCAGGATCATGCCTCATGATATTAAGAAACATGCATTTGTGTGATTTATCATGGCATTAGGCTCGAGTCAATGTATCCCCTGCAGAATCCAATTTCAGATGAAAAAGGAGGGCAAGAATAAGAGTACTGAAGAGAAAAATACAAAGTTTCTTGTACACGTGGCATTATTATACTATAGAGCTGAATCAGATGGATCGCATGTAAATTTGTATACATGATACGACTGTCTTCCCTCACTACTAGGGTAGGTCTATTATTTCTTTTGATTTCTTAACTCTAGTATAGTGTGAGTTTCAACAAACACAAATTAGGACAGTATTTCTCCATCATATATTAAATATTAAAAACAGGTCATTTTTCCAAAAAAGTATGAGATGTAAGAAACCCAATAATTATTACTTATTCTATCTTATCCAGAAACTTGAACAATTAAATGTAGCTTACAGATGGAAAAAAATATTTAAGAAACCTTTGCAAGAGTCCATATGTGCATAAGCATAGTTTGTGGATGATATTATTGGGCCATGCTTCCATTCAAATTAGAGTGATTACTCTCGGGAGTAAGCATGGATTGAGAATAGAATCAAAAACGGAGAACCAAACAAGTAGGAATCGGTATGGTTCCGGGTTGTAGGGAGAGATGGTTTGGTTTGTGATTCCACTTTTCTAGAAACCGCTGGTTCTCGATTCCCATAGAAACCGAACCGAAATCGCAACCAGGATCGGGAACTAGGAACTGAATCGGACTGGGAACCTAAAGTAAAATCCCTAATTTTTCTCTTGAATTGAAATCAAAAGTAATGTTTCTATCTATATATATATATATATATATCTAATGAGTGAATGTTTTATTTAATCTCTCTATTTTTTTATATGGATTGTCTTAATGAGGAGATTATCATCAACTAATAAAGTTTACCAATTGAAGTAGAATGAATATATGTGGTGAGGCTTTCTAATAATTATTTAAGTTTAGTTAATGGTAATTTTATTTAAAACTATTATTAAGTGATTAACTAAATCCCTAATTTTTCTCCTGAATCGAAACCAAAAGTAATGTTTATATTTTTATATATATCTAATGGGTGAATGTTTTATTTAATCTCTTTATTTTTTGTGTAGGGATTGTCTTAAGGAGGAAATTATCATCAACATATAAAGTTTACCAATTGAAGCAGAATGAATATATGTGGTGAGGCTTTCTAATAATTATTTAAGTTTAGTTAATGGTAATTTTATTTAAAATTATTATTAAGTGACTAACTATGATTGTTGGTTTTTTTAGGTGGTTAGAATTTGAAAAAAATTTCATGGATGATTAAGGACCGAAGTTCTATAATTTATATTTTATGTTACGTGTTTTCAATTTTTTATTATTTGTTTCGTTTTTTACGTGTTTATCTTTTATAAATTGTTGCTTTTAACAAATGAGAAACCTTCATTTTTGTTGTTGTGTTCACTTTTGTTTTACTTAACTAAAAATTAACAAAATAAATAAATATACATATTAGACTCTAGAATCAATCCTAGAAGGTAAAATTGTGGAACTTGTATCAATGGATAGGTTTTAGATTCGGATTTAACCTCTAAGGAATTTGGAACTGCCGCCCCTAATTCCTCTAACCAATCCTATGTTTGGTGGATTACGTGCATGACCTCACAATGAAGTGATACAAGTGGAAAATAAGAAGGATGAGAACGGATGACGGAATATGCGGAGAATAGGGCGTGAATCACTTGTCTTGATTTATTACGATGGTGAGTTTAATGTGAACTCCTCGAGATTCGATTGTTTTTTATTGTATCCAAATAGAGCAATGACGCTTGTTGTCAACGCTATCCGTTCATCCACTCAAACGTGGAATTGGAATGAAACAGTGAGATAGCTTGGAGTCCATATTAAAAAGAAAAGGTGCCCTTTTGGGGAGGGGGACCAGACCTATGAGCGTCTCCACCTTTCTGGAATGGGATTGCTGAAAACCGGATTGACATCGAATAAAATCGCCAACGAAAAGCAAAAGATTCGCATGATCGTCAATTTCGAGAACGCCAAGATGAGACTGGAACAAGTTGCTACGTCTTTCGGCTTGACTTTATCATCTCCACTACGAATTCAGAAAACATTAATGACGGAATTAGCAGAAAATCCTAATTGAACTGAACCATTTTTTGGGATATCGATAGTTAAAGTGAGCAACTTAATTAGTCGCGACTCGAACTAAATATGAGAGAGAAAAGGATCACAAGTGACGTAATCATGAAAGTATAAAGATTCACAATAAATATTACAAGTAGTTCGTCATGATTTTAAAAGGAAAAAGATTAAAAAAAAAGTCAAATCTATCCAAATTTTGAGGTCGACTTTAACTTTTACTCAGAGAGAGAGCAAATATAGAAATGGAATGAAACAAGAAGACGGCTTGGAGTTCATATTAAAAAGATAAAAGTGCCCATTGGGGAGGGGAAGAGCCAAGACTTCACCTCCTCCTCGTCCTCCTCCCGCCATCGCCATGCGCCGCAGCACTCGCCGTTGAGGAAGTCAGGGACGGAGCCCATCGCGACGAGCTCAGCGGCAGCAGCGGCCGCATCGAAGAAGGGACCCTCAAGTGGCAGCCGGTGAGGGGTTGGCAGAGTGCACATCTGCATCGCACGTGGTGCACAAGGCGGCGGCCGTCGCGGAAGCCATGGCCGTTGGAGCTTCAGGGATGGGGCTATGGATACGAGAAAAAGCAATAAAGAAGATGAAGTAAAAGGAAGAGCGAGAAAGAGAGGAGAGGAGGTGAAAGTAACGGAGAGAGAGGAGAGAGGAAAATTAATGTAAGGTGGGCTCGAGATGACAGGTATGGCCTGAACTTCGAATTTGCCGAGTTGACCTTGCTCGTGTCACTAATATTTTCTTGCGTGACCAGATTCCTATGCCTTTTGCCTCTCCCCACGCCCGCCTTTGAAAAATTAAAAAGGTATCCTTTCCCAAGTGTCATTAATTCCACCGAGCACTGATTTGCCTAACTAAACGCCACTCACGATTGACAATGAACGTATACGTGTGCACGTTGTAACCTTTATCGTTTGAACATGGCACATGCATAGCAAATTGTTGCAACTACTAATTTGAAAGAAAGGTCGAAGTGTCTGCATCTTAATATATAGGCAGGGTAGCACCTGATAAAAGACATTAGATGTCACAAAGTCAAAAGGAAGAAGAATTGGGAGGAAAATTGTATTCTGTATTTTACGAATGAGTATCTTTACAAGTATGTACTCCTATTTGTAATACAATAAATATAAAATTGGGAAAGAATAAATGATGATATATGAAATCAGAATCTAATCTTGAATTGATTCACGGAACGATATCATAGATCAATTGTGTCTGTGCATATCCTCATGTCTCCAACATTCGAGATTTGGGCCTTATCTAATGGCCAATCTAATTCCACGTTTGAGTGTGCTTGGCGACGGCATAGGAATTTAGGGAAAGAGGGTTGGCATGGACTCAGCTGTGCATAAGGTATACTTGTAGAGAAAGAGAGAGAGAGTAACCTCCCTGGCGTTGTCCAATCGCCAACCATTTAAACAAAAGCTGCACAATATGCTTTGAACTCATAAACATTATGCCGACGTGGTTTTATATCCACCATCCTATCACTCAACTGGAGTAGTTCGTAGCGGACAAAACTATCTGACCTTGGATTTGCAAATGGTCGGCTTTTTTCCTTCATAAATATTGATGCTGATACTTCAACATTGAGATCCCACAGATCCCAGAATTGATACTGAATATTGTTCGGTATCCGTATCGAGAAGAAAAGTCATAATTGCTGCGTTATCTTTAATAAATCTATTCAAATTTTTAAATGAAGTGATTGTTTCTAGACATGATGAGATATGGTGAGATATGAGGACATATGATGAGATATGATGATGTAATGTGAGATATAATATTGTTTTGTTAGTTTCTAAATCTTATCTAGAAGATTAGCTATTTTTATGAAGAATATAGCAAATGTTATGTAACAAACCTATAAATAAGAGAGTCTTGTAAGTGGTTTTTTGTTAAGGTGAAATAAATTTACAAGCATATCTATCTTCTTCTCTTCTTTGTGTGAGTTGTGAGCGTTTCACTCTCGAATTACTTCCATTAATAAATACCCCTAGTCGGCTGCTCTTGACGTTTACTCCATCGCTCTCCCTCTCTTTGGGTTATCTCTCTTTCTCTCGCCCCATGGCCCAAAACAAGTTTATTTTATCCTTTTTCTTTCTTTTTGTAGCCTCCTCTGCAAATCTCAACACCCCTCGTGCTAGGTTGTTGGTGACTTCCACTTTACCGTCGCTGCTGCCACTTTCGCTGCCTCCACCGCGGCAATCGCCATTGCCGTCGACGCTGCTGCCATCTTCTGGTGGTTGGGGGGGCTTCACGCCCGAACTTCCTGGGCATAGCCCTGGCATTGGACATTAGCTTCCAAATTAGGGCTTTAGCACTGATGTTGTGTTCAACTGCGTATGTTCTTCATTTTCGTCATACATGTATCGCCATTCTATCTTTGATTAGGGTTAAGAGTATAAGCTGTTCCTTTGCAAATCCAACCACAAATTTCTATAAAACGTTGATTATCACAAACAAAGCGTAAGGAATACAAAAGGAAATCAGTATGATTTATGATGGGCTATGTTTGGGTAGCCCCTCCACCGTTAATTCTTTCATAAGGAAAAGAAGAGCTCTTGTTTGATGTTTTGTCAAAGAGGGTCAATGGCATACGGTTTATGTTTATGTTTTTCTTTTCTTTTTTGTTCACATCTTATCATTAGAATAGTAAGGGTGTGGGATGTTTGTCTTCGTCATAAATGTAATGTAGGTATTGTGCTATTATATAAGAATGTAATGGTGAGTGTAGTATATTGATCGAAGCTACAAGAAAGCATACTAAGAACAATTTCTTCCTGCAACTTGTGCACTCGGTTGTAAATTTCCAAAGTCGTAATTATTCTTTTGGTTCCAACAAGGGAATACAATTCTAGAATGCTTCAGACTTGCTCAACATGTGCAAATCCAAGAGATCATTGAAGCATAATTTTGATGAAAGACCTATCGTGTAATACATATATACATGCCAATGAAGACAGCCAACATTTCTTAATGCATAGCAAGGCAATTACATGTTGGGATAAAAGAAACATAAACGTGTATGTTCGCAACATGCGTCAATTCAAAGTATAGAAGTACTTGACAATTCCAACATAGCTAAGCAAAAGTGCAACTCCACATTATAAAACAATTTTATATGTATTAGCAATACCAAACAATCAATGCACTAAAGAAGAATCACAAAAAGAAAACCCTCCAATATACTCTATTCTTAAGGTCTGTTTGGTAATCATCATATTCCTGAAAATAATTTCTGCTTAGAAATGATTTTTTTGTTCCCCGACGGGTTTCTAGCATTTGATGGCGTTTGGTAATTGTCCAAAATTTCTATTTGCAAGATAAAAAAAATAGAAATGCGTTTAATAATACCTCAAATTCTTTTGTGATTTACATTTTTTTTTTGATAATTTTATTCTTTTTTTTTTTTTTTTTTCTTTTCTTCTTCTTCTTTAGCAACCGGGAGAGTCGACGACCTCGTCGGAGCATGACCAACCGAGCCATCGCGAGAGTGGTGTCACTTGGCCTTGGCGAGGCTAACCTCGTAGTGGCTTGGTGAGGTTGAGCCTCGTTGGCAACCGGGCGAGCTTGGCCTCGCCGCATATGAGCAAGGTCGATTTCATCCAGCCAATGTGAGGTCAAGCCTTGTCCAACTGCGAGGGCCAGCAACGCTTCGACAAGGTCGTTGGTGATGGCCAAGCCGGCAATTGGCCAAAGAGGAAAAATGAGAAGAAGAAAAGGAAAAAGGAAAAGAAGAAAAGAAAAGAGGAAAAACAAATCGACTTGATTCTGAAGTTATTCTCAAGACCAAAGAAGTAATTTTTTTTTCCACTTCTTGATTTTGTCTCAAATCTATTCTCGGAAAAAAAAAATTGTTCTTGAGAACAATAAAAGTTACCAAACTAATTTCTGTTCTTTTTTTGTTCCAAGGAATAAAAAAATAGAATTAGATACTATTTGACCAGATATCAAATAGGCCTTTAACCACATCTATGGAAGATGTTGTAATTCTACAGGATTAGTCAAGATGTCTATTTAACAAGACGAGTTCACAACATGTGAAATCCATCTTATCTTCTGGTTTAAGACCTGCGTGGTAGCTGTGTAGTCAAATGAAACTCAAGAATTGGTGTACCAAGTGAAGGAACTTATCATCATAGAAGCTAGAGGATGGAAAATAGTTATCCTCCAGGTTAAATTACAAATTAGAAACACCAACTTACAGTGGCTTTTCCGTGGACGTTTATGGTCGAAGCATCTATACAGTCATAATTTGAAGAATTTCTGTGCATGTAGAGAAATAAAAACCCTCAAACACATTTTTCTCCACAAATAGGCCAATTTATAGGAGTCTTAGAACATCTAAAAATCTTAATTCATGCCTTTATTTAGCAGCTTAAGTCTCTAGATTAGTTGGTGATGATCCCATTAAATTCTAATCCTCAAAACCTGAACTTTACTAACGTGGATAGATTGATTGATCTCCTTTCAAGCTCACTTAACAGGTAATCTGGATGCATTTGAAAAGCTCCTGCCTCAACCAGATTTTTCTGATTTCTAATTTTCAGCTTGTTGGCACAGGCAAAATGAGGTCTATTTACTAAGGCTTTAAGCCATTTCAATAATGAAAGAAGCCCCATCTTCATGAAAAGCAACTTTAGTAACCTGGATCCACAAACTCATCAACTGATCTACCGAAGACACTTACCTTGAAGAGAATAACAGTAGGGGTGCTTTCATACCGGTGACGATCTGACAGCTTCATCCTTACTACGGAAACAGGTGGAATTAGGCCTTGCCCCTCAGCAGAAAAAGATGTCATTGAATCTTCTTGAATACCTGCCACTGCCTCCCAAGCAACTCTTTCAAATGGCGATAATCCCGAATTCTTTCCTTTCTGTTGAACATCTTTCGAAGGATTCTTCTCTCCAGCATTTTGAGGGCCCCAAGGAAAAGCTTGTCGGGCCTCTTTCCACAAGTTACTCAAAACTGTTTGAAAAGGATGACTTCGTTGAAGCACCTGCTATTGTTTTCGGTTGACCTTGTTCCAGAAACTGATATATGAGGTTTCCTGGAGGAGATCTTATGCTGACCACAGTAGCTTAAGCAGCATATGTGACAATCATAGAATTGTCTCTCAAGAAAGGACATTCTTCGAGGTAAAAATAATCTAATAATCATTAGTTGCATATGTCCATGGTGAACTCTTTCTCAATGCTAGATGAGGAATTTTACCCCTAACGTTAGGCATTTTATTTGCGATGCAGACTATAAAGAAGTATCATACTGGAAATCATCTTCTTGAGAAGTAAAATACCAACAATGCAGATTGCAGCTGCTTCCCCACAAGGAGAACCTCAAGAATTAGATGAGGGTGCTCGTGCAGAGAAGAACATCTTTGCTGCCATGGCAGTGGCAGGGCAGCAAGAACATGGAGACTTAAGGCCTAAGAGTTAAGCCTAGAGACCTCAACATCTGACAATTTCCCATCTCTCCGCTTCAGGAAGAAGTGAACCTTCATAGTATCAACAAACAAAAAAAGTAACCTAAGGGACGACATGGAATTGTAAAAAATACAAGCAAGAAAGAAACAAGAGTGATTACCGAAAGCTGCTTGGACAGCAAGTTGGGTAGCACCTGCATGACACCCATTGCAACTGGTAAAGCATCTTCAAAGTCACGTAGGGACGAGAGAAATGGCGAGGCTTCTGCTGGGCCTTTACCATTCAGAGGATCTGCTGTCAGAAGAAGTTTCACAAGTTGTTGACCCTGAAGGTCTCTCCGCATATCTACCGATAAGCCAGCTATTTCAGCCACTTTTAAAGCGGCAGATACAGCCCCCTTTTCAGCCAATCTAAGAGGCAAACCCTCTGGATCTGCTTTACATGCAGCTTCAACCTAGCCAGAGTAATCTGAAAGTCTAAGCATCTATTCAAATACAATTATCACTCAAGCTATATGTTCACTTTGATTACTCTTAATAATCTGAGTAAATTAGTCTGGGACAAATGACCTTTTGCCATCTGCAATAATGGTCGTCGGCGCTCAATAGATGACTGTACTTCTGCAAAGCTCTACTTGCAAAATCTGAATCAAAACAAACTTGTTACCCGAGAAGAACTCAAGGCTGACAAGAATATGCTGATGAAGAATTACGAAAACCAATTCTTAAGTAAAAAATAAAAAGAAAAAAAGTTTCTGCCTATGGTAGAAGATTGAACTAAGTCCAGTTCCACCTCATTTCTGACTGGATCACTATGAGGCAGATGGAAGCTGCACGTGGTGAGAACATCTTGTTGGGGAGAACCCGGAACAACAATTCACCATGAACCAAACACAATTTAGGATCAGTTTCTTCCCTAAAACTAAATCAACCAAAATTCAACTTAGCCCCAACAACTGCTAGCCAATATAACCTCAGAATAAGCAATATAACATCAAATCAATAAGGAAATAAAGCCAACAATAGCACCAAGGATTTAATATGGAAATCCGATGCAGAAAAAATCACAGACCGTCCAAAAATTTTCACGAATCACTAAGAATAGTAAGATACAAAAAGTAGTCTTCTCTAATCACACACTAGAGGCTCAACATCAACAATACAAGCTTATTTTTTCACCACAACGGTGGATAAATATAAACGGGGCTAGAAAAACCGTAACCGCAATTGGAGAATTTGGAGGTGATTCTCAAGGAACAAAAACCATTAATTCATAGCTCTCGGTCTCACAAACAATATACTCAAATTTAAGCCCATTCCATCAAGTTTGGCTTTCGGATGGAGATAATACAATTGCAGCCCTCTTCTTCTTCTCTGTCCTCTGTTTCTTTGGTGCACTTGGGTGAGGGGGGCTCACCTTTGCACTTCTCTCTCCTCTCTTGGGCACATCACTTGCCAGAAGCCAACCTTTTCCTTTTGTTTGCCTTTCTTTGACTTTTCTTCCATTTTTTTTCTTTTGTTTAATGTCATTGGGCCCACAAGAGGTGGACCCAGCCGACGCATTTAAGGCGGCATCGAGTTCCCATCCGTGCACATACTTGATAGTAAATATTCAAAATCGAATGACTAAATAGAGAAGATTTGATGGTGAATATGTACGGCTATTTTGCCATATCAAGAACTCAACATTATCAATCAGCTCATCTGCATTACAAAGTCTTATTGACCCTAAACATACTTAAGAGCAAGTTAAACTGCCAATTGTTCATCCTTCAACTGCAAGCAATAATGCCAACTATTACTCCAGATGCCGTGGCCTCTATAATTTTGTGTTTGATAAGATATTGAGTGATTTTCGTCGTTACACTCAATTCATAACTTAACTAAGCGATCTGAGGTACCACTACATAGAAAAATATTGGATAGAGCAAGAGCATCCATTAGTTTTCTTTCACCAATTAATTTGTAGAAGTAGATCAGCGAGATTCAAAAGTAACCCGTGATGAAATAAGAAGTTGAACATAAAAGTGCAGTATAAAAATGAATTATAGAGATGAGGCCACATTTAGCACTCTAATTTGCCCAATTTTAGCAATTAGGTCCTCAAAATTTTAATTGGTGCAATTGAGTCTTCTAACTTGCATGCGTTGTGTGTCAACATGGTAGCCAACATAATGTTTTTCAAGAATTTAATAAAAAATAAAAATAGCAAAACGATAAAAAGAAAGACCGCAAGAAGGAAGTTGAAGGGAGAAAGAGAGAGACTGATAATGCAGCCGGACAGGCATCGCCATCTCTACGATGGACACTGCAATGCATCCTACTGCTGCCACCACGAAAGTCAACCTCTATCGTCCACGGACACTTGACTTTGCCTGGAATGCTAGAACACACGATGACTATGCAGAAAGGATTGATCAATCGCCGAAACTTTTCACGTGATTCACCATAACTTCATCAATAGCAAATGCCAGCAGCATTTAGTTTTCATGGTCCAGCTTAATCAACTCCTTCAATTGCCCACCATGTAAAGCCGCCGCCACAGTATCCTTTTGATCTCATCGGGCTTGGTAAACATACTCGCCACCATACAATAGTTTGAACCTCTTTCTTGGTGCATTGTACTCAAAGCTGGGTCCTAGACTCTCAATCGGGGAAAAAACAATGTGGAATTCGGGATTGGGGGTCCTCTCAATCCGAAGACTGTCCATTATCCGTCATCACAATCGCACCCATCTGGTCATTGTTTATCCACCAGCCAGAGATGGAGGAGATGGAGTGGTAGCACCGCGACAAGTCTCCACCTCCGGCATCGGTGGTGGCAACCACTGTAGGTCTCTTTCTAGGCTCGCGCACTCCACTTCAAATTTCCTTTTTTCCCCCCTTTTGCTCTGTTTTAATAGGGGTGCACACAAGAACTTGTTTCTCTATATTTCTGTTCTAAGAACAGATTTGAAAAATAAGGTAATTCCATTTTTTTTCGAGATAAATTTTTAGCCAAAAATAAATTTGGAACAAAAATGAGAACAAGAAATTTTCTACTTTTCTATATCTATTCGTAAAAACTCTTCTCACTAATTACTTGTTTCACCCACCGCCCGCCCATTGATGTACTATTTCCAATTCTACATTGACGTGTTCAATTCAATTAATTAAGGGCATAAATGATAATCATTCTCTTTTCAAACCCTATTTCTAGCCAAAAAATATTTTTTCTATTTTTATTTTATGGAAGAGGTTTTGAGAAAAATACGTATTTGATAACTTGAGATATAAAATTTCGACTCGCAAAATAAAAATTCATTTGATAAACTTTCTTAAATATCTTCCTCCTAGGTGGCAAACGGCTAGAGGTGATGGATCATGGCGAGCAAGCGGGTGTGGACGGGCGATAAGGGCGAACGGTAAGAAAAGTTTTAATTTCTCGTTTATGTTCCAAAAATAGAAAAGTAGAAAAAGATTGGACAATAAAGTCAAAACTAGACTTGAAGACAATTAAACACAAGTTCCACAATTTCATTATATCCAAAATTAAGGAAATACAGAAAAAGTAAAAGTGGAAAAGACAAGTATAAGCAATATGGAGATTGATTCCATCTAGGAAATTTTGAAACGATCACTGCAGCTTTTTCTATGACTAGCGCACCCTTCAATTACTAGTAATGGACACATGGGGACTGCTATGTGGTATCCACGGTTTATATCTGATGCTGCATTTAAACTAGGGAACACATTTCAACTCAATTTGACCGTTCCCTCAACCCAATCCAGCTTCGCCTTCGATCTTTGTTGTCTTAATGCTCCCCCCTGTCAATCCACCATTATAACCCAAATTCAAGGAGGTACGAACACCTGGAGTGCCAAAACTTAGCACGGAGGGACACTTAAGTATCAAAACTTTGAAAATGTACACTTAAGTGCCATAATCGGAGTAAAGTGGATCACTTAAGTGCCACTCCGCCAAAATCCGGCCAAATTGCTGACGTGGCAATTTTCCGGTGAGTTTGGTGCGAAACGGTGTCGTTTTGCACGCCGATGTGGCGAGAAAATGCAAAAACGACGTCGTTTTGGCTTTGATGTGTAAATAATTAATATAAAAATTAATTTAATTTAATTTAAAACTAAATTTATTTAAAATATTACAAAAAATAAAAAATGTGTAAATAATTAATATAAAATTAATTAAATTTAATTTAAACTTAAATTTATTTAATATTCTAATAATTAAAAACTTAAAAACTTAAAATTTAAAAAAAAAAAAAAAAAAAACCGAGTCTTTGAAGGAGGCGGGCCGAGGGCTAAGCCCTCGCCGCCGCCGCCTCCCGCCGCCGCCGAGAAGGGTCGGCAACGAAGGAGGGTCCACGGGGTCGCCGGTCCCCGGCCGACCGAGGCGAGGGCCGCGAGCCCTCACCCGGATATGGGGCGAGGCTCGCAGCCTTCGCCCAAATCCGGCGAGGGCTTGGAGGGCCTCGCCGCCGGCCGGCCGAGGGTCGGCGACCCCCCCCGACCCTCCCCCTACGTAGTCGGCCGCCTCGGCGATGGCGGGGAGACGGCGAGGGCTCGCGAGCCCTCGCCCAAATTTGAGGCGAGGATCGCGGCCCTCACCGCGATCCGGCGAGGGCTCGTAGCCCTCACCGCTCGGCCTCTGGTAGGGGCGGCGGCCCGGCCCCCGACCCTCCCCCTTTGTCGCCGGCCCTTCCTGACGACAGGAGGCGGCGGTAGCGAGGGCTCGCCCTCGCCCCGCCCCCCTTCGGCACCCTTTTTTTATAATTTAAGTTTTTAATTTTTAGAATATTAAATAAATTTAATTTAATTAATTTTATATTAATTATTTACACATTTTTATTTTTTAGAATATTTTAAATAAATTTAGTTTTAATTTTATTTCTCGCCCCCCCCTTTTTTTAAATTTCAAGTTTTTAATTTTAAGTTTTTTAATTTTAAGTTTTTATTTTTTAGAATATTAAATAAATTTAAGTTTAAATTTAATTTAATTAATTTTATATTAATTATTTACACTTTTTTATTTTTTAGAATATTTTAGTTTAATTTTTATTTTGTAGACGATGTCGTTTTGGGTGAGTTTGAGCTGAGTCGGCTCTCCGCGAACCACGTAAGCAAGTAAAAATAATAAAATATTACCGTGTATGATTTTTGGTAAGGTTCGCCGGAGGTGGCACGTGTCCCACTTTTCAAAGAAAGTGGCACTAAGTGTACATTTTCAAAGTTCCGCGACTTAAGTGTTCCTCGCCAAGTTTTGGACTGGGCTGTACTTCTGCCCAAATTCAAGGTATCCCGGTGCTTACCCATTCACCCTTCTCTGGTGCTTGGCATGTGGGAGGTCTTGGCGGCTTCTGCATTCAGAACAGAGATGAAATGAGGATGGAGGACGCCAAAGGGGCTTTAGCGAGACTAGTGTCTCTCCGCAGAAAATTAGGCAAAGTAATGTCCGTTAGAGATGTGGCTAACCTTAACGGAGTTATACCAGAGAAATCACGGATACAGGGCAAACAGGAGTATATTTTGAAACTGAGTTATTGGAGGTCCTTGCTAATTGGAGGCGGAAAAAGTTCTCGAACGCCATACAAGAGATAAACCCCTTGAAGGAGTTTCTGGTAATAACTAACAGCCCTAGTTTTGACCATAACAGAGACAGAATCCAGCGGACAAAAGAAAAAATAGAATTTCTATGGCGGCAAGAGGAGATGTACCAAGAAAAAGATCCAGCATCAACTGGATGAGAAGGGGGGACAAAATTCTCAATTTTTCCATGCAAACCTATTCGGCGTAGACAGCGAAATAAAATTTCAGCATTTTCAGCATTGGAAGATGAAAGTGGAGGTTGGTACCGAGAGCCAGGGAAGTTAAGAGAGACGACCGTGGGCTTTTTTTCATTCACTATGCACAATGGAGGGCGCATGTAACTTTGAACCAGTGCTAGGTCAATGTTCTCCTAAGGTGACGGATGAAATGAACCAATCTCTAACCAGGGAAGTGACTTTGAAAGAAGTGCGAGATGCAATTTTTCAATTGGGACCATCCAAGGCTCCCAGCCCCTATGGGCTGAACAAGCTTTTCCATCGTCACCACTGGAATGAGATTCAACGCGATGTAACTCAGTTGATTTCAGACTTTCTCTATTCAGGTAAGCTCCACGGACACCTCTCCCGATTGATTGAGTCAGTGGGTGCGCATCTTGCCTTTGTTGATCCGCTTGAAGAGAGTTCTCACGATCGCGATGTAGCAGGGTCTGTCTGCTCCAGTCTATGACCTACCGTTTGCTTTGCTAAGCAGTATGCCTTGGGTAAAAGATGTCACGGGTTCCAATCCTGTCATCCCTACCTAAACCTTCTCCTCTGGGCGGTGAGGAGGAATCCATGTTGATTGATCAACAGAACCTAATCTCCTTTGTCCCTAGAGTTCATAACCCGGAAAGTCTAGTTCAATTCCATCCCATCAGTTTGTCTAATTTCAGTTATAAAATAATCTCAAAGGTTTTGGCTAATCGCCTTAAACCTCTTTTACTCGAACTAGTAGCAATGGAATAAAGTGCTTTCGTTAGTGGGAGACATCTATGAGACAGAATTTTGATAGTGCAAGAAATTTTACATTAGTTGCGAATCAGAAAGAGGAAAAAGAAGTTCCGAGTGGTGCTGAAACTAGATATGAAAGAAGCTCATGATAGAGTGGGATGTGATTTTCTTGAGGGATGTTTGCTAAAATGTGTTTTGACAATAAATGGGTTATGTAGATCATGTACTGTGTCATATCCATGTCTCTTAGCATAAAGTTTAATGGAAAGCTGCTACCTTTCTTCCATCCTTTTAAAGGGATGTGACAAGGAGACCCCATCCCCGTATCTTTTCATTATTATGGCAAATGTGCTATCTATCCTGCTGAATAATGCTGTAAAAGAAGGAAGAGTAATGGGGATTAAATAAAATAGACATCGTCCTACGCTATCTCACCTTGTGTTTGCAAACGGCTCTATTTTCTTCCTAAATGGAAAGATTCAAGAATGCCAGAGTGCTGCTGAGGTCTTGCACCAGTATTGTTTCACAACAGGGCAAGCCATTAATTTAGACAAATCTGGAATTTTCTTCTGTAGTGGCTGCCCTAAGCCTACGAAGGAACATGGTGTAAGAGATACATGTCCCGGAAGTAGAAAAAACTGGAAAGTACCTACAGATTCCATCATATTGGGGACAAACCAAAAAGCAAATGTTCATGTAAATATTGGGGCCACGAAGAGGAAGGAATGTGGTAGGATGGGATTTAGGGACTCGATAAATTTTGACAATGTAATGTTGAACAAGCGAGCTTGGGGGTTATCCCAAGCACTTTAGAGTTTGTGGGCTGAGGTTCTGAAAGGCATGTATTTTCCGAATCAAAACTTCTGGAGTGCAACAAAAGGCTCCTACTCTTCCTGGGATTGGCAAAGTATTGTGGCAGAAAGGGACAGCATGTCAAAGGCAGTGCGGTGGACAGTGGGTGATGGTGTAGAAATCAAAATTAGACAAGACAATTGGCTGAGAACTGGAGTCATTGGAGGAGAGAATAGCCAGGGTGAGCCAAATCTATTGACTGACCTCATCGACGAGGAGAATTTTAGATGGAAAGAACAGCTGATTACTGAGTTGTTCGAAGCAAGAGTAGCAAACGAAGTTTTAGCTATCCCAATCAGTGAAAGGGTGGAGAAAACAGAGTGGTTTGGACACGCACACTTTCAGGCACATTTTCAGTGAAAAGCGCATATCACCATATCACATTAACCGAAGAAATTCAGCAAGCAAAACAGCCTTCTACATCATACCAAACGCCCAAACAACTATGCGACTGGCGTGGAACATGAATACTAGCCCAAAAGTCAAACTTTTTCATGTGGAATGTGTGTCAGAACGCACTACCAACGTCAGAGAATCTGTTCAAGCGGAAAATTATACCAGAACCCACCTGCCCTATCTGTCGTAGATGCCCTGGAACGATTGAGCGTATATTTCTGCTTAGAGGAGTGCTTTTTACAGAGAGAAAAGACCGAAGGAAACTCACCTTCCGTGTATCCGATAGCAGCGTTCCTCCGGAACTTACGGAAGGCGCCAAACCACTTCCATTTTCCGGCACCAGAAACCTGACCCGAGGAGAGTGGTGGACGCGGCCATGGCTGCACAGAAGAATTTTGGGAAGTGGAACCCCAGGACTAACACGTGCCTCGAAGCGCTCCGCTTGTTTAAGGATCGATCTGCACTACCCCCTCTCGTTGGGGTCAGATTGTGATCTGTGTACACACTCGCAGATCATGATACGGTGCCCGTGGGATGTATAGCTCCACTCATCACCGAGCGCCTTAGTTTAATGGGCCAGTATAAGCAATCTCTTGAGTGGCTCATTGTGGAAGAGAAGATAGCTGAATAGCGAATTGAGTTGTTAAGGCCCATGATTGAAAGACTACTAATCTTGCTCAAGTTTTACTCGATCTCTTATGCTGGGAGGCCTATGTTGGCTGTAATTCTGGAATCACATGAAGTAATGAAAGGAGCTTTCAAAAATAAAATTTGTTGAGATATAAAGTGAAATTTCCACCGCCAAGGATTCACATACCACCCCCGGTTTCTTAAGGTTAAGGTTGTACCTTGTAATTGAACTACTAATCTTTGACACATTTTATGGGACCTCTTAAGGTCGGAGGTCTATGTTGGCTGTAATTCTGGAATCACTTTAGGAACTTTTTTTTATCCAAAAGGAAAAAAAAAATTGTTGAGATATAAATGAAATTAACAACCCTACAAATGGTTTTACGTATAAAAGAAAAAACAATCCTACAAAGTGCAAGATTGGCAGATGACCCGCACCTGCCTGCCTAATATATCTGAGTATCTTGACCGCCTCATCCAATCAGGACTACTATAAAACCAACTAGCCAATTTAATTTGAATCGACGATCCAACGCTGTTGCAATTTGATTTGCAACAGAGAAGCTAAACTACGTTATTTAAATATACAAAGGGGAAGAATCATAGACACCGTTCAGGCTTTGAGTCCTTATGAAGGTTGTCTCTCCATATATCAGCACCATTCACTCAAATTGACACTTTTAGCTATTAGATATAACTGCAATATATATTTTATATTTAGACCTGTCCCACAACCCATCATGTTTGTTTAAATGGGTCATTCGTGGGTAAATCTTTATTTCCTAGATCACTCATAATGGATTTTAAAAATAGGGTTAATATCACGAAAAACCTTAAACTAGTACGCATTTGACAAATTTATCATAAATTAAATTTTTTATTACGAAAAACTTTAAACTAGTATACATATGACAATTTACTCAAAATTAATTTGTTTGACCATAGAAAACTTCAAACTGATATATCTATGACAAATTTATCCCAAATTAATTTTTTGACAAAAAAAAATCCTAAATTGATACATTTCCGATAAATTTACGCTCTGTTAGCTTTCATAAAATTTTATTATTAAATTTACCAACGTCAATGACATATGGTGACATGGCAAATCCATGTGAAAATCCATGAGGTAAATTCCACAAAAAAAAAAAAACAAACAAATTTTTTAGAGGTGTACCATTAAATGTACAAATTTGGGATTTTTTGTGGTATTAACTCTATAAATTTCCACGTATACCATGTTGCCATGTGTCATTTACATCAACAAATTTAATCATAAAATTTGACGGAAATTAACAAATGGTAAATTTGTTATTGGTATTCCAATTTAGGGTTTTTTCGTGATCAAACGGTTAGTTTGAGATAAATTTATCACATATGTATAAGTTTGGAGTAATCTATTGTAAAAAGATTAATTTGGAATAAATTTGTCACACGTATATTAGTTTGGGGTTTGTCGTGTCAAAAAATTAATTTATAATAAATTTGTTACATGTATGCCAGTTTGAATTAATCTTTAAAAATAAGTAGCGTAAAATATTTCTCCGGTATGATATATATTTTGCCCAAGGACAAGGTCTCCACAACGTGGCATTAAGCTCTGTTGGTATTTATACACGTTGTGTGAGATATGGAGGGGTTTATATAATCTTCTTTAAGATTATGTGAAAGAAAACCCTCCAATGCCATCGCGAGGTTACACCAATCATATTATCATTGACAAGATCTCGAATATAGTATTAGAACTATTTAAAAATATATATTATTACAAAAACTAATAATTGAATTTGTTACTAATCTGCCAACCCATGATATATCAGGTATTATGTTTATTCACATTCATTTGATAACCTTTTTTCGTATAGGAACTATATAATTAACATGTCACTTAATTAATTGACTTAAGAATATATACAAAATATGTTAGTGACATGTATATTTGTTTCGCCAAGATGGTTCTTGAACCAAACATCTTTACCGAAGAACATATTTCTTCGGATTTATTGTTTGTATTAGATCCTGTGTCATTTCTAAAAGGAAGTTACGGATTCTAATGTAACTACGATAAATATAAAGTATAAATCTAAAGCAATCGAAAGTAAATGCGAAAGAGGGATAAGTAAAAAGAGCCAAAACTAAGTATATTCAGATTTGTCATGTGAATGTGTCCTTTCTTACAATGATGTTTTTTCAGTTATTTATAAAATAATATTGTGAATAATTGTCTTCTGGCATTTATAACTTCAATTTTAAATATTTTGGAATCTTCGGTACCGCGTTAATAACTACATTGTCTTATCCACCGTGTCTTCAGTACTGAAATCTTCAGAAACTGTTTTCAAATTTATTCTTTTGCTCATGGACGATACTTGGTACCGAACCGTCGTTATTTTTAATAGCAAGTCTCACCCAAACTATTGCGGGCCTGTTTTCTTGTGTATTAGGCTTGGTGGGCTTCGTTATCTGCCCATGGCCTATTAGGTTGATTTTTGGCGCTAACAATATTGTGCGCGTTACTGTTTTACGCTTAACTTGTGGCAGGAGGGAAGTTTTATTGAAACTCAAGTGCTTACATATATCAAACCTACAAGGACATGTATTATATTGATAGAGGCACCGGCAGCACAATCACTACAAATATAACATGCAAATTCCATGGTAGAGCTAAAAGGACAATGTGATGAAACTCCTTTTTTTTAAGGTTGAGAAAGTTGAAGGTTTCATTAACTTGAAGCATGTTTGTTTATGTTAGAAATTAAAATATCCAACATAGTAGGGGGTGATCGGTTCTTGATCTGGTAAGAAAAATGTAACCAATAGGTCAATTGGAAGCATACAAGTAGAAATCACATTATTGCAATCACTTAATTCCAATAAGGAGGAGTTTAATTGGAGAGATAAAACAGGGATGCAAAACGCAAACTATGAAAAAGATGGCCGCCCACTTAGGAAGAGCTAAAAGAAAATAGGATCTGTTTGATTGCATCCTAAAATCTGTATCTCGTAGTTTGCTTAAAAAAAACATCATCGAGCATGATTTTTTAAAGCTCCCTCCAATGATAACAATGGAAGAAGCAGGTAGATCGCATATAGATTCAAATCTTCAATCGACAGAATCACATGGTGACGAGTGAAAATAGCAATGCCCAAACAGAACATGCCTATGTCAATACTGACAAATGCAGAAGGCCTCGGTTTGGAAAAATACGGGGTACCAGAAGACGGAAATTCCTGAAATACATATAGAATTAGTCTCTCCAAGCATACATGAAACACAGAAAAAAACTCTCAAGAGTCTCAGCATCTGCAAAAGCAATGAATCTAACTGAATTAATAAAAGTACGATAGTTTTTGAACTTTTATGATAATTTTCCCTCAATATTTTTCTTTAGTTTTGGATGTGAGTGATATCCATATTTATACTCCACCAATTAAAAGTCTTGTTCAAGGGAGTTTCCTTTACTCCTAATTGAAGTATTCTCTAAACCACAATTCAAAAAATATAACCCTCAAGTTCTTATTTCAGGACCATACCTCATGATATTAATAAACATGCATATGTGTAATTTATCATGGCATTAGGCTTCAGTCAATTTATCCTCTCCAGAATCCCAATTTCAGATGGAAAAGGAGGGCAAGTGTAAGAGCACTGAAAAGAAAAATACAAAGTTTCTGTACACATGATATGACTGTTTGGCCCCACAAGTAGTGTAGGTCTATTATTTCTTTTAATTTCTTAACTCTAGTACAGCGAGAGTTTCAACAAACACAAATTAGGACAGTATTTCTCCATAATATCTCGAATATTAAAAACAGGTCATTATTCCAAAAAGGTATGAGATGTAAGAAACCCGATAATGATTACTTATTCTATCTTATATAGAAATTTGAATGACTAAATGCAGCTTACACATGGAAAAAATATTTAAGAAACCTTTGCAAGAGTCCATATGTGCATAAGCATAGTTTGTGGATGATACTATTGGGCCATGCTTCCATCCAAATTAGAGTAATTCCTCTTAGGAGCCAGCATGAATTCGGTTCTTGGTTCCCATAGGAACCGAATTGAAATCGAAACCAAGATTGAGAACCGAACTAGGAACAAATCCCTAATGAGTGCATGTTTTATTTAATATCTCTCTTTTATTTATATGGATTATTTTAATGAGGAAATTATCATCAATAGATAAAACTTACTAGTTGTTCTGCGTCGCTTTCCCTCTCTCCTCAATATTTTCTGCTCTCCTCTGGTTATTTCTTTTCTCTCTCCCCGCGAGATGGCCCAACACAAGCTTCTTTTATCCTTTTTCTTTCTTCTTGTAGCCTTCTCTGCAAATCTCAACACCCCTCGTGCTAGGCCGTTGGTGGCTTCCACTTCGCCGCCACTGCTGCCGCTTCCGCCGCCTCCACCACCACAGCAGCCACTGCCGCCATCGCTGCTGCCATCTTTCCATGGTGGGGGGCCCTTCACGCCCAAAGTTCCTGGGCATAGCCCCGGCATTGGAAATAGCTTCAGAACTAGGGCTTAGCACTGACCTCGTGTTCAACTGTGTATGTTCTTCATTTTCATCATAAATGTATTGCCATTCTAAATACAAAAAGAAATCAGCATGATTTATGGTGAACTAGTTAACTCTTCCACCATTAAATGCTTTCATAAGGAAAAGAAGAGCTCTTGTTTGGTGTTTTGTCAAAGAGGGTCATTGGCATAAGGTTTATGTTTATGTTTATTTGTTGAAGTGTGCAGGATGTTTGTCTTCGTCATAAATGTACTGTAGGTATTGTGCTATTATATAAGAATGTAATGGTGAGTGTTGTGCTATTATATAAGAATGAAGGTATTGTGCTATCATATTAGAATGTAATGGTGACTGTTGTATATTGATCGAAACTACAAGAAAGCATACTAGGAACAATTTATTCCTCCAACTTGTGCACTAAATTCCAAATTTCCAAAGTTATCATTATTCTTTTGGTTCCAACAAGGGAATACAGTTCTAGAATGCTTCAGACTTGCTCAACATCTGCAAATCCAAGAGATCATCGAAGCATAATTTCGATGAAAGACCGATCGTGTAATACAAATATACATGCCAATGAAGACAGCCAACATCTGTTAATGCATAGCAAGGCAGTCACATCATCGGATCAAAATAAAACATAAACATGCATGTTTGCAACATGCGCCAATTCAAAAGTATAGAAGTAATCGACAATTCCGACACAGCTAGGCAGAAGTGCAACTCCACATTATAAAACAATTTTATATGTATTAGCAGTACCAAACAATCAATGCACTATTGAAGAATCACAAAAAGAAAACCTTCCAGTATACTCTATTCTCTCTCTTAGGCCTTATTTGATAATCATTCTGCTCCCGAAAGTAATTCCTAGTTAGAAATGGCTTTTTTTTATTATGTTATTTAGATGGCTTTCTAAGCATTTGAAATTGTTTTATTATATTTTTTTTTTCTTTTTTCCTTTTCTTCTTCTCCTTCTTCCACTTTGGCCAATCACCGGCGACCAGCCAAATGAGGGTCGGTGACCTTGTCAAAGTGTCGCCGACCGAGCCTTCCTGGTGTTTGGGCGAGGCTTGGCCTCATGAAGCCATCATGAGGGTGGTGTCACTTGGCCTTGGCGAGGCTAACCTCGTGGTGGCTCGATGAGGTCGAGCCTTGTTGGCGAGTGGGCGAGCTCAACCTTGCTAACTTTAGGTGAGGCCGATCTCGCCTAGCCAAGGCGAGGTCAAGCCTTGCCTAGCTGCAGGGGGTTGGCGACGCTTCGACGAAGTCATCAATAATAGTCAGGCCAACGATTGGCCAAAGGGGAAGAAGGAGAAGAAGAAAAGGAAAAAAAGAAAAAAGAAAAAAGAAAATCAACTTGATTCTAGAGTTGTTCCCAAGATTAAAGAAGTAACTTTTTTTCTACTTTCTTTATTCTGTTCTAAATCTATTCTCACGAACAAATTTGCTCCCAGGAACACAAAAAGTTACTAAACGGATTTCTATTCTTGTTTTGTTCTGGGCAACAAAAGAATAAAATCAAGTAGCCACATCTATGGAAGATGTTGTAATTCTACAAGATTAGTCAAGATGTCTATTTAACAAGACGAGTTCACAGCATGTGAAATCCATCTTATCTTCTGGTTTAAGACGTGTGTGATAGCTGTGTAGTCAAATGAAACTCAAGAATTGGTGTACCAAGTGAAGGACCTTATCATCATAGAAGCTAGAGGATGGAAAGTAGTTATCCTCAAGGTCAAATTACAGATTAGAAACACCAGCTTACTGTGGCTTTTCTGTGTACGTTTATGGTTGAAGCATCTATACAGTCATAATTTGAAGAATTTCTGTGCATGTAGAGAAATAAAAACCCCCAAAAACATTTTTCTCCACAGATAGGCCAATTTTTTAGGAGTCTTAGAACATTTTAAAATCTTAATTCACGCCTTTATTTAGCATAGCAGCTTTAGTTTCTAGATTAGTTGGCGATGATCCCATTAAATTCTAATTGTCAAAACCTGAACTTTACTAACGTGGATATATTGATTGATCTGCTTTCAAGCTCACTTAACAGTTAATCTGGATGCATTTGAAAAGCTCCTGCCTCAACTACATTTTCCTGATTTCTAATTTTCAGCTTATAGGCACAGGCAAAAAAATTTACTAAGGCTTTAGGCCATTTCGTTAATGAAAGAACATCTTCGTAAAAAGCAACTTAAGTACCCTGGATCCACAAACTCATCAAGTGATCTACCGAAGACACTCACCCTTTTCAGCCACTCTGAGAGCCAAACCCTCTGGATCTGCTTTACATGCAGCTTCAACCTAGCCAAAGTAATCTGAAAGTCTAAGAATCTATTCAAACATAAATATCACTCAAGCTATAAGTTCACTTTGATTACTCTTAACAATCTGAGTGAATTAGTCTAGGACAAATGACCTGTTGCCAGCTGCTATACTGGTCGTAGGCACTCAATATATGACTACTTCTGCAAAGCTTGTCTCATTTGCAAAATCTGAATCAAAACAAATTTGTTACCCCAGAGGCTGACAAGAGTATGCTGATGAAAAATCACGAAAACCAATTCTTAAGTAAAAAAAAAAAAAAAAAAAAAAAAAAAAAGAAGTTTCTGCCTATAGGAGAAGATTGAACTAAGTCCAATTCCACCTCATTTCTGACTGGATCACCATGAGGAAGATGGCAGCTACACATGGTGAGAACATTTAAGGCAGCATCGAGTTCCCATCCGTGCATATACCGGATAGAAAATATTCAAAATCGAATGACCAAATAGAGAAGATTCGATGGTGACTATGTACAGCAATTTTGCAACATCAAGAACTCAACATTATCAATCAGCTCATCTTCATTACAAAAGTCTTATTGACCCTAAACATACTTTAGAGCAAGTTTAGCTGCCAGTTGTTTTATCCTTCAACCGCAAGTAACAATGCCAACTGTTACTCCGGATGCCGTGGCCTCCAAATGACCAGATATTGAATTATTTTCTTCATTACACTCAATTAGTAACTGAAGTAAGTAGTCTGAGGCACCATTATGTAGAAAACAATTGGATAAAGCAAGAGCATCCATTAGTTTTCCTCCACCAATTAATCTGCAGAAGTAGATCAGCAAGATTTAAAAATAACCCATGACGAAATGAGAAGTAGAATGTAAAGTGTAGTATAAAATTGAACTATCGAGATGAGGCCACATTTAGCACTCTTAACTTGCCTGGTTTTAGCAATTAGGTCCTCAAAATTGTTATTAGTGCAATTGAATCTTTTAACTTGCATGTTTTGTGTGTTAACATGGCAGCCAACATGATTTTTTTAATAGTTTAATAAAAATAAAAATAAAAATAGCAAAACGATAAAAACAAAGACCACAAGAAGGAAGTTGAAGGGAGAAAGAGAGAGATTGTGATAATGCAGCCGGATAGGCATCGCCATCTCTACAATGGACACTGCACCGCATCCTACTGCTGCCACCACCAAAGTCAACCTCTATCATCCACAGACACTTGACTTTGCCTAGAATGCTAGAACACACGATGACTTTGCAGAAAGGATTGATCTATCGCCGAAACTTTTCACGTGATTGACCATAACTTCATCAATAGCGAATGCCAGCAAGAAGTAGTTTTCATAGTCCAGCTTAATCAACTCTCTCAATTGCTCACCATGTAAGGCCGCCGCCACAGAGTATCCTTTTAATCTTATTGGGCTTGGTAAAAAATTTGCCACCACACAATAACTTGAACCTCTTTCTTGGTACAATATACTCAAAGCTGGATCCTAGACTCTCAATTGGAGGAAAAAAAAGTGGAATTCGGGATTGGGGGTCCTCTCAATCCGACGATTGTCCATTACCCGTCATCGCAATCGCACCCATCTTGTCATTGTTTATCCCCAAGAGGGTGTTGGCTATGTTGGTAAGTCCAGCTAGAGGTGGAGGAGATGGAGTGGCAGCACCGCGACAGGTCTCCGCCTACGGATAGGTCTCTTTCTGGGCACGCGCACTCCACTTCAAATTTCCATTTTTTGTTTTTTCTTTTTCTTCTGTTTTAATAGGGTCGCATAGAAAAACCTATTTCTCTATTTTTTGCTCTAAGAATAGAATTGAAAAAGAAATCTATTTGATAATATAATTTCATTTTTTGTGTTTTCAGAACAAATTTTTAGCGTAAAAATAAATTTGGAACAAAAATAAGAAGAATAAATTTTTTACTTTTCTATTTCTATTCATAAAACCTCCTCATTGCTTGTTTGCGTTGCGTACCGTATTTCCACATTCTACATCGACGATTTCAATTCAATTGAATAAAAACGCAAACGATAACCATTCTCTTTTGAGGCTCTATTTCTGGCCAGAAAAATATTTTCCTATTTCTTTTTATGGATGAGTTTCTGAGAAAAATATGTGTTTAATAATAGACATAAAATTTCAGCTCTCAAAATAAAAATTTGTTTGATAAACCTTCCTAAATATCTTCCTCCCGGGTGGTGAATGGCTGGAGGTGGCGGATCGTGGCGAGCAAGTGGGCATTGATGGGGGGATAAGGACGAGTGATGAGAAGAGTTTTTATTTCTCATTCCTATTTCAAAAATTAATTTAGAAGAAGAAGAAGAAGTAAAATCACAAGTTCCACAATTTCATTGTATCCAACTTTAAGGAAATACAGAAAGAAGGAGTAAAATCACAAGTTCCACAATTTCATTGTATCCAACTTTAAGGAAATACAGAAAAAGTAAAAGCGGAAAAGACAAGTATAAGCAATATGGATAATGATTTCATGTAGGAAATTTTGAAGCGAACCAGCAGTATATCTCCATCGATGCATCATATGCAATATGGAGGAAATTTAGAAAGGATCCCTGCGGCTTTTTATATGACTAGAGCACCCTTCAATTACCAATAGTGGACCACATGGGGACTACTATGTGGTATGCACGGTTTCTGTCTGCTGCTGCATTAAACTAGGGAACACATTTCAACTCAATTATACTGTTCCCTTGACCCAATCCAGCTTCGCCTTCAGTCTCTGTTCTCCTAATGCACCCCCCTGACAATCCACCGTATAACCCGAATTCAAGGTATCCTGGTGCTTACCCATTCACCCTTCTCTGGTGCCTGGCATTTGGGAGGTCTTCCCGGCTTCTACATTCAGAACAGAGATGAAACGGGGATGCAGGATGCCAAAGGGGCTTTAGCAAGACTGGTGTCTCTCTGCAGAAAATTCGGCAAACTAATGTCCGTTAGAGATGTGACTAACCTTAATGCAGTTATACCAGAGAAATCACGGATACAAGGCAAAGAGGAGTATAAGTACAAACTGAGTTATCAGAGGTCCTTGCTGATTGGAGTCAGAAAAAGTTCTCGAACGCCATACTAGAGATAAACTCCTTGAAGGAGCTTCTGGTAATATCTAACAGCCCTAGTTTTGACCATAAAAGTGAAAGAATCCAGTGGATTAAAGAAAAAATAGAATTTCTTTGGCGGTAAGAGGAGATGTACTGGGAAATAAGATCCAGCAACAACTGGATGAGAAGGGGGGACAAAATTTCTCAATTTTTCCATGCAACCACCATTCAGCGTAGACAGCAAAATAAAATTTCAGCATTTTTCAGCATTGGAAGATGAAAGTGGAGCCTGGTACCAAAAGCCAGGGAAGTTAAAAGAGATGACCATTGGCTTTTTTCATTCACTATACACAACGGAGGGTGCACGTAACTTTGAACCAGTGCTGGGTCAATGTTCTCGTAAGGTAACGGATGAAATGAACCAATCTCTTACCAGGGAAGTGACTTTGAAAGAAGTGCAAGATGCAATTTTTCAATAGGGAGCCTATGGGCTGAGCAAGCTCTTCTATTGACACCACTGGAATGAGATTCAACACGATGTAGTTCAGTTGATTTCAGACTTTCTTTATTCAGGTAAGTTTCACAGACACCTCAACAGAACCTAATCTCCCTTATTCCTAGAGTTCGTAACCTGGAAAGTCTAGTTCAATTCTGTCCCATCAGTTTGTGTAATTTCACTTACAAAATAATCTTAAAGGTTTTGGCTAATCACCTTAAACCTCTTTTACCTGAACTGGTAGCAATGGAGCAAAGTGCTTTTGTTAGCAAAAGACATCTACAAGACAGCATTTTGATTGTGCAGGAAGTTTTACAACAGTTGCGAAATAGAAAGAGGAAAAAGAAGCCTATGATAGAGTGGAATGGGATTTTCTTGGGGGATGTTTTCTAAAATGTGTTTTGACAATAAATGGGTTATGTAGATCATGTACCGTGTCATATCCATGTCTCTTAGCATAAAGTTTAATGGGGAACCGCTACCTTTCTTCCATCCTTCTAGGGGGCTGTGGCAAGAAGACCCCCTTGTCCCCATATCTTTTCATTATTATGGCAAATGTGCTTTTCTATCCTGCTGAATAAAGCTGCCGAAGAACAATGAATAATGGGGATTAAATAAAATAGACATTGTCCTACGCTATCTCACCTTTTGTTTGCAGACAACTCTATTTTCTTCCTAGATGGAAAGATCCAAGAATCCCAGAGCTTTGCCGAGGTCTTGCTCTAGTGTTGTTTTGCAACAGGGCAGGCCATTAACCTAAACAAATCTGGAATTTTCTTTAGTAGGGGCTGCCCCCTAAGCTTACGAAGGAAGAGATACATGTCCTGGAAATAGAAAAAACCGGAAAGTACCTAAGGATTCCATTGGATTGGGTACAAACCAAAAAGCACATGCTCACGTGGATATTGGGGAGAGTTAACATGAAGCTAGAAGGATGGAAGGAAAAGGTAATCCCGAAAGCAGGAAAAAAGATTCTCATTAAAGCAGTGGTACAAGCAATCCCGCAATGTGCAATATTGATCTTCAAAGTTCTAATCTCTATTTGTCGAGCGATAGAGAAGAAAGTTGCCTCCTTTTGGTGCAGAATTAGTGAGCCAAAGCTGGCCTTCATTGGAAGAAATGGGATGTAATGAAGAAGAGGAAGGAGTGTGGTGTGATGGGATTTAGGGACTTGATAAAGTTTGACAATGCAACGTTGGACAAGCAAGCTTGGAGGTTATCCCAAGCACCTCAGTTTGTGGGCTGAGGTTCTGCAAGGCCTGTATTTTCTGAATCAAAACTTCTTGAGTGCAACAAAAGGTTCCTACTCTTCTTGGGGTTGGCAAAGTATCGTGGCAGAAAGGGACAACATATCGAAGGCAGTGCATTGGACAGTGGGAGATGGTGCAGAAATTAGAATTAGACAAGACAACTGACTGAGAACTAGTCATTGGAGGAGAGAATAGCCAGGGTGAGCCAAATCTAGTGACTGACCTTAGCGACCAGGAGAAGTTTAGATGGAAAGACGGCTGATCACTGAGTTGTTCGAAGCAAGAGTTGCAAATGAAATTTTAGCTATCCCAATCAGTGAAAGGGTGGAGAAAGATAGAGACATTGCACACTTTCCGGCACATGTTTAGCAAAAAGCGCATATCACCATATCACTTTAACAGAAGAAAAGCAGCAAGCAGAACAGCCTTCTACATCATTCCAAACGCCCACATAACTATGGTGACTGGTGTGGAACATGAATACTATCCCAAAAATCAAACTTTTCATATGCAATGCGTGTTAGAACGCACTACCAACAACAGAGAATCTGTTCAAGCGGAAAATAATACCAGAACCCACCTGTCCTATCTAACGTAAATGGCCTGAAACGATTGAGCGTATATTCCTAGTTAGAGGAGTGCTTCTTACAGAGAAAAAAGACCGAAGGAAACTCACCTTCCCTGTAGGCTGTATCCGATAACAGGGTTCCTCCGGAACTTACGGAAGGCGCGAAACCACTTCCATTTTCGGGCACCGGAAACCTGACCCGAGGAGAGTGGTGGAGGTGGCCATGGCTGCACAGAAGAATTTTGAAAGGCCGAACCCCAGGACTAACACATGTGCAAAGCAGATCAAACCCTCACCCAAGAATTAACGCCGATGGGTCGTTCGTGGACGGCGATGCAAGGGGCAGTATCGCCGGAGCATCCCCGGGACGAAGCCGGGGGCGATTGGTCGCCGGGCTTTGCCGAGGAGATCCGAGCGACCTCGGCAGAGCAGACTGAAACCCACGCGCGACTCGAAGCGCTCGGCTTGTTTAGGAATCCATCTGTACTACCCATTCTCGTTGGAGTCAGACTGTGATAAGGTGCTCGTGGGAAGTAGCTCCACTCATCACCGTGCACCTTTGTTTAATGGGCCAGAACAAACATCTCCGAGTGGCTCGTTACGGAAGAGAAGAGAGTCGAGTAGCGAATTGAGTTGTCATGTTAAGGGTCATCGGTTCCCGTCCGATCCGGTTCTATAGCGGAACTAGGACCCGATCTAATTTTGAGAACTAGGGACAGGACAATTTGTTCTTAGAACCACGAATCAGACCGGACCATCAGTTCTAGTCCGACAGAACCAACCACTTTCCTATTCCATGAAGATTTTAGTTTACATTTAATTTTTATATATGTGTTTAAGAATTTCTAATTTTTAGAAATTAAATAATAATAATAATTTAAAAAGAGTTGATTTGATCCTATCCAGTTTCCCCCAGAGCAGGAAACTGGACTAAAAATTACCGATTACATTTTTATGGAATCAAGAAAAGACCAAACCGACTTGTCAGCTCTAGTCGAGGCAATTCTTAGTTTGGGCAGTTTGATATACTCACCCCTATTCTTAAGTCCCATGATAGAAAGAATTTATCTTATAATTGGTCTATTACTCTTGCTCAAGTTTTAGGGGAGTTCCTATGTTTGGAGGCCTATGTTGGCTGTAATTATGAAATCACTTGATGTAATAAAAAGAGCTTTCAAACATTAAACTTGTTGAGATATAAAGTGAAATTTCCACCATCGAGGATCCACGTACCACCCCTGGTTTCTTAAGGTTAATGTTAAGGTTGTACCTTGTAATTGAACTATTAATCTTTCACACATTTTATGAGACCTCTTATGCTCATAGGCCTATGTTGGCTGTAATTCTAGAATCACTTTAGGAACTTTTTTTGACCCAAAAAGAAAAAAAGTTTTGTTGAGATATAAAGTGAAATCAACAACCTTGCAAATTATTTTACGTGTAAAAAAAAAAAAAAAATCCTACAAAGTGCAAGATTTGCAGATGAATCACACCTGCCTACTTTATATATCCGAGTATCTTGATCAACTCATCCAATCAAGACTACTATAAAACCAACCAGCCAATTTAATATGAATTGACAACCCAACGTTGTTGCAATTTGATATGCAACAGAAAAGAAGCTAAACTATGGGCAAAAGAACAGCCCAAGTGCCATAACTTGGCACGGGAGGGCACTTAAGTGCCATAACTTCGAAAAGGTACACTTAAGTGCCAGTTTCGAAATTAAATGGAACACTTAGGTGCCACTCCGGCGAAAATTCGGCCAAATGGCTGACGTGGCAATTTTCCGGCGAGTTTGGTCCAAAACGGCGTCATTTTGCACGCGACGTGGCGTGAAAATGCAAAACGACGCCGTTTCGTGTTTGATGTGTAAATAATAATATAAAAATAAATTAAATTAAATTTAAACTTAATTTTATTTAAAATATTCTAAAAATTAAAATACTAAAAACTAAAAAAAAAATTTAAAAAGGGAGGAGGTTTGAAGGGGCGGCCGAGGGCGAGCCCTCGCCGTCGCCGCCTCCCGCCGTCGCCGGAAGGGCCGGTGACGGAGGGGAGGGTCGGCCGGGGGTCGGCGACCCCGGCCGACCCTCTCCCCCTCCATCGCCGGGCCCTTCCGGCGGGGCGGCGAGGGCCCGCAGCCCTCGCCGCAATCCGGCGTGGGCTTGCGGCCCCTCGCGCGGTCGGCCGGGGGCCGGCGACCTCGCCGACCCTCCCCCTCCGACGTCGGTCCTTCCCGGCGACGGCGGGGGAGGTGGCGGCGGCGAGGGCTCGGCCCTCGCCCGCCCCTTCGGCCTCCCATTTTTTTTTAAATTTTTTAATTTTTAGTTTTTAGTTTTTTAATTTTTAGAATATTTTAAATAAAATTAAGTTTAAATAAAATAAAATTAATATTTATATTATTATTTACACATCGACACGAAATGGCGTCGTTTTTGCATTTTCTCGCCACATCAGCGTGCAAAACGACGCCGTTTTGGACCAAACTTGCCGGAAAATTGCCACGTTAGCCACTTGGCCGGATTTTCGCCGGAGTGGCACCAAAGTATTCTATTTAACTTCGAAACTTGCACTTAAGTGTACCTTTTCAAAGTTATGGCACTTAAGTATCCCCCCCGTGCCAAGTTATGGCACTCGCATGTCCCAAACTCCTAAACTATGTTATTTAAATATACAAAGGGGAAGGATCATAAACACCGTTCTATCTATGAATCCTTATGAAAGCTCTCTCTCCATATATCATCATCATTCACTCAAATTGACACTTTAGCTATTAGATATAACCACAAAATATATATCTTACGTGTAGACTTATCCCACAACCCATCATGTTTCTTTAAATGGATCGTTAAAGGGTCAATCTTTATTTCCCATATCACCTATAATGGATTTTAAAAGTAGGGTTAATATCAACGAAAAACCATAAATCAGTATACATGTGATAAATTTATCAAACACTAATTTTTTTATCGGAAAAACGCTAAATTGATATACATGCGACAAATTTACGCAAAACTAATATTTTAACCATAAAAAACTCCAAACTAGTATATCTGTGATAAATTTAATCCAATTAATTTTTTGATTATAAAAATCTCAAATTAGTACCTATGACAAATTTAACCTCTGTTAACTTCTTTCAAAATTTATTATTAAATTTGCCAACATGGATGGCACATACTGACGTGGTATGGTAACGTGGCAAGTTCACATGAAAATCCATGAGGTAAATTACCACCCCCCCCCCAAAATTTGTTAGAGGTGTATCATTATAAGTTTGGAATTTTTCGAAGTATTAACTCTATAGATTTCAACATATACCACGTTTGTCATTCACATTAGCAAATTTAATAGTAAAATTTGACGGAAATTAATAGATGGTGAATTTGTTACAAGTGTACCAATTTTGGATTGTTGACACTTAAATTTTGGCGATCCAGTCATTTATTTATCGCATTAAAGATTATGGGTTAATTTTATCCCTGAAAAAAATATTGAATGCATAGCATATAAATTTAGGTGCATTTGTTTTTAATTTACATTTTGTGCATTGGACTGGTGGCAGATGGGTTGGAATTAGTGGTTCTGAGCTATAACTTGGCGGGACTAAGCTCATGAAGCGAGCAAATTGGTCAAAGCCCGTTTCTTTTTATGATCGAAGATTATCTCGTGAAAAATAGAAATTTGAAATCTTTTTGGGATATGATGAAATTTTTTGGATAGGGCAGATGTGACAAAAATATTGCGTTCAGAAAAGCAAATATTGCATTTGAAAAAAAAAAAAAAGAATCTTTGTAGATATCAATTTGAAAAAATTAAAACCCTAGTCTGAGGTTTATAAATAGATTGTTCGTGTAGGGTTTTCAGGAGCCAACACATTGAATATACGACCGCACAAAGAGGGCTTTTCTTTTCATCACTTCGTAGGGGTTTTATTTTCTTCGGGGGGACTTCTTTTTTATCACTTCGTAAGAGGGAGACCACACGGTGGAGATACACAACCGTGTATTGGATTGCATCTCACGTTGCTGGCCTGGGCACCTTCATCAGAACATTCTTGATTGGCGCGCCTTCTCTTTGCAAGAGACAATCCAGAGAGAGCAGGAGGGGCATGAAGCATTGAGACGCCATTAGTGAGTGGAGGAATAAAAAAATAAAGTATTAAAGATGAGTTGTGAGTGGTGATTTGTGGAGATTAATTCACGCAATTCTCACATCTTGGATGCCGCTTTTCCGAGACCAACATCAACGAAGCCAGTCCTCGCCCACTTTGCAACTTTCCGGTGTTTCATCCAGCAATTCCAGGCCGATTTTCTAGGCGTCCTTGACGTGCCCGAGACCTCCACCGATCCAGTTATTTTGTTTTCGTTTGAATTTTTTTTAGTGCAGGTCTTCCTTGACCGAATCCAGTCACCGCCCCGGCAATCCCTGCATCCAAGCGAAGCCTCGACACTCCTGGTCCTACTGCGTGCATGCCAATGAAGAGTTGACCTTGATCCCGTGATGACCCGTTGCTGCTTTGATTCGTGCCACGCCCAACGACAAGTTGCTGTCCATTCAAGCCGCAAAGCCACCGTTCCCATTCGCATCCGAACTGAGTCGATCCCGAAGTTCCTCTTTTTGCAGGTTCGTTGACCGTGAGCCCACGGTCATCCTTTACCGAGGAGCACCACCACGGCCACTGCCCTTGAGTCGTACCGTGTCGAGCCTCCATTGTTGGTCCACCTCGCCGTTCGAATTTTTGGAAAAAAATTCAATTTAGGTAGAGATTTATTTTATTTTTAGGTAGATTTAATTTATTAAGTAGATTTCTTTTATCTTATTTTAGTTTTTGAATATTTTGTCTCTTTGTTTGATTTATTTTCCAATGGATGATTGAAATTCCATGATGTAGCATCCAATTCGTAACCGCACGAATTTTTATTCTATCTATAAGGCTTTAGATGGAATAATTATTCAGTAAAATTGATATCTTGATCTTTAAGGCTTAAGATCAATTTATCGATTTTATTAGCGAGATAATCAAGTTTGAATTTCAATTCGAATGGTAGATAGCATTTTTGATGACTATGGATGGTTTGATGTTTATCTTTTAATTGTTCTATTTATCCCGAAAATACAAAAAAAAAAAAATCATGCGCATGTCATGTAGGATTAAGTTCATGAAATGCCCGTCATCTAGTGATTGTTGCTAGGTTCATTTAGTTAGAAATTGCTTGTCATTAGAATTAGGTTATTTGGTTAATTTAGATTGCATATTTAATTATTGCATTTCTTTAATTTCGAATTTAATGAAAAAGGAACAAAAAAGAAAACTTAGAGTTAAGGCATTCTTTATACGTCATTGCATCTTATGGTAGGATTGCATGTTTAATTTTATTTTCTACTTAGTTATGGTTTTAGATGATCTTATTTAGGATAGACTGCATGCTTTTATTTTATTTATGTCATATAGCTTAGGTTATATTGCCATACCATATCACTTCATGTTAGATTAGAAGCATGCATTGCATAAAACATGATTTTCATTAAATAAATGAAAATAGAAAAATTGAGTGATTGCGTGTTAATTAGAAATAAATCATATCTAGGATTATTGATGTGAATTCTGATCTAACAATGCATATGCTTTTCGTTGCTTTGAGGTAACTTTTGCAATTTATTTATTGCTTTACTTGGGTGTTTAATTGGTGATTTGCGAACCGGCATGGTCACCTCACATGTTAGGAAAGTAAAATCAATTCAAGCTGCTTGCCAAATTTTTTCAAAATAAAAGAGAAATGTACCGAAAGGGCGTTAGAGAAATCTAGCGTAACCAACTCTCCGAACTCACAATCTCTGGTTCGTAGAAGTATAATAATTCTCCAATTATTTTACTTAGGTGTCTAATCGACCTACCGAAAATAGATTAGTGGCGATTCCTGATTGAAAATCATTTGCATGTTAAGAACTTGAACCTAAGTCGCGAATTGGTATGGGCTTGGAAGAGCCCGAGCTAAGTCTAGGCTTAGTAATCCATTAGCCTAATTTTAGGTGGTGCACCCGAAAAATTTGATCTTGACATGGATTTTTCATGGTGAAAAAGTTAATTTGGAATAAATTTGTCACATGTGTATCAATTTTGGGTAATCTATGGTACAAAAATAGCTTGGGGTAAATTTGTCAAGAGTGTACTAATTTAGGATTTTTCGTGTCAAAAAATTAGTTTATGGAAAATTTGTCACATGTATACCAATTTGGAATTTTTTGTAGCATTAACCCTTAAAAATAAGGAGACTAAAATATATCTCGGGTTTGATATATATTTTGCCCAAGAACAAGTTCTCCACTCCGTGGCACTAGGCTTTGTTAGTATTTATACACATTGTGTGAGATATGGATGGGTTTATATAATCTTCTTTAAGATTATGTGAAAGAAAATCCCCCAATGCCATCATGAGGTTACACCAATCATATTATTATTGACAAGATCTCGAATACAAAAATAGAACTATTTAAAATAAAATATATTTACAAAAACTAATAATTGAATTTGTTACTGCCATCTCATGATATATCAGATATTATGTTTATTCACATTCATTTGATAACCCTCTTTTTTGTATAGGAACTATATAATTAACATGTCACACAATTAATTGACTAATGAATATATACAAAATATGTTAGTGGCATGTATATTTGTTTGGCTAAGATGGTTCTCAAACCAAATATCTTTCACCGAAGAAGATGTTTCCTCGAATTTATTATTTGTATCGGGTTTTGTGTTATTTCAAAAAGGAAGTTATGGATTCTAATGCAACTATAATAAAAATAAGGGATAAATCTAAAGCAATTGAAAGTAAGTGTGAAAAAGGGATAAATACAAATAGTCGAAACTAAGCATATTCAGGTTTGTTGTGCGAATAAGCCCTTATGATCTAACATTGTGAATAATCGTCCTCTAGCAATTATCACTTCAATTTCAAATATTCTAGAATCTTTGGTACCGCGCTAATTACTATATCCGTCGTGTTTTCGGTACCAAACTCTTTAGAAATTGTTTTCATAGTTATCCTTTCGCTCATGGGCGATACTTGGTACTGAATCATTGGTATCTTTCATAGCAAGTCTCGCCCAGACTATTTTAGGCCTGCTATCTTGTGTATCAAGCTTGGTGGGCTTTGTTATCTGCCCATGGCCCATTAAGCTGATTTTTGGCACTAATTTATAAGCATAATTGTTTTACTCTAAATGAACAAGTATTTCGTCTATTGTAATAGGCGGTGCAGTGGAAGCGAATCGAAACATTTGTAATTATGTCGGGAGCTATAAAAGTTGATAGAAATAAAATGAAGAATAATAATAAAAAAAAGTCAACAGAAATTTAAATAGTTTGGTTCGAATGTTGGAATCTACGTCCACGAGGAGAGTTAGCACATAATCCATTATAAATTGGAGAATTATAGGACTACAATCACTTATGCACTCGAGTGTTTCCCCGACCCTAGTATATACCCAATACTTACGGTATTTAACAACTCAACTCAATGGACTCGACTCTACAGACAATTTTCTCCAAAACTCATGTCTCTCTTTCTCTCTTGAGCTCTCACTTCTTGCTTACCTCCCTATGGCCTCCAATGTCCTCCTTTTATAGGAGCATGGAAAGAGAACAAGACAAATGGAGACTCCTACATATGTCAACAGCGGCACCTACTTTTGATATCATGCCTCTCCATGCAGTTGAAGATGGCATGTGTGCATGACCATCATGCACCCTAGAGCATAGCTACTACCATCCCTATCTTCATTTAACAAAAGGACAAAGTTAGCTCACAATTGTTTCTAACGTTCACCGAACAAATCTACGGGCATGAACACATGAGAGATGGTAGTCAAATAAGCATGTACCCATAATCTTTAAAGACAACCATGCAGATGGCGTGGGCTGCCATCTTCAAAGATCTTATTCTTAGCCAACACTCCTTCCATGCACAGAGAATGTTCTAGCTTTGATATACTTGCTCGCTCAACATTGTCGATTGTTGCGTGTGACTTTGAGCAATAAATGCTCTACATGTGCATCGGATCTCATATCGGACTCAATCTCGAAATATAATTTAACAATTCTCCACATTGACTTGAGTTTTTAGTCAAGTTATAGTGCTCATTTTTTCATGCAGGCTCTCCCAACGCCTGATGGACACTCATACTCTACAGACACCAATCGAGCTCATATAGAGCTCGAGCTTTGCTAATGAAACCGATTTTGTCATCGTGTCTGCGGGTTCTCCGCCGTTGCTATTTTCTTCACAACAATCTTACCCTCCATTATGACATTCTAGATGAAATCGTACCTAATATCCATATGCTTCATTCACTTGCGATATATTGGATTATAAGTTAAATATATTACATCTTGATTGTCACAGTGTACAATGAAGCTTTTCGGCTCCAGTCCAAGGTCCGTGAGTAAACCTTTTAGCCATATCGACTCCTTTGCTACAAAGGTCAGTACTATATACTTTGCCTTAGTCGAAGATAAGGCAACATCATCTTGTAAAGACACTTTCCAACTTACTGCATCATCTACTAGCGTAAACATGTATCCTACTAATGATTTGTGCTCATCCAATTTACCGGCGTAATTCGTATCCACATATCCTATGGTCTCATTACCATTGTTGTTCCTTCAATACACAATGCCAACGCCTGTTGTCTCTTTTAAATATCTAAGAATCCATTTCATAGCTTCCCAATGAGTCTTACCCGGGCACTTCATGTAATGGCTGACAATGCTTACACCTTGTGAAATGTCAGGTCTAGTGCATACCATGGCATACATAATACTATCCATTACACTAGAATAAGGAATACTAGACATGTGCTCCTCCTCCTCCTCTTCAGTCTATAGTGATAACTTGTTGGAAAGTTTAAAATGTGTGGCTAAAGGAATACTTACAGATTTTGCTGACTACATTTTAAAACGTACCACAATTTTCTCAATATATGTCTTTTGAAATAAATGTGACGTTCCTACAACCCTATCACGCAAAATCTCCATACCCAATATTTTCTTAGCAACACCTAAATCTTTCACCTAAAAATTAGCACTCAACTATCGCTTCAGCACATCAATATCAGACATATGTTTAGCTGTTATCAACATGTCATCAACATATAATCACATGTAAATCAAAGTCCCATCCTCCAATCTCCTAAAATAAACACAGCTATCAAACTGACTTTTTGAATAGTCTTGACTAGCCATGACAATATCAAAATGCTTATACCATTGTCTAGGAGATTGTTTCAGCCCATACAAAGACTTCTTCAATACGCAAACATGGTCTTCCTTACCCGGAATATTAAATGTCTCAAGTTGCCTCATGTAACTCATGACGAAGTGTCGTTTTCATATCTAATAGCTCTAACTCAAGATCCTGTGTAGCTACTAAGGCAAGTAATACATGAATAGAGGTATGCCTTATCATGGGAGAGAACACCTCATTATAGTCGATGCCCTCTCGCTAAGTATTCCTTTTTGAAACAAGTCTTGCCTTGAACCCGGCTACCTTTACACCGGGAATGTCCTCTTTCCATTTGTAGACACATTTTCCTCCAACAATCTTATGGCTTTTGGGTACTTTGACTAGCTCTTATGTTTGATTTCGATAGAGTGATTCTATATCTTCACTCATAGCCTTTAGCCACTGCAATGACTCGACACTAGCCATCACCCTAGAGTAGGACAAAGGCTCATTTATCTCAGCCTCATCACCTATAGTCAAGGCATAGGTAATATCAGAATAATCATAATGTATTGGTGGTTTAATTTGCCTTCTTTGTCTGCTTATGGCTATATTGTGCCGTGGTTTTGCTGGTTGTTCGATATCTCCGTCTTCAAGAACTATGGCCTCATCCACAATCTCTTATTCTATTACCTTTGAGGTCTTTAGAGGCTCTACTTGAAGCTCCACTTCACTTCTGACACCATGATCCATTTGCTTTGCTTGTTAAGTCTCAAGAGTCCTCCTTTGAAGCATTGCAATCTTGCTCTACTGATTAGAAACCCGAGTGAGATGGGATTAGTGTACCACAGCTGGTAGCCTTTCACCCCATGTTCATAACCCAGAAATATGCATTTCTTTGCCCTCAACTCAAACTTACCGTCACTCAAATGAGTATACGCAAGACATTTGAATATCCATCATCCAGAGTAATCAACATGTTTGCCTGACCATACATCCTCAAGAGTCTTTAACTTGAAAGCAGATGATGGAGATTGATTAAATAGGTAACGGGCCATATTCGCTACTTCCACCCAAAATTCCTTGCCTAGTCCTGCATTCAAAAGCATGCACCGAGCTCACTCAAGTAAAGTTCTGTTCTTCCATTCTATAATGCCATTCTACTGTGGTGTCTCACAATTCAATCCTTTTGATAGAATTCAGTAAAGTCCTTACCATAAAGCTGTTATCGATTTCCAGGCACTTGTTTTGTTTACTTGACTACTTCTAAATCAATGTCTTAAGATTCTTGAACTAATCCAATATCTCGATTTGTTCTTAGGAAGTACACCCATACCTTCCTCGCGTAATCGTATCGTCGATGAATGTCAACATATATCGGGCACCTCCTTTCAATGGAACTCGGAGATGGGCCCCAGACATCCGAATGAAGGTATTCAATTCGTTACTTGGTCGAAAGCATAGCTATACCAAATTTAACACAGCGTTTCTTTTCGAATATGCAAGTGTTCACAAAAGTCCAGCTTTCCTATTTTCCGACCTTTCAATAATCCCATTTCATTCAGCATCGTCATACTTGCTTCACTCATATGCCCTAATCGCATTTGCCATGATTGAGTCAAGTTTGAGTTTGACTTACCTGATAAAACTATAGCAACTCCGGTCACAGTTTCCCCCAATAAATAATAGGGAGAATTCCTCTTTTTCCTTTCATCACTATCAAGGCACTCGAGAAATCTTTAGTGTTCCACCTCCAGCGGTGTACTTGCACCCGATGTCATTGAGGGCACCCAGAGAAAGAAGGCTCTTCTTGAGCTTCGGTATGTGCCTTACGTTTGTCAATGTCCGCTCTATGCCATGTGCATTCGAATCCGAACTATTCCTATTCCCACAATCTTGCAAGCTGCATTATTCCCCAAAAGAATTCTACCATCATCTGTAGTCTAGTAGGTAGTGAACTAGTTCCTATGAGGAGTCAGAGGAGTCATGTGATAGGAACATTCGGAATCTAGCACCTATTTGTCTCCTGGCGAACTCGTAGACACATATAAGACGGCCTTGGCATCACCACTACTCTCCTCGGCAACATTCACCACACTACTTGAAGCATTTTGCCAATTGCCTTTATTTAACTTTGGACAAGCTCTCCGTATGTGTCTCTCCTTATGACACTCAAAGTACTTCACACGATCTTTTGATTTTCTATGTCGCAGCTTCGACCTACTCTTGTTTCTATTCTATTGCTAGGCCACCGATGTTCGTCTCTACCTCGGATCACCAATCCACATGCTACATCTTGCACTAGACTGTCATCATGCAACTTTCTATGTCACTCCTTTGAGAATAGGGCGAATATTTCCTCTTCTAAGGTAATTGTAGTACGCCCTTATAATAAGAAGTTAGAAAAGTGTTCCCATGACTACGGTAGAGACGCCAACAATATCATGCCTTTTTCTTCATCATCTAAAATCTTACTGATATTCTCCAACTCCATCATGAGTTTATTAAACTCATCTAGGTGGGATCTCGTTGACATACCTTCAGTGTATCGAAACTGCAACACCCTTTTCAACATATATAAGTGATTGTTCAAACCCTTCGTTACATAGAGGGCCTAAAGTTTTGCCCATAGTGCCGTGGCATCCTTTTCCTCAATCACCTCTATTAGCACTTCATCCGATAAGTTCAACAGGATTATGCTCATGGCTTTCTCCATTAGCTCGTCCATTTTGGCATCTCGCATTTTTTCGGGCAACTTAGCCTTGGGCTCCAATGCCTCGGCTAAACCTTGAGTTGTTAATGGCGCCTTCATCTTGATGCTTCATAACCAAAGTTTTTCCCTCCTTTAAATTTCTCAATTTCTACTTTTCCTCTAGACATAACTGCAAAGTCTTAGCTCTGATACCAATTGTTGTAATTGGCAGCGCAGCGGAAGCGAATCGGAATGTTTGCAATTATTGTAGGAGCTATAGAAATTGATAGAAATAAAACGAGGAACAATTAAAAAAAAAAAAGGTCGCTAGAAATTTATGTGGTTCGATTCGAATGTCGGAACCTACGTCCACGGGGAGAGCTAGCAAATAATCTACTATAAATTGAAGAATTATAGGATTGCAATCACTTCTGCACTTGAGTGTTTCCCAACCTTAGTATATACCCAATACCCATGGTATTTAACAACTCAACTCAATGGACTCAATTCCATGCATAATTCTCTCCGAGCTCACACCTCTTTTTCTCTCTTGAGCTCTCACTTCTTGCTTACCTCCCTACAACCTCCAATGTCCTCCTTTTATAGGAACGTGGGAAGAGAACAAAACAAACGGAGACTCCTACATATGTCAACGGTGGCACCTACTTGTGATATCATGCCCTTCCATGCAGTTGAAGATGGCATGTTCGCATGACCATCATGCACCGTCCTAGAGCATAGCTGCTATCATCCCTCTCTCTTCATTTAACAAAAGGACAAAGTTAGCTCACAATTGTCACCGACGCTCACCAAACAAATCTATGGGCATGCACGCATGAGAGATGATAGTCAAACAAGCATGCGCCCATAATCTTTGAAGACAACTATGCGGATGGCGTGGGCCACCATCTTCAAAGATCTTGTTCATGGCCAACACTCCTTCCATGCATAGAGAACATTCTGGCTTTGATATACTTGCTCGCTCAACATTGTCAATTGTGACATGTGACTTTGAGCAATAAATGCTCCGCATGTGCATCAAGTCTCGTATCGGATTCAGACTTGAGAGATAATTTTACACCATCAATTCAAAAAAGGTGTGGGAGGAGGAAAGTTTTATTGAAACTCAAGTTCTTACATACATCAGATCTACAAGGACAAGTATTATATCGATAGAGATACCGGGCAGCACCATCATTACAAAGATAATATGCAAATTCCATGGTAGAGCTAAAAGGACAATGTGATGAAACTCTTTTTTGTTTTTGGTTGAGAAAGATGAAGGTGTCATTAACTCGAAGTATGTTTGTTTACATCACTTCATGGTTTAGTCTAGAAAAAAGAGATCAAGGATGAAGTTGGGCATTGGAGATTCAAGTTGAGATAAGTTAATGCAGAAGGATCCCCGAGTTAAGGGGGAGCAAACCTAACAATGGAGCTCACACGTAAAGGAGAGATTGTTATGTTAGACGTGTAAATTGAGTTAAAGAAGTCTTATATCGAATAATTGGTGTAGTGTTGAGCAGTTAATATATCCTAGTTAATTCATAACTTATTAGCTTAAGCTTTTGAGCAAAGATTGGTTAAACTAGATATGTTGACGGGCTCAGGCTTTGATCTCCCCAAATGAAGGTACTGGATTTCTGCTAAGCGCTTTCAACACTAAGTATCATGCAAGACAAGGAGTAGGTGCAAAGTTTGTGATTAGTGTGCCAAATCGCATGTTGAACGACTATTGTGGCTTGATTAATTAGCCCGGCCATTATGGTCTCCCGCTTGAGTAGTCATCTTTAAATATTCTTTTCTAGGGCTTGACCTGTAGAACAAGACCGGGCAGTTACAAAACCTGGTTGGTGAAGTATCAAGGAAAGTGGCCTTCTTAATGCGGTATTACAATGGCATTTTCAAATGTTACTTTGGACCGACCGAGAAAGGAAATACCATACGGCAGGAAAGTGCTAAACGGAAATAACATAAAAGTCTTCTTTCTTTATGCCCTTTTATAGTGATAGTCAATTAGCTTTTGACGATTAGTCTATTCATGTTTCGTCAAACACGTCATTCCCTCTTTTGTATGCATTATTTTGTAAAAAGAAATTGTCCACTATGATTCCTCATTTCGTGCAAAATGCAGAAAAAAAAGAAAACACACAAATCTGTATACCAGAGTTGAGTCGTTTATTGACTAGGCACGGTCTATAAGTATCTCAAGTCTCAACAACATTAATCGCAGCCAAATCATGGGTTCTTTCTTAATCTTTTCCAAGTCTCGATTCAATTATGACTCCCCTTCTTTAGAAGTCCCCTCCCTCTCCTCCTTCTTCTTCTTCTTCTTCTTCTTGTTCTTTGTCAGCTTTGCTTCTTCCACCCTTACTTTCACTCCGGCTGCCAACAATGAGAAACAAACAGGGGCTCTTCCGACATGGAAATCTAGCCTCGAAGACAATAGTCAATCCCTTCTGTCTTCGTGGCGTGGTAACGATTCTTGCAATTTTGTGGGAGTCATCTGTGATGACTATGGATCCATTACCCATCTTAATCTTTCCGATCTTGGTTTGAGAGGAACTTTAGATGGCCTTGACTTCTTGCTCTTAAGTAATTTGCTTAGTCTTGACATTAGCAACAATTCGATCTACGGTTCCATTCCTTCAAGTATTGGTAACCTTTCCAAACTCAACTGTCTTAATTTATGTTACAATGAACTCCATGGAAACATTCCTCCAAGTATAGGCAAATTGAAAAATCTCCACATTTTGTACCTGTGTGCAAATTATCTTAGTGGCCACATCCCTGTCATGATAGGTGATCTGAGGAGTTTGGAGATTCTCTATTTGTGGGAAAATAGACTTTCAGGGCCTATACCTTCAGAAATTGGGGGATTGACTTCGCTTACTAAACTTCTCCTATCGATCAACAATCTCAGCGGCTCAATCCCTCCTTCTATTGCAAACTTGACACGTTTGTCAATTCTTCACCCTTTTGAAAATAAAATTTCCAGCCTAATCCCTGGAGAAATAGGAAATTTGATATCTCTCCATGATTTACAATTGGCTGAAAATAATTTAGTCAGTCCAATCCCTACTTTTTTGGGAAATTTAGGCAACTTAAGGAGATTGAGCATTTCACAAAATAATCTTTTTGGTCCCATTCCACGAGAGATAGGTGAACTGAGAAATTTGAAGGGTCTTTATTTGTGGGGAAATAGGCTTTCCGAATCCATACCTTCAGAAATAGGGAAGCTCACTTTTCTTACTAGTTTAGATTTAGCTATAAATGATTTGGTTGGTGCAATTCCATCATCTATCCAAAATTTGAGCAATCTCCATCTCTTACACATTTACTCGAATAATCTTTCGGGCCCAATTCCTAAAGAGATAGGAAATTTGGTGTCTCTTAGACGATTAGATTTGTCTAATAACAGTTTGAGTGGTTTGATCCCTTCATCAATTGGAAGCCTAACCAATTTAACCATATTACGCCTATGCTACAACGGCTTCTCTGGTTCCTTGCCTCCTGAATTTAATAAAATTACTCGTTTGAGTGCTTTTGATTTATCTTACAATGAACTCGAAGGGCAATTGCCAGATGAAATATGCCAGGGGAAACTATTGCAGAATTTCAGTGTCATAAACAATTTTTTCACAGGGCTCGTTCCAAAAAGCTTGAGGAATTGCAGTGCATTGATAAGAGTGAGGCTTGATGGAAATCAACTTACAGGAAATATAGCGGAAGCTTTTGGAATATACCCACAGCTGGATTTTATGGACTTGAGCCACAATTATTTGTCTGGTGCGCTTTCTAGAAAATGGGGGCGTTGTCGTAATTTGACGAGCCTAAAAATATCCAACAATAATATTTCTGGTGAGATACCCTCGGTATTTGGAAGGATGACTCAATTACACGAATTGGACTTGTCTTTGAATAATTTGAGAGGAGGGATTCCGAGGGAGTTGGCAAGCTTGCCGTTTTTACTAAATCTCATCCTCAACAATAATTGGTTCACAGGTGACATTCCTAGTGAAATAGGAATTCTATCCAGACTGGAGCATCTCAACCTAGCATCAAACAATTTTAGTGGATCAATCCCAACGCAACTCATTCAATGCACAAACTTGTTGAGCTTGAACTTGAGCAAAAATAAACTCGAAGGAAGCATTACTTTTGAGATAGGCAACATGCGATTTCTAAAAGGTCTTGATTTGAGTCAGAATCTATTGACCGGAAGAATACCAAAAGAGCTAGGAAAGCTGATAGTCCTCGAAACCATGAATGTCTCCCACAATAACTTGTTTGGTTCGATCCCTCAGACTTTTGGTGATATGTTAGCATTAACTATTGTTGATGTGTCCTACAATAATCTTGAAGGTCCTCTCCCAAATGTCAAAGCTTTTAATGATGCTCCATTTGAGGCAATTTGGCACAACAAGAGACTCTGTGGGAATGTTGTTGGTTTACAAAAGTGCAACTCTCCTATGAGCAAGAAAGGTAATGGAGACGATGGGCATCGAACTACTGCTATCCTCGTTCTTTCGTTCTCGGGGTTTCTGCTTCTTGCTTTCATCTTGATCATTCTCTTGATCTTTGTACGTTGTCAAAGGAAGAATATTAAGACAGAGAACATTGGACCATCGAATGATCTAGACTTTTTGCGCGTACTGAATTTTGATGGCAAAGTTTTCTACGAGCGAATCCTGGATGTCACAGAAGGATTTGACTCCAAGTTCTACGTAGGGGAAGGAGCATACGGCGTTGTTTACAAAGCTGAACTGGCAACAGGTCAAATTGTTGCTGTCAAGAAAATTTCTTCGTCCCATGAAGAGGAGTTTCTCCACTTCAAATCTTTTGAGAGGGAGATTCAAGCCTTATCTGATATCCGCCATCGCCACATCGTAAAACTTTATGGGTTTTGCTCTCACGTGCGCCATTCTTTTTTGGTGTATGAGTACATAGAAAGAGGAAGCTTGAGAACAATTTTGAATGATGATGAGAAAGCATCAGAGTTTGATTGGGACAAAAGAGTAAACATGGTTCGAGGAGTAGCGGATGCATTGTCCTATATGCATCACGATCGTTTTCATCCATGGATTCATCGAGACTTGACCAGTAACAATGTTCTGTTGGATGGGGATTATGAGGCTCGGGTTTCGGATTTTGGCACCGCAAGACTACTCAAGCCAGATTCGTCAAACTGGACTGCAATAGCTGGTACTATCGGTTACATATCTCCAGGTACTTACATGCTTCTTTTAAAGCGACATTTAGGATCGAGAAAGGCATTACAACTGATCTGGATAGTTACTAAGTTTGTATAATTTAAATAACATCTGCTTGTAAGTTTTTATATATACCCATCACGTGTAGAGGAATCAATGTCGCTAACTTAAAGTGTACCTGATGAGGCTATGACCGAATTATGAATTCTTCACTTGCAGATCTGGCTTATTCTGTAATTCCAACTGAAAAATCTGATGTGTATAGCTTTGGAGTCGTCGCATTAGAAACAATAATGGGAAAGCATCCAGGAGATCTTGTCTCTTGGGAATGTTCATCGTCCGCCAAAATTGAGTCACCTGCATTGTTGAAGGATGTGCTAGATCAACGTCTCTCACCTTATAGGGTTCAACTTCGAGATGCAGAAGATGTGGTCTCTATTGCACGGCTAGCATTTGCATGTTTGCAAGCTGAGCCGCGGCTTCGACCGACCATGAGACAAGTTTCGCAGGAGCTCCGCGTTCGAGTACCGCTGGAAATGCCATTCTCTGCACTCAGCTTGGAGCAACTTCGTGGTTTCAATGGCAGGAAATTTCAAGCATCGCAAGGAAATTGTAAGTTTTCGAGTTTGCTTTTCATGTGCACTGTTTGTCTGTTTGGTCTATAAGTTGCTAGTTAAAAATTGACGCCCCTGCTAAGAAAAGTTGCACCACTTTTGCGGGCTAATCGGAATTATAATAGCCAATTTTATTCGACAATTTTGATTAACTTCTTAGTTCTTACCAATCATGCCGTGTAAATTATTTTCACTGCAGAGCCTCCCTACCCTTGAGCATTCCTGGAATGCTGCGGATTGGTGGTTGTACTTTGGATTCGTGGCACTAGAAATAATTATGGGAAGTCTTCCGTGGATATGTCATTTCACTATTATTACCAGCTTGTTCAATTTGCAAAATGCATTGGATCGACATTCTTCAATTTAGTTTTCTATTGCGAAAGAGATACTGACACTACCATCTCCTTGTCCAGTCTGTAACGTTATTGTTAAACTTTTAGCAATTCACTCAAATCACTCACCTTTTGTACGGTGTGTAATATAATTTCAGAACTTTCAATATTGTTCCATTTTTTTTTTTGGTGAAGATAAGATATCAATATCGTTCCATTTGATCTCTTATCTTAATAAGTTGACGTGGGATAATGATTAAATAAAACGTACATTATGTGCAGAGTAGCAAGGATGATGATGATCGGAAACTAATTGGACCATTTAATGAATTGTAAAAATGGAGTGACAAACCTGATCGAAATTTGAGAACTTCAATGTTGAATATACATGCCAAGTGTGGAATAACATTACAAATTAAGTACAAGTTGGAGGGCTTGACGTCATTAACCCTTGGGGAGAATAACAATTACGTGCTTGTAAGCTAATCAACAATTAGTTACATTTTCCTTTGTCTATGGTTGGAGGAAAGTTTACCAATCATATACAGGTTATGGATATCGTTTATATAAAAATATACTAAATATAAATCTGAGTGATGCTTGTAATGCGCAACCTATCAACGCTCCTTTTCTTTTTAGAATTTTTCACTTTCCTAGTGTATGCACAAAATCATATATGTAAAAGTTTATCAAGTAATTTGTTGAGGATTATTAAATTAGTCAGAAGTTGTTGAGATTTATAATAAGCAAAATGTTAAAAAGTGTCCCCAAAAGTACTTGTCAAGGAGTATCAATTGTGTTTTGTACGCGGCTCTCTTGAAACATCTCTTGTCCAAGTTTCAAAATACTCTCATTTGTTTTTACTACTTTTAGTGGTCTTGTTGAGTGCCCAGAAAAACTTGTTAACAACACTCCTATAATGAAGATAAATAAAGAAAACAATGTCACGACCCTCCCTAGGCGAGATATCCCGATGAGGTTTGAAGGATTGCTAGGCAAATGCAAATAATCCTCTTATAAAGTGGCACTTTTACTTAGCACAATCTCTCTCAAGTCTTGCTGATTATTACTTAGTTTTCTCAACAATTATGACAATTGATTTTACTTTAGGGCTCGCCACTAATCTATTATAAATCAATAAGAATGCAAGTAAGACAAAGGAGTCTGTATTACTTACGCGAACTAGATATTTATGGATACAAGGACTAGATTACACTAGATATGCCTAACAACTTAGTGCGTTTTTCCTTTTTATGAAAATGAATCATGCAGTTTTTTTTTCCCTTAAAATATGTGAGACAAATAATCACGCGCCATTCAAACAATCATTTAGAAACTAATAGTATCAAAACAAATAAAGTGTGATAAAGGAAAGAATTCAAGCTGTATCGGGCAAAATTAAAGATGGCCTGATTATTAAGCCTCGGATAGGACCTCATGAGCTATGTATATAATTAAATGTGTAACCAACCTAGCCTAATGAATGCAAATTCCTAAACTAGATGATAATAATGAGAAATTAAACAAATAGAATGAAATTAAGCTTGAATTTAACTAATTTTTATGATGCAAATTTTATTTAAATGCATTTCTGATATTTTTATTTTTATTTTCCATCCCTTTTTCATCCCTTTTACTTTCCTTCACGAATAACTTGAGGCCTAAATTAGACTTAATACACACTGCGGCAACAAACGAGCTACAACGACAGAAGTGGGCCTAAATATGCTGCGAACATAGAATATGTCATGATAACTATGCAAACATATATAGACGAGACGCCTCGGGACCATTTAAGGAGCTTTATAAGGCCAAAATGAGACCGGAAGGTGGTTGTCCAACCTTACATGCGGTGTGGTCTGGCGGGCTCTGGGCTTCATTTTGCAAACTCAACCGCACCGACGAACATCCAAAACGTCCTGACGCATCCTCGAGCCATGTAGAGCCGGGAGGGTTGGCGCGGATCTCACCAAATGAATTAAATCAGGCTTAAAGCTCGCTATGGACGGCGACTCACATCCCTCAACAAACACAAACTGAGCAGATTTAAAGAGGAAATCAATGCGAATCAATCGTAAACCATGTCTCCACTAAAATGCAAGCGTAAATGGCAATCAAAATAAGATCCGCGTCTTCAGAGATTGGGAGGTTTGCTTCTCTTACTGAAGTTTACCTATCAAGCAACAACCTCACTGGCTCAATCCCCTTTCCATCAAACTCGTGGAATTATTCCCTTCTTCACCTAATCAAAACTGCGATCTCTGGTGCGATCTCTGGCCCAATTCATTGAGAAATAGGGAATTATTACTTCTTGAAGATTTAGATTTGTCAGAAACTAATTTGGTCGGTCCAATCCTATAATCTCTTCAGAAATTTAGCAATCTGAATTTAAGCTTACAACATTTATTTAATAATCTTTCAGGCTCGAATCCTACAGAGATAGGGAACTTTACCTATTATTGGACTCATTGACAACATCCTTTCTGGTTTATGCTTGCCACAATGAATAAAGCTGTCCCGTTGGGAAGTCCTGGCTAATAATGAATTTGAAGGGCAACTAGCCGAAAATGAATATGCCTTTGGGGTTTATTGCGATGTTTCACCGCAAGTAATAATGATTTTGTAGATCCCATCCCAAGAAGCTTGAGGAATTGTAATATATAATTTAGAGTGAGGCTTTTAGGAAACCGTCTTACCAGAAACATATCCGAAGTTCTTGATAGATTGAAGATATCGGACAACGACATATCTGGTTAGATGCCTGCAGTATTTGGAAGAACGACCAAGCGACAAGTACCGGACTTGTCTTTAGATAAGGTAAGTGGAGAGATTACAAGGGAATTGGGAAAACGTTTAAGTTTTGCTAGATCTTGTATTGAACAATAATTTGAGTGGACCGATTGGTTGAACTTAAGCAGAACCGTATTTAAGAGAAGCATTTCTCCAGAGAAGGGCAAAAGCACGAGTCGTTTAGTTTATTGTTATGACCAAAATTCGTTGGCAGGGAACAGACCGGCAGAGGTTGCAAAATTGAGAAACGTGCAAATCCTAAACATCTCCAACTTTGCTAATCCATTGGCTATGTCATGGTCTTTAAATCTCCTCAAGGTTCTATAAGGATGTGGATTTAACTGATGTGTCTCTCTAATCTCGTCTTCATTTTTATTGTGAAGCCTTGTCTTCAATTGTTCACTTATGGTCTCATCTTCACTGCAAACTTCCTCTTCCTCCTCCAAGCTTGAAGAACAGGTCCCTTTTTCACCTATGCTTCGGATTTTGTTGTTCTGAGCTGTGGCGAATGAGAATTGGAGCATCATGAAGGTGAACCAGAGGCTCAGACAGAGCTCTATTTCTCCATCATGAAAATAGAGCTTTGCTCTTTCAACTCTTTCAGCTCCATAGAGAGAGAGAGAGAGAGAGAGAGAGAGAGAGAGAGAGAGAGAGAGAGTGAGTGAGTTAGAGTTTTCCATAAAGAAAGCTGTTTGTTTGTTCACTATGGTAGGTTGGACGGAAAATTTCCATATTGGACTTCAATTTCTTTTTAAAAAGCCATATAAGACTTTTGGTTTAAATTTGTCTCGGGAAGCGCTTAAGTGATCATCTCTTTCTCCAATTCAGCGTAGCTATTAAGTGATATAGCAAAAAAAAATTATTCCAAAGTAGGCATTTTATGAAAGCTATAACACTTTAATATTCTTTTTTCCCCAAAAATTTGGTTATATATAAGATGTATCTGTTTGTGTATATATATGACCTCTCTTTTGACTTCTTAACTTAATGCAAGAAGGTTGCTCTTGCAAAAGAGTATAATGTACATGTTATTATCCTATGTCTTCATAATTTAATTTGGGAAAGCAACACTAATAATGTCATAATTTCACTTGGCAGATGCCATAACTTCCTAAATGATCATTTGAGTGTTGTGAATTTTAAGAACCAATCATTTGAGTTACATTGGCCATTTTCCTAATTTGTATAAAAGTTCAAGTCATTAATTTGAATTTTGACACTCTCTCTTGTATTTATTATGTTTGAACTTCTTAATTCCCTATAATTTTTTTTTTCTAAATTTGAGGGAATCAAGATGCAGCTATGTTGGGATACTTGTTTCTCCAGGAAAATTGATATCATCAAAAAAACTTTGCGCCAGGTCTTCTATCCTATTGAGGTCTTTCGATAGAAAGTTAAAATTTCTTGAGCAGGTCGAACGGGAACATGAAGTATTTAGGTATTATCGAGGGCTATCGTTCTGTTTCCTTCATCTCGTGCAGCTAGATCTAGTGGAACAAATATAGTCAATTTTATAGGTACATTTCAATTTTTTGTCGAAAGTCAAATCGATGGGATGCATTATTTAATTCCGTCTGATTCTCAAGAAAACTCTATAAAAGGTATCATTATAGTAGACGTGGGGATTTTTCTTCCTCTAGACAACCCTATACTTATCTTTTCTAATTTTGATCGTCTGTATGATGTTACGCTCACATCCTGGGTTTGAGATACAAGACCGGATTATGGATGAGTGAAAAAGAAATCTAAGGAATATGCTACGAATAATCTATTGACTAGTTTTTGATAATTTAAGTTTTTGAACAAGAAAAAGTTGCCTAACATCTCTTGGAGCAAGTCCTCATAAACAACGCAGCAGTTTTTGGGGGGAAGTGCACGGGTCTGAGTGAGTGGGTTTCTCCGACTACGTTGTTAATTATTGTGAAAATATTTTCAAGTTTTAGGAATTTGTTGAAGAATTATCTCAAGAGGACTAAGCCTTTTCCAACACTTAATGTAAAATTGCTTGCATGATAAGTCCAACTCTGCTGGCATAATTTTTTTTTTTTTTTTTGGTAAAGACTGCTGGCATAATTTTAAGAGTCACTTTCTTCTGCAATTTAAAGAGGATTTCATGCTCCAATCTGGTTTCACAAAATAAGGTTGAAAAACCTTATGTGTCCAGTTTCCATTGTATCAAGTTTCATATTATAAGCTACGGCTCATGTTCATAGCAAATACTTTACTAAACCACGATATTAATAGTTTTGGACGACTTTCATGTTCATTTGCATTGTTGAAAACCGTTAATATTTTCCTGTCCTCTTCCTAACAAGTGCAACTACCAGTTGCATTAGAGAAGGCTGACTCTTCTTACAATCCCTCCATGAACATTCACGCGATGGATTGATTTACGCGAATCAAAAAGCAATTAATCTCCATTGTTGATCAAAAGTGTTTCTGTTTTATGGTAAGGCACTGTGTATAAGAATTGCGACCAAACACTCATGTTTACGATCCGCTTACAATCAAAAGATCACTCCCTAGAAAAACTATAAAAGCACCGCATTAAAAATTCCAAAAAACATAAAGAGCGAATCTTACTACTACATGGGTCTCGTAAAGGAACCTAACCCTGCGCGGAGAACAACATTTTGGAATTCATGTGAGTTTCATATCTATTCATCGAGGAACTTCACAATGATGAATTATTTATTTGTCTCGGGATAAAGAAATGCATATGAAATCAATTTCGTACGCTCTATGATGTAGCTAGAACCCGTGGATCCTTGTATTTAATAAGTAAGACTTTACATGGAAAAATATAAAACTATTTATAAGTTAATTAATTAAGTTCTCTTATAAGTTAAGAATTTAGCCTCAATCCCGTAGAAGAGAATCCTCCCTAAAGTATTCGCGGAACCCGTCTCGGCAGTAGGTCCTGTTTCCATACACTCTTTCTCTCAGCTGACAAGCATGCGGCTCTAGGCGATTCCAAGGGGTCAAGATTCCGTTTGAACTGTTAATAGCCGTGGAAACTTAAAAATAAGAAGCTCAAATGGAAAAACCTGCCTAAGATCCGAAAGCTAAGTAGTTCTATCACAATCGCTTCCTAAGTTATTTTATTTTTCATGTAGTTGGAAAGCTGATACTCAATCCTTATTTTATAAAGGGTTTCTTGAGAAAGAAAGTTTATAAAATACGAGCAAGTATTACATAATCTAAGTCTATTAGATCAAATTAATCACATTTCAAGAATATGTGAAATCCATTTTTAATCGAATTGTCTAATTAATAACATATTTTGATTGATTTTGTGCATCATTTTATACAGAATTTTAGTTTATATAACATGTTCTCCAAATGGTACAAGAAAAAGAACCGAGACAAACACTCATGCATCCGAAACCTCGTTACTCCTTTGGTGCCTATAGTTTTTCTAATTTCGATGCGCTTCTGTTCCCGTAAATAGTGCAATTTGTTGGCGACGGTGCGTAGGATTTTGTTGATTTAAGGAGAAAGAGTGGGGAAAATCTGAAAGGGGTCGGACCAAAATAGTGCCATTTTCTATTGGCATGACTTCTTCGCGTCTCATGGGAGAATCACAAGAGTTGTTTCCTTGTGTTTGTCGCGACCTTTCTTTTTCAGCACCCGATTAGGGACGGGCGCCGGCGGAGGCTAATGGCTTAGCTAGGTCTATTTGGCTTAGCCGAGACTCTCTCAAGACCACCAATTCACGACTTAATGGTTTGATATTTTAACTTATAAATTAATTTTAAAAAGGAGTCGCCACTAATCAATTTGTAGTGGGTCAATTAGAAACCCAAGCGCAATATTGGGAGAAATATTCGCTCTTGCGCAATCAGAGAAACTAGGATCGATGACTTGATTACACTAGTTAATCACTAATGCTCTTTCGGTACCTAATCTTGTTTAAACCTTAAAGCTTTTTGGATTTTCACAGGATTTTTCCATGCAATTTGTGGGGAGAAACACATTTTTAGTCATTTTCTATTTTTTGTGAACATAAAAAGGCTTTTTTTTTTATCTTTTATAATATTATTAATTAATTTTATTAATATAATATTATAAAAACGATTCGGGTAGAATTCCGGGTTGGGACCGACCCGGGTCACAGCGACTGGCCCGGATGGGCCTGAAACGTGGACCCAGACCGGGCCTTACTCCCCTTTCTTAAACAAAACACACAGCCCACAAGACAAGCCCATGTTTTAAACCAGCCCAAGCCTGGCTCTAGCATACCCAGCCCGAATCGTCCAAAACCCTACTCGATTACCTGCACCCGACCCGGTTCTAGGTTGGTCAACCACGATTAGCCGCTTTGCAACAAGCCAACCGCGACGGAGGCAACGCGGCTACCGGCATGCCGCTCGCCTCCGTCTGGCGTGGAGGAACGGCGCCCTAGCTTGGCCGAGCGTTCGGCCTTCGTCCGGCCAGCGACCCCCTCCTCCACGATGACTCACAGGGCACATCACCAAACTGAGAAGGCCCACACCCTTTGTGGGTCGTCGTGAAGCAGTTGTGGGTCAGGCATCGTCAGCCGCGCCTGGGACGCTGAAGGATCACAAGGGTGCCTTGGCTTGGTGGGACGGCGTTTAGATAGCCCGGCTTCTGCTCAAAACAATATAAGGAAACCGAATCTTGTTTGGGCATTTTATCGAACAGGTAGAGTGCGCGACTAGGACAAGTGATTCTTGGCGTCGTCGAGGCTCAAACCAAGATCAGAACCTTCACCGAGCAAATAACAACATGACAGCAGTTAGAGGAGGGAAAAGTCACGGCCGAAGCTCGCGTAACCAGGCGGCTGCAAGCTCCTGCCCAGCGTGCCTAGAAACTCACCAAGAAAGCACACGAAAGGTTGGGGTCGTGATGCGGGCACGGCAGTTGGCGGCACTTCGCCCTTTCTCACTCACAAACCTTAGATCTAGGCTTTTCTTCGCTCGCCGATCTCTCTCTCTCGAGTTCGCTTTCCACCGGCCTCCCCGACATCTCTTGGGGAGGTCGTTTGAGCTCACAACGCCTCTCTCTCTAGCTTACCCTTTGAGCCTTCCCCGAAGTCTCTCTCGGGGAAGTTCTCCAAGCTTGCTTGTGCCGTCGACGAAGATTGCACCCACCTATTTATAGGTGAGGAGGGTCCGATTGACGGAGAGCCTCGGCCGCCGTCCTTGACTTGCCGACTGACCCTCTCGGCCGAACCGGTGTCCCGTCCTTTGTTCCACCGAGGCTCACTCAACATTGAAGGCAAGCATTGATGGTGCTTGAGAAACGTCTACTTCGGCCGACATCGACCTACTTCCTCTCGGTTGTAGGTCCACCGTGCTTGAGTTGCGAGAGATTGGGGGGGAGGGGGGGAGAAGACAAGAAGGAAGGAGGCCAGGCCCCGGGGCCCACGCGGGGAGGGACAAAGAAGGGGCTAGGCTTTCACGCCCAACCCAATAAAACTCTTTCTATATATATATATATATATATGCTATTATTATTATTATCTTTTTATTAATTTATCCGAAAAAAAAAAGTAGAATATAAAACCTAAAGGAAACTAAGACCTAGGTGATGCGCGAATCATTTTTGTTAGGGTCAAATTGATCCTCAATTTTTTATACGAATTAATTCTAGGTATTTAATAAAAATTTAGGTGTCAACAGCTGCCCTTCTTTGAAGATAAGCTCGCAGAGGTTGCATTCAAAGACGAACTAATACTTAAATTTTGTCCATACACATGCAATAGATTATGTCTTATTTGGGATCAAGTATCCTATGCAAGAAAAAAGAGCAATATAACATTATACATACTAAGACATATAAGAAAATACATGTAGGTACTTACCGAGAATGGGTGAGATAGGGCACGAACCCCGAATTTGGCAAGTATCAGGGTACCATCTTACCTGATGAAGGAAGAAAATTGTTTTTCCAAGACCCGAACCTTTCTTCAATTGCCTTGATGGGAAATTGCTTTTCCAGGACCCGAACTATCCTTTGGTCGCCCGTTAGAGCAATAATTTGTTTACCCAACCTTTCTCGAGGGATGCGCCGACCTTTCTCAGGGCATCTGTTTGTTGGGTGCCTGATCTTCATCAAGAACACCAATTGATTACTCGACCTTTCTTGGGGGATGCGCCGACCTCCCTCAGAGCATCTATTTATTGGGTGCATGATCTTTGTCAAAGACACCCGTTGATTAGCCGACCTTTCTTAAGGGATGCGCCGACCTTTCTCAGGGCATCTGTTTGTTGGGCGTCTGATCTTTGTCAAAGACACCGATTGATTACCCGACCTTTCTCGGGGGATGCGCCGACCTTTCTCAGGGCATCTGTTTGTTGGGCGCCTGATCTTTGTCAATGACACCGGATGGTTACTCGACCTTTCTCAAGGGATGCACCGACCTTTCTTAGGGTATCTGTTTCTTGGGCACTTGATCTTTATCAAGAACACCAGATGGTTACCTGACCTTTCTCGAGGGATGCGCCGACCTTTCTCAACGCATCTATTTGTTGCTCGACCTTTCTCAGGCCATATATCTTGGAAAATACTTGAACATTCACAGGCATTGAAAGAGTACCTGAACAATTACAAGTACTAACCTGGGGGATACTTGGGCATTCGCAGGCATTGAAAAAGTACATGGATGATCACAAGTACTAAACATGGGGGATACCTAGTCATTCGTAGGCATCGAAGGGATACTTGTGTCATGCCCCGATCCTCCGGGCGCGTGCCCATTCTTGGGTGGTCGATTAAATAGCGACGTCCCAAGACGCATCGCCGACCCATTCATTTTAATGCGCATGCGGAAGCGAATAAATAAATCCCCAAACAACAACAAGATGAGATAGAAAAGTAGGGCCACAAATTTTTCCTTTGAAAACCAAACCACACTTATATACACATATCAAACTATGTCATATATAATACTAGCCGATCTATAGACAATGTCTACCAAAAGGGGGGTAAAGGCTACAACTTCTCAAGTAGTCGAGTCCTCCTCAGAATACACCGGAGACTCGGATCCAATAGGTTCGGGTCCACCACCGAACCACCTGGATGGTCACCGTACCCTTTCCAAAAGCTACTTCCAGCACATACATAGGGACCTCAGACTCCGGTATAGGACCCTCTCTTTGTCCATTCCGCTCCTAACGATACCATGATCTGTATTGATGGAGTACCTTCTGGGATAGACCCACATTAACCCAAACCACGGACTTCACGACCTCATAAATCCATCCCATTAGGTTTCCATGAAACGGAATGAAACACTTATGTTTGGTGACCTTCTTCGGCTGTCCAAAATGCTCGGGAGGAGCTGCCATCTAGGGTCTTGAAAATGTTATCCCACAACGGGGTGAGACGATGTCTCAGTAAGTTCACCCCCTAAGTCCCAACTAGGAAGGAAATATGCCTTAAAGGGTTGCTTAAGCACAAGCACGAGTTAGAGGACTTACCTTTACCTCAGTCCCTTCTTGCAAGTCAGTACGATTCAACCACGCAATCAATCATTCAACAAATCAGTTCATCAAATCAGATCGAGCCATCGATCAATCAAACCAGTCGATTCCACGTCATCAAGATCATCTCTCGATCGACTCATTCAAAACTATCTATAAAGTCCGATCACGTCAAGGACTGCTCACCCTAAGCTGAATATAGATAGAAAAGCTCTTTAAAAGCTAACAACAACGTATACTACTCACTCTAAACTGATATATCAAAGCCCTCAGGCTGATACAAGATATACGGCTAATGCTCACCAAAGCTATGCGATAGTTAGTTGCTCATCGAAACTGTGCGATACTTAATTGCTCATCGAAGCCGATACTTAGGGTATACTGCTCACTCTAAGCTGATGTATCAAGCCCACAAGCTGATACAGTATACCACTCTAATCAATCCACCACTTCACCATTTTTATCATACCCGATAAAAATAATCGTGTGGGTATACGATCGGTTTCAGCCAAAAATATAATATCTTTACTTTATAAACTCCCACCATTTATATAGTCAATAAAGTATTTTTGGCGCTGTAAACCGACGCCCAGTAATTTTCTAATTAAATACTGAAATTATTAAATCTTGGGATAAATACCCAAAATTGCAAATCACACTCAATTAAATAAACCAATCATACCATTGCAATCAGCATAAAATTCCGATCACGCTATCCTGGTCTAACTTCCGGAAAATAATAATTAATTAAATAATTTCGAAAATTAATTAATAAATACCAATAAATAACAAAAATGCACACTTAGGCCAGAAAAGCCTAATTAAATACCGAAACGGGCTTGGAAAATTTTTGAACCTATCTAGATAAATACTACAACCTATCTACTTGCTAATTGCACTACTCTAACCACTTAACATGCAATATCAAACGAGTAAATTACTAATCCGTTCTAACTAACCACATAATCCAAACTTAACCTAAACTAATCAACCCTTAAGCATAATTGACTCCATAAGCAGAGATTAGTGAGTAAACTCACCGGTTTTGCAATCCGATGAGTTCACTAGAACGGCGAAGCGGAGACGGTCCACAAACTTCGAAGCGGGTGCACCTTTCGAGGCCGAGAAGGGCTCCAAAGCGGGCCTCGAAGTCCCAAGTGATTGTTGGGTTTCAGCTACTGGACAGTAGGCCAAAGGGGACTGTTCGGGCTCTGCTCGGGTTGGAAACTGCACAGGTGGGTGGCGGACGGCTGCAACGGTGCTTAGCGGGGCTTCACGACGGCGAAACGGCGACGAAGGAGCTCTGGCTGAGCTCGACGCGCACAAGGGACGCTCGAACTAGATGGCACAATGGCTGGAAAGGCTGGACGTCTCGGGCGGGATACGAGCTCACGCGGAGGACTCACGGGGTAGCAACGGGGGCGCGATGGCCAGCGGTGGCTTCGGCGAGACTTACGATGGCTAGGGAGGAGGGAGGCTCGCTTTCTCTGGATTTTTAGAGCTTCAAAAGACTAACAATGGGGAAAGCAAAGGATAGAGGAAGAAGAAGGGGACCAACTAGCTTGGAGGGGGCCACTTTTGGCTTAATCCTACCCCTTTTGTCCCCCTTGGAGAGGCCCCCACCAATTGGCTATCATCCTCAGCCAATTTTGTACACATTAAACCCCCTAGAACAAGTTCTAAATGGTCCAAAAGGTTTAGGGGCATGGGTGCTACGAATTTAAAGACATTTCCCTTGATTTGGATTCAATTCCTTATTGAATCGGTGCAATTCGGCCTCTATAAATTCCACCATCGTATCCTCAATTAAATTGGTATTTTTTCTCGCCAATAGAACCAACTTGCATCCCCAAAACGTGATAAAAGACGGTCCTTTGAATTTTCTCGACAAAAACGGCTCTATATCGACTTTTCCGCCAAAATCTTGGTTTTGCAGAAAAATCTTCAGAGGGTGAGTCGACGTTCCTAAAATGACTTGTAACATGACAGAACTTTCAATTTCTGAAATCGGATTCAAATTCGCGGTTAATTTCAATCTGACGCAATTTTAATGTTACCTAGCCTACCGGGTAGCTTTCAGAAATTTTTAGTACAAATGACCCGTGGTCGATTTTCTTTGAGCCACGATGAACCTCTTCAACACATTGGCGAATCTCAGTGGTCGTGAAAATCTCGAGGTTTCAAATATGGACATAGGGTACCAAAACGACAGAGAAATGAGTCTACTACCGGTCGACGAGAATTTTGTAATTTGGTGGAATCACCCACATTTAGCCACACATCTATGTCGAACCAACCTATTTCTAATCTCTAATCAACTTTTAACTGTACTGTAATGATCTCTGCAGATGAGCACAGTCAAGTAGTCATTTCCTAGTCGAATTCTTGAGTCTATTGCATTAAAATCCCTTAGTGACTTCCTCAGATAGTCTAGTTATCTCATGAGTGATCAGCTCAGAGAATAGCACTATAGGCACGTCGATGAAAGGCCCAGTTTATGTAATTGAAAAACAAAATTGAAAATTTCAGGATATCACAACTTGGATGATCACAAGTACGAACCCTAGAGGATACCTGGACATTCGTAGGTACCGAAGGAGTACTTCAATGATCACAAGTACTAAACGCTAGAGAATACCTAGGATATCCATGAAGGTCTCTTGGTAGATGGAATATCAATGACACGCCTCAAATATTCGTGAAGGTCTCTCACCTCCTGATAATTGGAACATCGGGGACGTGCCTCGAATATTCGTGAAGGTCTCCTACCTCCTGATAATTGGAACATTGAGGACGTACCTGTGATATTCATGAAAGTCTCCCACCTCCTGGTAACATAAATTTGAATGTAGCATGAGGCTTACCTAGATGGTTGTAGGCGCTCAAAAGGGCTAGAATACCTAGGTAGCCACAGGTATACAAAGTAGTGGAATACTTGGATAATCACAAGTATTTAATGATACGATTTGCAACCACTCAGGCAGGTCCAAGTGTCATGATGATAAGAGAGCACACCTGGGTAACTGCAGGTACACAAAGTAGTGGAATACTTGAACAGCTACTAGTATTCAATGATATAATTTGAGGACAACTCGGGCAAGTCGAGTGTCATGAAAGGGAGTACTTGGACGGCGGCAGGTACTTGAAGATAACGGGATACTTGATCAGTCGCTAGTACCCATACTATGGGGACAACTCGAACAGGTCGAGTGTCGATAAGAGAGTACCTAGACCGTGGTAGGTATCTAAAGACAAAAGGGATACCTAAATAGTGGCAAGTACTTAGAGACAATGGGATACTTGGATAGTCGCCAGTATCCAAACTTAGAAGACAACTCGAATAGGTCGAGTGTCGATAAGAGAGAGTACCCAGACGGTGGTAGGTACTGGATACTTGGATTGTTGTAAGTATCAAAACTCCGAAAACAACTTGAATAGGTCGAGTGTTAATAAGAGAGTACCTAGACAAGTAGTAGGTACTCAAAGACAAATGGGGATAAGGATATGCTTACCTAGCGATATCTCTGGTCTCTAAGAGTATGTTTGCTGTCTGCACAATATGCACACGCAATTATATATGCTGTAAATTCATGAGTTCAAATGGGATTCATGTATGATAATTTTGTTAGTTTTGCATCCTCTGAGTTCCACTGGGAAAATTTTTTAAAGACAACCTTCACTCAGAATGTAGATATTTAGAACATGCCAGATGAGGGACTTTCAGTCTGAAAGGACTTTTCGCTCACTCTCATTGAAAAGGGCTGTTTTATCATGACCATTGATGCAGAATTTATAAGGGCCACACTATCTCACTGTCATCATGTCAGCAGGGTCTAAGTATTCTCGCAAGTGGTACGACTTTACCAATATGAGAGGTCTTTGTCAGGACCGTAATGTAGGCTTGGTCAACGGCTTATCAAAGGGGACCATCAAGGTCGAGGTTTATGAAAGAAATGCCGCACGATCATTTCCGAGTTTAAAAGTCAAGAACCCTGTGAAAAGAGATAGAATAATCTTGCTCGTGCTTCTTCGAGCAATTCTTATAAACATATGAAATCCTATGTTAATTGAGATGCCCTAGTCTGAAGAGACTTTTATAAGAGGGATGTAACATAGGCTTGACTCATGTGTAAAAGGGTGAGAGTTTGTGATTGCCTTGGCATTGTCACCAGTCTTTTCTCTCATTATCAAATGGAGGATCCATTAATTGAACCATGACAACAGCTTTACTTGGGAATACAAATGGCTAAAATTAACTTTTTGTCTGAGGGCATCGGCCTTGCTTTTCTCAAGCACATTGCCTTTTCATGCCCTTAGTTTTTTATCCATTTTTTTCATCCATAGGCATTGACCTTGCTTTTACCAGGTACACTACTTTTTCATGCCCCTAGTTTTTCATTCTTGCTGTGAAAGGAACTGGCCTAGGCAAGTTCAAACAAAACACTGCTATTAGACTCTTGGAGTCTTCATCTTTAGTTAGTGCTCCGCATCATGCCGCTTGAATGGTAGTAATTCGTGTTTTGCCTCAATGTGATGGTGAAATTACAAACTCAATTGGGTTGTACAATGAATACAAGTGCATAGAGAAAGAATTGCTCTTCATCATTCTAGGGCACTTAAATTATCGTGCGTGTTCCATATGCAATAAAGACACCCAAAGATTGATGCAAGTGCGAGTAAGAAAATTTCTATCCCCTTTCTCACTTTGTGATGCCGCTTCACCTCCGATCTACCCCAGTGTGGGGTGGTTCTTGATAGGGCTATGAAAGAAACTTCACAAGTATAGGGGGCTTAAAGGGGGTAAGCAATAGATAACCTGTAGTGTTTATGGTAGAGAAATGAAATGCCTCTCACTGTTTTGGTTATCGTACCATTCGCAAGAGAGCTCTTTGCCTCGCAAACATGGAATTTTCTGCACTCATCTTGCAAGTGTAAAGATAGAGGACTACGCGTAGGATATGGCTTGCCTTTCATCATCTTGATGCGCCTCATCCAGCATGCTCGATCAATCTTGTATCCTTCATTTAGCTGTCTTTTTTAATAATCTTTAGTGGAATCAGTGATTTAGACAGACAAAATCATCATGCAAAATCCATTTGGAAAAGGCATGCGGCATTTTAAATATGATGGAGTTTGTACTCTCAAAACAAATGAATGGTTTTTACTCAAAAACCCTTATTAATAGCTTTAGGAGTGTTTATTTAACAGAATTATATTTACAAATATGTTAAATTTTGAACATCAAAAGAGTTATACACAAATGGGTGTCGATGAATTGTCCCTATTGAATAGGGAGATGACACAAGAATGATCAACCGGGGTTGGGAATCTAATCATTGATTTGATTGGCACTTCTGCTTTTGCCCATACGAAAGAGAAGATAAAAATGGATCAATCAATGAGACCAAAATCAAACGTGAATTGAGGCTTAAAGGATTTCTATCATTTGCTTTGGCGATACTCAGGACACCATTTCGCTTAGGAGAGCTTATTAGAGTCTGACATATCTCTCATTAACTTGTTATCCGTATCTTTGACGATCAGGTGATCCTACAATAAATAAGAGGGATCGCGTTAGTCACGAACTCTTTTAGGAGTCGAACAACTGGAAGCGACACAACACTACCCTTCACTGGTTTGCAGATGATTGAATAGACCTGAAACATGAGAAGGATATGAAGTCTTACATCTTTCGTTTCGTCAAGTCAATTATTCTCCCGTTTTTGCAATTGCAGGAGAAGCAAACATTTTTTATTAGTATTTACACATGGCAACTAGTTGCCGTTTCCGAGGACCGAACCTCGGACGCCTCTAGATCATTTCATTCCCCCATACCACTAGGCCGCGGTACCGGCAATGTTCATGGAGCGATTATATTTCCATTTAACCGAACTGGCTTCTGGACAACACGTTCTTTCACACCAAGTTAGGTGAATTTGATATGGGTTGCTTCCATATATTTTCTTGACCAATATCGATTTACTCAAATTAACTTATTGAGTTTGTTTCCTAAATTCCAACGCTTCCTCAAATGCTGGTGATTACTTTTTTATCTTGTCATTCTTCTTCGTCAAATCGGTCAAATACATTTTCATGATGGTGTAAATACATCACTCATTTAAGAGGTGTATAGGCATTTTCATTCTGATAGGGAAATGCTTGGCAATGCCAGACAATGAACATCTTTCAAGGGTAGTACTTTTTTATAGAATCGGAATTGGCTGATTTGGAGAATTCCCGACCATCCATTTCAGTCAGGATCAAGGCTCCTCCGAGGAGTATCTTCTTTATCACATAGGGACCTTTGTAGTTTGGGGCGAACTTGCCTCCAAGCTCTGGAAAGATTAGCAGTGTCTTTCTCAAGACTAGCTCGTTTACCTTAAAGTACTTGGGTCACACTTTTTGATTGAATGACCGGGTTACCCTTCGATGGTAACACTGACCATGACAGAGGGCTTTCAGTTGTTTTTTGTGGATCATATTCAGTTGCTTAAGCCTTTGTTGTGTCCATTCTTCCTCAGACAACCGTGCCAGGGATAAAATTCGCAGGGAAGGCATTTTACTTCCACAGATAAGACTGCTTCCATGACGTAGACCAGGGAAAAAGGGGTTGCCCTAATGGAGGTTCGAGTTGAGGTTCGATATGCTGTTAGTACGAAGGGTAACCTCTCATGCCAATTGCGGTAGTTTTCAGCCGTCTTGGCTAGGATCTTTTTGATGTTCTTGTTGGTGGCCTCCACGGCTCCATTCAATTGTGGATGGTAGGGGAACGAGTTCAGATGCTGGATTTTGAACTCAGAAAACATTTGGTCGATCAATTTGTTGTTCAAGTTCAACCCATTATCGGTGACGATAGTTTCTAGCATGCCATAACAGGCGATTATGTCACATCTGATGAACATAACGTTTTGTACAGTTAAGCTTGCATAAGACGCGGCCTCGATCCATTTTGAGAGTAATCGATCACAACTAAGATGAACCGGTGCCCATTTGATGCCTTTGGATTGATTGGGCCAATTACGTCGATGCCCCACATTGAAAATGGCCATGGCTCAAATAATTGGTGCAGTTCGGTTAGAGGGACATTTATCTTATTCCCGTGAATCTGACAACGATGATAGCTTCGCACATGTTGGGTACAATCGCTCTCTAAAGGGAGCCAATAATAACCCAATCTCATATTTTCTTGGCCAACATGCGCCCATTCATGTGAGAGCCACATACTTCCTCATGCATTTCTTGCATTATTCGTGTGGCTTCAGTTGTATCCACACACCTCAGCAAGACTGAGTCATATGATCTCTTGTACAAAATTTCATTGCTGACGAAAAAATTCAAAGCCAATTTCATTAGGTATTTTTGATCAGCGGGAGTGCTTCATTTAGAAAACTCCTGCTTCTGGACGTATTTTATCATATCGTAATACTAGGGCTTTCCGTCGGGTTATTCAATTATACCCATGCAGTGGGCCAATCTTGCCAGGACTTTAATCTTCAAAGACTCCACCTTTAACCCTCCGTTACTCGCAACATAGATGATAACGTTGCTAGTACATCGACGAACTGATTACAAGCTCTAAGTAGGTATTCAAACGAGACGTCCTAGAATTCTTCCACCAATTCTTCCAAGTAGTCATGATAAGGCACGAGTTTGGCATCTCTCATCTTCCATTCGCCCAAAGTCCGGAGGATAATTAAGGAGGAGTCACCGAACACTTTTAGTTTTGTCACTTCCATTCCAATAGCCGCTGCAGGCCGAGGATGTACGCTTCGTATTTGGCTATATTTGTTGGTGCATGTAAACATCAATTTGGCAGCCACAGGATAATGTTGCCCATTTGGAGATATCAAAACCGCCCCAATGTTGGAACCCGACAAGTTTACGGCTCCGTCGAAGAACATGGTCCATGTGTCTTCCTCTACTGTTGAAATCAGGTCGTCTTGGGGATTATTCTCATGTTCCTCCCTAGGGCAATCTGCTAACATCTCAGCAATTACCCGACCTTTAACTGATTTTTGCGACATCGCCTAAATGTCAAATTCTAAGATCAGGATTTGCCATTTGGCCAATTTTCCCACCAAGGCCGGGCAACCGAGCAAATATTTGATTGGGTCGTTTTCAATCACGAGGAATGTTTGGTGATATAAGGTATATTGTCGAAGTCTGTGCAACACCCATACCAATGTAGCGCATATTCTTTCCGATTTGCAGGAGTTTTGTTATGATGTGGTGAACTTTTTACTCAAGTAGTAAATAGCTCACTTCTTTCCATCACTGGGCCCCCTTTGTGCCAGCATTGCACCTAAGGATTCACTGTGACATCCTGGATTTTCAATCCTGTTTTCAATTGAATAAATCGGGTCTTTCATCGACGCGCCTAAAGGGCTATTCTCAGAGCTGATCACTCTCGAGATAACTAGACTATCTAGGAAAGCAATTATGGAATTTTAATGCAATAGACTTGAGAATTCGACCAGGAATCGGCTGCTCGACCATGCTCATCTTTAGAAGTCATTACGGCACAGTTAAAAATTGATTAGAGATCAGAGATAGGTCGGTTCGACTGAGATATGTGGCTAAACGTGGGTGATTCCACTAAATTACAAAATTCTCGTCAACCGGCACTAGACTGATTTTTTTGTCGTTTTGGTACCATGTGTCCGTATTTGAAACTCGAGATTTTCACGACCACCAAGAGTCGCTAATGTGTCGAATGGGTTCGTTGTGGCTCAAAGAAAATCGACCACAGGTCATTTGCACTAAAAATTTCTGACAGTTACCTAGTAGCCTAGATCACGCTAAAATCGCGCCGAATTAAAATTAACCGCAAATTTGAATCCGATTTCATATATTGAAAGTTCTGTCATGTCACGAGTCATTTTAGGAACGTTGAATCAGCCTTCGAAGATTTTTCTGCAAACCGAGACTTTTGGGGAAAAAGTCGAGGTAGGGTCGTTTTTGTCCAGAAAATCCTGAGGACCATTTTTTATCGTGAAATTGGGAAGCAAGTGGGATCAATTAGCGAGGAAAAATACCAATTTGATCAATGACTCGATAATGGAATTTATAGAGGCCGGATTGAGTAGATCTAAGAGGAGATTGAAGTCTAATTGAACCAAAATCAATGCAAATTCGTGTGCCCCCACGACTCACAACATTTGGACCATCTCAAGCTTCTAGAGGAGGGCAGTTGGGTATGAAAAACTTATGTGGACACCAGCTGGTAGTGGGAGACCAAAGAGATGAGAACAAACCGGTCAAGGGGACCAAAACCAGTCCCACTAGCTGAACCGGTCCCCTCTCCCCCTTTCAAGTAGTCGAGCAACCCCTCCTCCTTCTCTGTTTTCTATTGCTTGAAGTCTAGAACTCCAGAGAAGAAGCCAGCAGGCTTCCGGACACCCCAGCCGCTCGCCTGAGCTGCCGCGATGCCATCGCTCGCCTGCGCATGCCCCTCCGCCTTTACACCGTCTAGCCGCATCGTCTCTGCCCATCCCCACCTCTAGCAGGCTGCCGAGGATGCCTGGGCTGCCGAAAGCCACAGCCAGAGCTCCCACCGCCACCGCCTGGACCCAGTTCGGTCCTCTCGACACAACTTAGCCTCGTCTCCACCTCAACCAGGCCACCAGCCATCCTTTTCAGCCTTCATCTAGCACCGGACAGAGACAGAAACCGAGTGGGTCTCGTGGCTACCGTCTTGGCTCGTTTTGGTGCCTTCCGAAGCTCGGTTGCCAAACCCGCTTTGGAGAAGATCAAGCCTTGCCTCGTCCCTGTCGTTTTGGAGTAAGTGGTTCGTTAATCAAGTGAGTTTAATTCATTAATCCTCACTTAGTAGGTTAATGACGCTTAAGGGTTGATTAGTTTAGACTAAGCTTGGTTTAGGTGGTTAGTTAGATTAGATTAGATTAGTAAATTGATTAATTATTGATGCATGTTAGGTGGATAGTTTAGTACAATTAGGGCCTAGACAAACTCTAGTATTTATCTAGAGTAGTTCGGAAATTTTTCGAGCTTGTCTCGGCGTTTCATTAGGCGTTACGGGCCTAAGTTTTAATTATTGGCATTTAATAATTATTTTCCGTAATTATTTATTTATTTATTTATTTTTCGAAAATTAAACCGTGATAGCCGGTAACCGGAATTTTTTGCTGATTGCTGTGATGTGATTTGTTTATTTAATTGAGCCCAAATTTGTGTTGAATTGGTGTGATTGTGATTTTAAGATTTTATTCCTAAATTGATTCAATTTCAATAATTAATTGGAAAATCACCAGGCGCCGGTTTACAGCGCCAAAAATGTGTTAATGGACTGTTGAAATTGGTGGAAATTTCAAAGGAGAAAATATGGTATTTTGGCTAAGGCCGACCGCGTACCCACACACGGTTATTTTTATCGGGTGTAATGAAAATGGTAAATTGAGTACATGATCAGAGCTATATAAGTTATTATTAGCTTTGGGCAAGCAATAAATTATTAGCTTTGGGTGAGCATTATTAGTATACTATATCGGCCTGGAGCACTAATATATCAGCTTTAGGCGAGCAGTATACTATATTATCAGCTTTGGATGAGCTATACTATCTATCTTCAGCTTAGGGTGAGCAGTCCTGATTTGATAGGACCTTATAGATAGTATTGAGTATACCGACCAAGGCAAGGTCGTGATGACATGGAATCGACTAAGTCGATTGATCGATGATTCAATCTGATTGGTTGAAATAATTGTTTGATTGTTTAAACTATGTTGACTTACAGGAAGGAACTGAGGCCAAGGTAAGTCATCTGACTAGTGGTTGTGCATAGGCAGCCCTCAGGGCGTGTTTTCTTCCTAGTTGGGTCTTAAGGGGTTGAACTTGCTGAGACGTAGTCTCACCCCATAAAGAGACAACATTTCAGGTCCATAGATGGTAGCCCCTCCTGAACATTTTGGCGAACCGAAGAAGTTCACAAAATAGAGTTACCATATTCCGATACACGGACACCATAAAGGATTAGAATATGTGTTGGTGAAGTCCATCATCTGGGTTGATGCGGGTTTACCCAAAAAGGTGCCCCATCAATACAGGGCATGGTATCGCCATTATCATGATGGACGAAGGGAGGACCTAGTACCGGAATCTGAGATACCTCTGTATGTGATGGATGTTGCTTTTGGAAAAGGTACTGCAGACCCTAAGGATGGTTCGGTGGTGGACGCGAATGACCCTAAGCTTGATGATCCAGATTCTCTGGTGTACTCAACAGTAGGCTTTAGCTAGAGTGTGGAAGAAGGAGAAATCGAGGATGATGATGACCCGGAGTAGATTGGAAACCCCTACCCCTGTTTGCAGACCCTGTTTTCTAACTGATGTTGTGTAGGACCTAACTCCTATAGTTCCGAGTGTATATATATGACTCCGTTTGTTGTATATGTATATAAGTGTGGTTGTTATTTTCAGGTTCGAAAAATATGACCCTACTTTCTTATCCCATTGTTTTATTGTCTAAGGATTATTGATCTGCTTCCGCATGCGTATTAAAATGAATGGGTCGACGATGCGTCCTGGAACATCGCTATTTAATCGACCAAGCCGGGATGGGCACGCGCTCGAGGATCGAGGCGTGACATTCATTGTTGATGGTAAGGTAGAGGGTCATAGAGTGTCCCATGATTGGTGGTACTAGAACCGGGGTTTCATCGATACTATTTTAAATTTTTGAATGCCAATTGGCAATCATCATCCCATTTAATCAGGCATCCTTCCCGAGAAGTTTAAAGAAAGGTTTTGTAGTTTCAGAAAGTTGGGATATGAATCATGCAATGTAATTTAATCTCCCTCGAAGGCTCTGGACTTCTTTTACAGTTGAGGGAGGAGGCATCTCAAATATCACCTTGGTTTTTGACAGGTCTACTTCTATCACTTCACAACTCATGATGAACCCAAGTAACTTGCCAGAGGTTGCCCCAAGCACACATTTTGCTGGGTTCAAGCGCAACTTGAACTAGCAAAGTCGGTCGAATAACTTTTCCTATGTCTTCACATGGTCTTCTCCATACCTGGTTTTGGCGATCATGTCATCAACATATACCTCAATTTTTGTGTGCATCATGTCATGTTAAAGGGTGACCATGGCACATTGGTAAATTGCTCTAGCATTTTTTAGACCAAAAGGCATGACCTTATAGTGAAAGGTTCCCCATGGAGTGATGAATGCCGTTTTTTCCTTGTCTTCCTCTTTCATCTTTATTTGGTTGTATCTCAAGAATCCATCCATGAAAGAGAATAGCTTGAACCCAGCAGTGCTATCCACAAGAACGTCTATGTGTGGTAATGGGAAATTATCTTTTGGGCTTGCTTTGTTCAGATCATGGTAATCGACGCAGACCTGAATTCAGCCGTCCTTCTTTTTCACTAGTACAACGTTTGCTAACCAACTAGGGTATCGTGAGATTTTGAGGAAGCCCACTTCTAGGAGTTTCATTACCTCCTCTTCAATCCTTTTTGACAATTCTGGCTTGGTTCTCCTTAGCTGTTGCTTCTTAGGGGCTACGTCAGGGTTGGTTGGCAAGCTATGCTCCACAATCATTGGATCGAGGCCTAGCATGTCGGCATATGACTATGCGAATACATCTTGATACTTCTTTAGGAGGGCAATTAAGCTTGTGGCTTCTTCTTTAGGAAGTTTTGTGTCGATATTTATCTCCCTTGGGCCTTCTGTGCTGCCCAAATTGATAGTGATAGTGTCTTTGGTAGTAAGGGGTCTTGCTTCTTCGTGTCGCTCCCAATTCCGTTGGATTTCATCGGAATCATCATCGAATTATCAGAATTGCTATCATGGCTACCTATGGTGTTGGTTTGGACCGTTCCCGTACTCTCACATGCCACTAGATTATGCTTGCATCATAAAGTAGATGGGTTAATGAAACAAATAAGGTTAACAACATATATGCTTCTTTTCTTTTGAAAATGTGATGAATTGTTTTTGAAGGTCTTAGCCAAGGAGGCATGAGGAAACCCGGGCCTCAGATTTTTTCTTTCATTTCATGGCTGGATATCATCAGTGGGCCAGTTTGGTGTGTCTCCTCATGCCCTCAAAATGTTTTCAACTTTATTTAGCATTAGGTGGATTTACATTTTGGAATAATGATTTCTAAAGTTAGCTCCTCAAGTGGAACTGATGTTAAAAACAAAACAAGCTAGATTTAAGACAAGTTCCCACGTAGAGGAATATGCAATGAAATTAAAAAGGGTTTTACTCAAGCGGGCCTGCACCCATCTCCCCTTACAGTCCTTTGTTGATAGCGCCCACAAAGAAATCTTCATACCAGTCATCAGTCACGCCTTCTTATGCTCCCAGCTTCGTGAATTTTAGATCATCCATGCCTCTCCATCCATCAGGGACAATGTTCTAATGATGGTCATAAAAGCCTTGGGGGACTGAGTAGTTAACACAGTATTCGAATTTATCACTCGGTTGACTCAAAGTGTCCATTGTTGCCTTTCTTCCATGCATCTCCTTAGCATGTTCGAGGAACATGGTGCAGGTACTAGGTACCACGAGGAGATCATCTTTGCCATAACATACCATGGAGAGCGGAACGTGAATACCCTGGCATCCAACAAATCCTGAACCTTGTCTTTCAAAATGGTAAAGTCATCTAGCGAGTGCTCCAACTCCCCTGAATGGTAGTCACAATACTTGGATAAATCATAATTCGAGAAGTACTCGGGAGCGGGACGTCTTAGCTCCTTTGTGATCATTCCTTGCTCTAGGAGGATGGGGAAAATAGCGGCCATTTATTTAGGCAGTGGCGAATATAGTCGCGTGCTGCTTGAGGATTAGGGGAGTTGAATCCCTTGCTAGGTCGTGTCAGTAGGGTCTTCTTCATTTATTTCGGCTGCTAACTACTCATTGTGATGAGAGAAGAATGTATGGGCAGCTTGAGCGAAATTTTCTATCAAGTGGTATACTGTCTCGCTTAGTTTGTCGACTTAACGTTGAAGCTAGCTGAACGAGAAGTTATCGCATGTTCTTTCTAGTTGTTCCTCCTCAATGGCACCTATGAAAAGGTCTTCAAACATAGTGGTGACGTCATCTGGCCCATTTTTCTTTGTAAGTGCTGGTTGAATTATGTTATCCTGACCCATGCCCAAGTAAATGGGAAACTTTAAGCTTTCATGGCTAAATTGCTTTGGAGCATTGATAATTTCTTCCTCCTTATGCATCATCCTCGCAGGGCCTAGGAAGGTTTCCTCGAGGTGGGGGTATATAAGGCCGGCCTTCTCTTTTGCCTTCCCCTCCCGGTGTTGTTCTTTTCCTTTGTGATATCCTAAGCCGATGGTGTGGGGTCTCCTCAGGGCTTTAATAGGCTCGCGGATGCCTTGGCTTCCCTTGTCGAGCCCCTGGCCTAGGGTAAAACTGTATCCAGCCATGATTTTCCCTACCATGATTGCAACGCTTGACATTTCAGGGACAAGGGGTAGAGTCTCTTGAGTCCCATGTATAGGATACACGAGTTCGAATGATTGATAGATGGATTCATTTTTGCCACCAGATTCAACATAAGGGATGTCCGTCTCGTGGTAGATGAGGTGGTCTTCTTCTCTGCGGACCGTGACCAATTTTCCTCTAATCACAAACTTTACATTTTGGTGGAGACTTGAGGGTACTGCTCCAGTGACATGGATTCATGGATGGCCTAAGAGGAAATTGAATGCAGTGGGAATATCCATCACCTGGAACAAGATTTTGAATATGTTATGGCCTATTTGAACGTCAAGCTCGATTTCTCCCATTGTTTCCTTATTTGTCCTGTCGAAGGCTCGAACGGAAGTCTTGGCTACTTGGATGTGGGACGTTTCTATTTTAAGATGACGAAGTGTCGCTAATGGACATATGTTTAGAGCAGATCCATTGTCAATTAGTACTCGAGCGACGTGGGAAGCGTTGCACTTAACTGATATGTAGAGGCCCTTAGTGTGTCCTCTACCTTCCTCGGGGATCTCTTCATCGGAAAACGTCATTTGATCCTTTAGAAGGATGGCCCCAACAAACTCCTCGAGTTTGGCATGCTCGATTGTTTCAGGGATGTCGCAATACCTTCATCAATGATTTCGGGTGCTTGATAGATGTCTGAAGTAATTCCAATAGAGAGATTTGTGCCAATGATTTCCGTAATTGTTCCACCATATTGTATTCTCTAGCTTTGACTACGGCCAAAAACTCATTGGCTTCTTCGTCAGTAACGGGCTTGGCAGACTGCATATTGGCTTGAGCATAAGTTTGCCTAGACCTCATGACTAAGCCAACGTTGAGGTCGTAGGACCAAGGAACTGCATTGTTGCTTTCATATTTATAAGTTTGGGGAATCTCGATAACTATATGACCCCCGCCATTGACGCTTGGGCTATAGCTCCTTTCCCTTCAAAGACGCCTTCAAGTGGAGTGGAATTCATCTTCTCTTTCCCTGCAGTTAGCGCGGCAAACTCTTCATCTCAATCGATGACAACTTGTGACATGGTAGAGACTATGCCAGTGTGGCCGGCATATATAATTATTCCAGCCTCCATCATTCTTGATACCCTTTCTTTCATTGCTGCTAAAGGTGGTACTTCATCGCCTGAATGATACCTAATCTCTACCAGTCCTCGATAGATGTCAACAGTATGTACTATGACATTTCTGATTTGGCTAGCCTCAGAACTGAATATTGCATTTACTCTATCTGCATGATTGGGGAGCGGATTGCTTTGGATATTTGGTTTTGTAGTTTGAAATGAGAAGGCCTTAGTATCCAACAGGTTCCGGATCCGATGCTTAAGGGTGAAGCACTCGTTAGTTGAGTGTCCTACTTCTCCCATGTGATAGTCGCATTTTTTGGATGGGTCATAGCTGGAGAAGTTTTTAGCGTTGGGTCGCTTCGGCTCGATCGAGAGGAGGTTCTTCTTCCAGAGGATTGTCAATACCTGTTATGGAGATCCAGGAAGCGGAGTGAACTGTCTCCTGTTGTTGTAGCGCTGGGGCGGTTGATGGCTGGTGGTTTGTTGTTGTCACGCGCTTGTCTAAATGGTCGAAGGATGACTAGTGTTTGCAATGCAGGTTACATTGACATCCACCAAGGGTTCTTTGTCTTTTTTCATGTTGAGCCTCCTACTTGCAGGTGCGGGTTCAATGAACCAGCCATCCCTCAACCTTATCTTAATATGCTTTCCTACTGGAATAAGTTGATTGAACGATTCAGCAATTGTAGTCACCATTCGATTGTGGTACTCATAGGGGAGGGTTTTGATAAACATTTTTCTTAGCTTGAAATCGGTTGGTTCGGGACTAATCTGGGCAGCTAGATTCCTCCATCTAATAGCATATTCTTTGAACGATTTGTACTTTTTCTTTTCAATACGTTTAAGATCCTCACGAGAAGGGGTAATGTCCATTATGAACTTGTACTACTTGAGGAATGCCTCACTCATTTCGCTCCATGTTTCAAGGAGGTTCATGTTCTTCGTGATATACCACCTTAGGGCAGGGCCTACTAGACTTGATTGGAACAACTGGATCATTAATGGCGCATTATTAACATACTAGGTCATTCGAACCAAGTACATTTGCAAATGAGCCCTTAGGCAAGTCATGCCATCATACTTCTCAAACTCAGACTTTTTGAAATTTTTCGGTATTTTGACCTTTGAATAGACTGAGAGGTCTGTCGAAGTAGGATCTTGGAGGCCTTGCAGTTGTTTCAGCCTCTCTTCAAGCTTCTCCAGGCGTTTGTCATGTTCAGTTTTAGACAAACTATTAGGCCTAGCTTTTTCAATTGTGACTTGGTGCGGATCATCCTCCAATTCAGGCATGTTATCGTCGGTATCTCTTCTTTGATCACCCTTGCTGGATGATTGTGGTAACAATACCTCGATTGAGACCGGAGCGGGAACAAGTTTGCCCTAAATGGAATCTATCTGCTTTGAGAGTTGTTGAAGTACATTGAGGACTTGCTTCATTTCACTTTCCACAACCACAACACGGCTTGGTATGTTCTCTTCAGCCATTCTTGCTTTTGGATTTGGCAAATGCGGCTATGCCGTAATTACCTTCATTGCATACAATGAAAAAAACGTAAGCGAGGGAAGTATAGAACATTAGCCCATGGCAAGGGTCGAGTCATTTTTATTCATCAACAGAGGGATTACACAACGCCAAAAGGGCTCTTTAAATAAGGCATAAGAGATAGAACGATCCTAAATATTCACATTAGAAATATTCACATTAGAAGACTAAGTCGCCCATTTTTATAGGTGATGGGAAGTCCCAGTCTTGCGAAGCCGCTTGTTCTTTCGAACTAGCTTCGACACATGTGTCATGCTTGTCTCCAAACTTCCTTCAAGAGATTCAAGCTGTCCTTGCTGAGTGAGTTTATCAACTACGTCAGGGATCACTAGTTGCAGCTCCTTGGGAGTCCTATGGTTTCACGTCCCTTCAGTTTTCTGGGTACAACGATCCTTTTGGTGCGACACTTACTCCATGCATTCTAGATTATGCGAATTTCATCTAAGTAGTCATGGCCCGTAAGGGTAAAGAGGACTCGAAACAATCCTGGTTTGAGTGGCGGTGGGATTTCTTGAAAGGTCCTGTACTAACGAGCCACCCTATATGAGTAATATGAGGTAGTTCCAAAGAGACCTAGTAGTGGGATGGGGTCATAATATTCAAGCGCAAAGCGTGCTTCTCCTGCATTGAACCATTTAGCTCGCCATAAGAATGTCTCAGGAACAGGGTTCCTTAACAAGTTAATCCAATGAGAGTATTCCCTAGTGGGGGAATATTTTTCCAAGCTTTGAAACTTTTGCAGTGGGTGCTTAATTTGATAATTTCAAATATTTGCATGGGGAGCTCAAATCCTTTGACATGAGGAAAAAACCACATTTGTAAAATTTCATAGGCAACTCTCAAGATTTTCTCTTTGTTTTCTTTGAAATGATTAAAGGACAAAAATGTTTTGGCTAAGACCATGTTTATGTATCCTATCCCACCACCGACTTAATTTACCACCTATGCGATTGAAGGATTTATGGCATTCTTTCAATGGGGAAAGATAATAAATTCAAAGAACGGTAAGAGGAAGATCTTGCTTTTCTGGGCCGTTGGTTGTTTTTCAAAACATTCAGTCAAAGATGATAGTAGGAAAGCATTATTGTTGGCTTTAACAATTTCTCTTACCGAATGATTTTTTAAAAACCGTGATAGACTAATCACAAGGTCAATGCCCATCGGTGGTCTAACAAGTTCCCCTCCCAGGGGCATTCCTATGGCGAGACTATATTCTTCGAGAGTCGGAGTTAGTTCAAATTTATCGAATACAAAGGTGGATGTTTCAAGGCACCAGAAATGTGGTTGTGCCTGCATGACCCCAGAGTGGACATTGATTCGGAGCAATGGGAGGAGATGGCCGATCCTTGCTTCGACATGTTCTTGGTCAAGCTAATCTAACTAACCCCACCATCTAAGGAGCTCTTCCTTAGGAGTAGGAATGAACTGGATATCGACTCTTCCCATCGCATATAAAACTAGGAGTTACACGGCCGACCTATCTTGCCAGCAATAAGAAAAATGAGTAAAAGAAAATACTTTACTTTTAAAGAAAATGGCAAGCACATAGACATGCGTATGATACGTGTGGCTCAATGTCTAACTAAGAAGGTTTAGAGAAATTAAAAGGGTGTATGTCCATTGCAGTCTCCCATTGGCATCCTACCCTCCTAACCTCGACTCTCATCTAAAGAAATTAGGGGAAAAGAAATGCAACCTCTACATCGCAGTCTCGCGTTCAATGTTGTATCTTTCTTAACAACATCCTAAATATTCTATGGCAGCCCAGGTCCGGCGGCCAGATTGTGTGTGCCATGTATAGTGCTAAAACATTGAAACATGCGTAGTAGTTTGTAATCACAAAACATTTTATTTTAACAAAATTAAAATTAATCTCTAAGCTATTAACCTGCATAAAAGAAAAAAAAAAACCCCAAGTTAGTGAAGCGCTTAAACAAGATAAAAAAATGGCCTAAGTCCACAAAAAAATTTCCCAGTAGAGTCGCCAAGCTGTCGCGACCTCTCTTTTCCGACCCCCGATTAGGGACGGGCACTGATGAAGGTTAATGGCTCAGCTAGGTCTATTAGGCTTAGCTCGGACTCTCCCAAGCCCACCAATTCGCGACTTAATGGTTTGATATTTTAATCTATAAGTTAATTTTAAAAAGGAATCACCACTAATCAATTTGGGGTGGGTCGATTAGAAACCCAAGCGCAATATTAGGAGAAATATTCACGTCTGCGCAACCAAAGAAACTAGAATCAGGGACTTGATTACACTAGTTAATCACGAATACCCTTCTAGTACCTAATATTGTTTAAACCCTAAGACTTTTTGGATTTTCAAGGGATTTTTCCATGCAATTTGTGGGGAAAAACACATTTTTAGTCATTTGCTATTTTTTATGAACATAAAAAGGCTTTTTTTATATTATTTTTCGATCTTTTTTTAATACTATTTATTTATTTTGTTAATATAATATTACAAAAACGACCCGGGTCAGATTCCCAAGTTGGGATTAACCCGGGTCATTAGCGTCTGGCCCAGATGGGCCTGAAATGTGGGCCCGAGACCTAGCCTTACTCTCCTTTATTAAACAAAACACAGCCCACAAGACAAGCCCATGTTTTAAACCAGCCCAGGCCTTACTCCCCTTTATTAAACAAAACACATAGCCCACAAGACAAGCCCATGTTTTAAACCAGCCCAGGCCTGGCTCTAGCATACCTGGCTTGAATCATCCAAAACCCTACCCGATTACCTATGCCTGATTCGGTTCTGGGTTGCTCGACCCGCGACGGAGGCAACGCGGCTACTTGCTTGCTGCTCGCCTCCATCTAGCCTGGAGGAACGGCGCCCTGGCCTGGCCGAGCGTTCGGCCTTCGTCCGGCCAGCGACCCCCCCCCACCACGATAACTCCGGTGCACGTCACCGAACCAAGAAGGCCCACACCCTCCGTGGGTTGTCGTGAAGTGGCTGCGGGTCAGGCGTCGTCAGCCGCACCTAGGACACTGAAGGATCACGGGGGCGCCTCAGCTTGGTGGGACGACATTTGGACAGCCCGACTTCTGCTCGAAACAACAGAACGAAACCAAATCATGTTTGGGCATTTTATCGAACAGGTGGAGTACACGACCAAGACGAGTAATTCTTGGGGTCATCGAGGCTCAAACCGTTGGTTGGGTCTACCTTCATGTGGGCCCAGCCAGCATTAAATAAAAAAACAAAAAGAAAAGAAAAGAACAAAAGAAGTGGAAGTGGGTCGTGCGTGTGTGCGTCCGAAAAAGAAAAGAGAGGAGAGAGAAACAGAAAACTGCAAGCAAGGGAGAAGAGAAGAAAGGAAGAGGGCTGCAACTTTGCGGCTTCGATTCGAAGGCCAAATATTATCGGAATTGGCTCAAATTTCAGTATGTTGTTCATGAGACCGAGGGCTACAAGTTGATGGTTTTTGTTCGTTGAGAACCGTCTCCGAATTCTCCAGTTGCGGTTAAGGTTTTCTTGCTCCAAACTTGTTTGTCTACCTATGTGGTGAGAAAAAGATGATTGTAATGTTGATGTTGAGCCTCTAATGTGTGACTAGAGAAGAATATTTTATGTATCCTACTATTCTTGGTGATTAGTGGATATTTTTGGGCGGTCCGTGGTTTTTCCCGCATCTAGTTTTCCACGTTAAATCCTTGGTGTCGTTATTTGCGTTGTCTACTTATCATTTCGGCATTATATTTGCATATTGTGAGGCTATACATTGCTAGTTGTTGCTGGGGGTTAAGAGATTTTTAGTTGATTTAGTTTCGGGGGAGAGATTGATCATGGATTGCGTTTGGTCGTGAAGAATTGTTGTACCCAAGTTCTCCCCAACACAAACTTGGGTCGGGACCTTCACTGGGCAAATAACAACATGACAGTAGCCAGAGGAGGGAAAAGTCGTGGCCGGAGCTCGCGTAACCAAGCGGTTGCGAGCTCATGCTCGGCGTGCCTAGAAACTCCCTGAGAAAGGAGGCGCATAGAAGGTTGGGGGTCGCGATGCGAGCACGGTGATTAGCGGCACTTCGCCCTTTCTTGCTCACAAACCTCAAATCTGGGCTTTTCTTTGCTCACCGATCTCTCTCTCTCTCGGGTTCAATCACCGCCAGCCTCCCCTAACGTCTCTTGGGGGAGGTCATTTGAGCTCGGGACCCCTCTCTCTCTAGTTTACCCTTTGAACCTCCCCTGAAGTCTCTCCGAGGAAGTTCTCCAAGCTCGCTTGTGCCGTCGATGGAGATCACACCCACCTATTTATAGGCGAGGAGGGTCCGATCAACGAAGAGCCTCGGCCCACCGGTCCTTGGCTTGTCGATTGGACCCTCTCGATCGAACCGGTGTCCCGTCCTTGCTGTTCCACCGGGCACGCTCGGCATTGAAGGCGAGCATTGATGGCGCCTAAGAAACGTCTCCTCCGACCGACGTTGGTCTACTCCCTCTCGGCCGTAGGTCTATTGTGCGTGAGTTGCATAGATGGGGGGGGGGGGGAAGAAGACAAGAAGGAAGGAGGCCGGGAAAGAAAAGGTCGGGCCCTAGGGGCCCGCATAGGGAGGGACAAAACAAGGGGCTGGGCGTGCCTTTTCTTTTTTTATTTTTATATTTTTATTATTGTATTATTATTATCTTTTTATTAATTTTTCTTTAAAAAATGAAAAAAAAAAGTAGAATATAAAACCTAAAGGAATCTAAGACCTAGGTGATGCGCGAATCATTATTTGTTAGGGTTAAATTGATCCTCAATTTTTTATGCGAACTAATTCTAGGTATTTAATCAAAATTTAGGTGTCAACGGTATTCTATAGCATGATAACCATGAAGACTATATTTAAGTCTAGGTTTTTTTTTCTCCTTTTTTTTTTAATTGATTTCAAGACATAAGTTATGAATGTCGAATGTCGGCTCTCCCTCATATAGCTAGGAATTTGGAATCATGTTAATGATTTCCTAACATATATATATATTCACAATGTCGTATTTTCCTTTGATGAATATAGGTTAAAAGGAATGAGAAACGCCTAATGCATGTGCATGATGCAATATGGAGGGCGGTCAAATAAGAAACATAGTTTATGGGGATCATTTGGACTCAAAAGTTCTCGGTTAGCATATTACATTTTTTACGATTCTTATGATTCATCTAAAAGTTGAGACATATGGATAGAGGCACGGTTAAAGCATAGATTTAATGAGAAAGAGCGGGGGAAATCTGAAAGGGGCGGAGCAAAACAGTGCCATTTTTTATTGGCATGACTTCTTCACATCTCATGCGAGAATCACAAGAGTTGTTTCCTTGTGTTCTATAGCGTGATGACCATGAAGACTATATTTAAGTCTAGGTTTATTTTCTCCTTAAAAAAAAGAAAAAAGAAAAATTGATATCAGGGCATAAGTTGTGAATATCGGCTCTCCCTCATACAGCTAGGAATTTAGGTATATGTTAAAAAATTTCTAACACACACACATATATATAATGTCATATTTTTCTTTGATGAATATAGGTTAAAAGGAATGATAAACGCCTAATGCATGTGTATGATGCAATGCGGAGGGCGGTCAAATAAGAAACATGGTGTATAGGGATCATTCGGGCTCAAAAGTTCTCGGTTAGCATATTGCATTTTTCATGGTACTTATGATTCATATAAAAGTCGAGACATATGCCCCCCCCCAATCGCTTAAAATGCAATTGGCTATAGCCTAGTGAAATAAGTCGATTATATGTAAGTAGGACGAAGGTCCAGAAAGTAAATAAAAATTAAATGAGCTAGAGAAATCCATGGGTCTAAATGAAGTTATCCTTTATTAAAAACAGTACGAATTAGAACAGTAAAATTAAATGTACCATTTAAATAACTCCATGTAAGCATTTCCACCTACGTATAGACAAAGTACGTAATAACTTGTCAAGGAACAAACATGCCGCACATATCGAATGATTTGGAGAACAAAAGTGTAAAAAACAGTTTCGTCAGTCCAGCTCCGATCGTTAAATCTAGACTACATCTCCACATCTAAACAAGGGAATGTCTGTATTCTAATGGAGTATATGGATGTCCAGGGAAACTGTAGGGAGAAGTCAGTGAATACTCAATCCTAAATAATGGCTAAGAATGTCTGGTTAGGAGTTCGAATTTTCGCCAAGAAAACTCTCAAAAATATTTCAAGGCCCTCCTCTGTAGGAAATAATTAGGTCCAATAGCGGGACAAAGAGATTGTGATGTAGCTCAAGGTCGGCTACTCAAACAATAGGATAGGGAGAGTGACTTACATGTACAGAAACTTAGTCACAAAATCGAGCAAAAATTTATGTTCTGCACAAGCTTGGGAAAATGGACATAACTTTGTCGATTTAGATTAGAGGGTTAATACCCTGAAAAATCTCAAACTGATACACATGCGACAAATTTACCCCAAACTATTTTTTTTACCACCAAAAAACCCAAACTGGTATACATTTGACAAATTTACCCCAAACTAGTATACTTGTGATAAATTTACCCTCTGTTAGTTTTCATTAAATTTTACTGTCAAATTATTAAGTTAAATGACACGTGACAGTTGACCGGTATACCAATTTGGGATTTTACACTCCGTTTGTCACAGTTTATAATTTTTGTGATTTTTTTTGTGGTATTAATCTAATTTAGCGGAGGGTATATTTGTCACAAATTTACTAGTCTGGGGTATTTTGCGGTCGAATAAATTAGTTTGGAGTAAATTTGTCATAAATATACCAGTTTAGGGTTTTTTATAGTCAGTCGGGATAAATTTGTTACACGTGTATCAGTTTGGGGTTTTTCATGGTAAAAAAAATAGTTTGGGGTAAATTTGTCATAGGTGTACCAGTTTGGGGTTTTTCGGGGTATTAACCCTAGATTAGAATGACCTGATTTCAAAGCCAAAAAGATCTTCAACTTTTGTTTTTGAGTTTCCTCATATAAGTGTTGTAGGCTTATGGAATTTTGATGGAAGTGGATGAAATAGGAATGGACGAAATGAAGAAAATGATAGAAACTTCAATGATTGCTCTTCTAGGCCTCCGAGGAAGTTGAAATGGCATAAATTCTTCAAGATTGATGGCTGCAACTCTTCAAGGATGAAAGCTTTTAAATCTCTAACTCTGCAAGGACGAAGTGAAAACTCTTCTAGGTTTTCAAGAGGTTTGAACTATTTAAGGTTCAAGGGAATTGTACTAAGCAAATGCTTATTAATCAAATTCGGTATGTCTTCTTTTACAAAGACTCAATGACCTTTAATAACACAACAAAGGAAGTGCAAAAGATTATATTCAAGCCTAGAATCTAACATACATTTATGTACATAGAAACTAGAAACATTTAGAAAACTAGGTGCTATTAAATATACAACATTTTCAATGCTTATGGACATCCCAAAGTGTCTTGATGCAAGCTTCGATGCATGGGAATTGACAAAATCTTTATGACAAAGTCAAAGATGAGGCTTTATCGATGAGAGACTTTTCAATGAGAGTATCATCGATCTTGAATATATGTTGATCCTCTTGATTGAACGAATTGGTCTTGAATATGGGTTGCATCATTCCCCCTTTTTTTAAAAGAATTCGTCCCCGAATTTAAATCATTAGTATTGGAAAAATTACTCGCATAATGTGTTAGATGCCAAACGTTAAATGCATCATGTGTTTTCATATGAGAAGGAAGCTTTATTAGATATGCATTAGGATTGGTGCCCTCAAAAACTTCACTTAGACGAAGCTTTCGACCATCAAGCTTGTTGTAGCTTCCAAAATGCTTCAGTCGGCAAAAGAATTCTTCAACAAGAGGCTTCACCAATAATAGTTGGTTTTGGTTTGCTTCAGAAAGCAACTGGATTTCTTAATTCAAGTTATAAACTGAATTGGTTCAAAGCAAATACTCAAATCAATTTGACATTGGCTGCAATTGTAATATAAAAAGCTTGTTGCTTTTGAGCCTATTTTCGCCTTATTTTCTAGAGAAACTGTTACTGCTATCAAGCTAAGAAGCTTGGAGGAGTGGCAAGAGAGACTAAGGAAAGGCTTCATTAGAAGCTCGGGAAACAAAGGAGAGAGGATTCAAGTCAGAAGAACCATAACTTCTTTAATTTGGATCAACATAGAATTTTTTGGACAAAATCAATATGGGATATTTCTAATTTAATTGGGAAAAAACCTATAGAGACAAAATGAAGAGCAACGTGGGAAAGAAATAGATTCCGCAAAAAGCCTTAGAATTCAATGTGGGATCCTTGATTTACCTTTTTATTTGTACCTATTACAATTTTGAGACAAAATTACTCATGCTCTAATTGTTGAAATAAGTCTAATGGAGAAGTTTGGCTGGCCGCCACGTTGGGGCCCTCATTTGAGACAAAGTTGCCAACTTCAGACTCCTTTTTTCAAGACAATGTTCACTTTATGTACTTATTTAAGAAAGCAGCTCCACTTTAAACCTTTATTTGAAATTTCCCAAAAAATAATAGTGGCTATTATTGGAAGCATTTTTCGTTATTGAAACTTTTAAAGGATAATTATCCAATTAGTTCAAAACCTATTATTAGTATGTCAATTCAATTCTAAACTTTTTTTAATTTTGCTAATGCAGTCCTAAACCTTGTGCAAAAAACTAATCCAATCCTTCTAGCTAATTGCCTTTGGAAATCTCTGAATTGGTCATCCTACATGACATGTAAACATGAATAACTTGTGGAATACCATGTGAAATTGCCTACACAAGAGTCGGACATTGGATGAGAAAGACACATGATTGAATGCGAACTTTCAACAAAAATTTTCTATTTAGACCTTTGAGTTTCTTAAGTACATTTCATTCAACTCCATTTCAGTCTTTCATCGCACTTGATTCTTTGAATAATAATAAAAAATTATAAAAAAAAAAAACAAAAAGAACTTCATAAACCTATGTTGCGACGAAAAAAGATCAACTTATAAGCTCCCCAAGATATTTTATAACAGCAACAAAAATAAAAGTAGCTGAAAATTTAGGTGTCAGTCCCTAATTTTTTTTTTTTTTTTTTTTTTGTGGATGAAGTGTCAATTCATGTTCATACTGTAGGGAAATTTACTATGATATTTTGAAAGTGACAAACCAATTTAGGAATAATAATTTGTATTTTTGAGCATGGATAATAAATATCCAGAGAAAATAACAAAAAAAAAAAAATTCAAACATATTGCATTGGTATTAACACATCTCTCACTATGACACAATTCCTTTCATTTGTTCATTTTCATGGCGCTGCTGTGGCTCGGGGAGCGATCGAGCAGAAGGACAAAGTACATCTCCCATGCATGAGGTTGTCGTTGATGGCGAGGGTGGGGATTGCGCGGTCGAGGAAGAAGTAGTCCGCGTGGCATAGCATCTTGTCAGGGAACTCAAACATGATCTCGCCAACGATGCACTTCCATCAAGGTCCACGTCGTTCGCTCCCAAAAGATGAGGAATTCTCTCCACTCTCGCTCTCGTTCCCACACACATTTTCCTCGTCATTGTTGGTGTGCGACGTGTGATGCTTTTGGTTCACTGTCAATGTGTCGCTCGAGTTGAGCTGACATTCCGATTTGATGATTTTCGCAGCCTGACCCACTATTTTGGCTAGTTATGCAATTAAGTTTCGCTTGAGAGGAGTAAGGAGGCTTCGAAAGCAGAGTATTCTGCACAAGACTCCAGCGATGCATCCGCCAATTGTTGCACCTTTCTCACTGAACAAGATTGCATCAAAGAAGGTGAAAATAGTGTGTGTGAAACTCTCCAGCTTCACGTTGTCGCTGCCATCAGTGTGGTATTCCACGATATGGTTATAACTTGTCGACATGTTGCTTGAACAAGCTACAACGGCCTTTTTTTGGATGAAAAAGAATCGAATGCACCAATTTAATAAACTGACCTAGGTTGAAACAAAGCAAATTAGAGGATGCTGGAATTTAATGTTGACCCTCTAGCGCTTCTTCAAATTGGCACACCATTTGTCTTTGAGTGAAACTAATTGCCCAAAAAAATCCTTCTATTTAGCAAGCTTTGCAACCCCAAGACAGGTGTGAGCCCCTTTTTGCTTTCCATATGTTGCCATGTGGGAAATAAATTCATTTTAGGAGCTGGCTCAATAAGGCAAACGGAGATTGTGCAAGTCTCCATGCTTGCTTGCCCAACATTGCCTTTTGGAAGGTGACAAGGTCTTTGAAGTCCAAACCTCCATCTACTTTCCTCTCTTTAAGGAATTGCTACTTTATCCAATGGATACCCGACTTGGAAGGATTTTATTTCCACCAAAATGATGCAATTATTTGCTCAATTGCCTTGCGCACTGAAATGAAAATCCCTGAAATTGACATGATATATTGACAAATTGCTTGTATTACTATTTTGATCAAAGTTTCCTTACCCACCTTACATAGCAATTTCTCCTTCCAACCTTCTATCTTCATGTTTACTCTTGTTAGAATTCATGGGAACATCAATATTTCTGTTTGCCTCTACTCCAATGATATTCCAAGGTATTTTTCGGTTTTTTCCTCCATAATTTGTACTCTCAATTCACCTGCCAAATTGCTCGAGATTTTGAGTGTAATTCGCACCGAAGAAGACTCCAGATTTGTTCCGGTCAACTGCTTGTTCCCAAAGCAAAGGAATATGATTTGAGATAATTGTCAGGTTCTGGCAGTCCTCGATAGTCCAATCAGGTAAAAATACCAATCGTATCAGTTGGACAGCTTGTTTTTTGCTGGTGGACTAGTCTCACTTTACACCCAAGAGAACCACCTTGTACGGACACCATGACGAGTCCTCTTTGTCGGTTCAAAAAGTTTGCAAAATGATTATTAATTTAAGTTTCTAAAAAGCTTAGAGATTCTCTAGGCATTTACTAGTGCCATATTTAACGTGTGTGAGTTCTGACACGCAAAGCTTTGACATGAATTAGTGTGATTTTTTGTTAGGTACAGTGTCAGTATGATAATTAGAATATGCGCAACTATGCATAGTTGCTTGGATGATATTTAATGTGTGCGAGAGAATTTTATTACTTTAATTGATCTAAGTGAACATGTAGCTCATCTAATAATGATTGCCTAAAAAGAATTAAATCTCTTAAAAAACTCATTAAAATGGCGCTCAAGAAAGGCTAACCCCTCAGACAATATATATACGTGAGTGCAACTAATATGACCGATTGTAAATTGAAACTTAACAAATGAGTCCTACTTGACAAAAATATATCTGATATTCCGATTACATAAAATGGAATTGACTTCAGTAAGTGGTAATTCTCTGGATGGGTAAGTTCAAATCTTGTTGGTAAGATCGGGTGAACGGCAACTCGCTGGCCAATGTGCTGACGGTCATATACTGACATAGAAAACTTCATGGCACAAAATCAAAACCAGAACCAAAGAGCAGGGACATGCGAAAGAGAGGCGACTGTGCCTTGCCATGGGGGCATGAGAGAGTTGGACCAAAATCTTACGTTTTCTTTTGTATCTATTCTCAAGGGAGATGATTAAAGAAAGACCAGTGAGTTAGGTTGTGAGTGGAACTGATGTACGCAACGGTGTCATTTATAGTCTCCCTCGATGTAGTGGGAGGTAATATGTACCATATGGGAGGGAGACACAACGGCAGGTGAGGGTCTATACTAGTGGGAATATTTCATTACAGGACAACAAATGAGAAATTTATTCAAAAAATTATAAATTATTGCATTTTTACCAATTAAATTTTAAACTTTTTAACTTTGCCAATTCAGTCCTAAATATTTTCACTTCTTATCATTTGAGTCCAGCCGTTTTATTTTATTCAGAAAATGCTGACGTAGACGCCAAAGCAATGCCACGTAGGACCATCAAGCACTAATGTAGACAATTTTACATAATATTTAAATACTTTTTGAATTTTTATTATTTTTTATGTTTTTTCTTTTCGTTCCTTTCTTTTCTTTCTTTTCTTTTTGGCTTTCTTCTTTTCCTTTTCCGATGGCTAGCCGGCCACCGGCCATGGCCAACTAGCTAGCCTTGCTCTCCATAGGCGAGAACCAGTCGGGCAAGGGCGAGCCCCAATAAGGGGAGCCTTCATCTAGGTGAGACCAGCCTTGCACAGGCCAGGTGAGTTCAAACCTCGCCCAAGCCAAGAAGGCCTTGCTGAGTGTCGGCTTAGCAACAGCGACATCAAGTGAGGCTGCCCTAGCTTGGGCAAGGGCCAGCCTTGCCGAGGCTCGCCCAAACTAGATCTGGTGAGGCCAGCCCTTGCCCAAGCCAGGGTGACCTCACTTGGCATCATCGTTGCCTAGCTGATACCCGACGAGGCCGCCCTGGTCTGGATGAGGATTGGCCTCACCAAATTTGGCCTGGGCAAGGCACACTTGAGCGAGGGCTCCCTTCGTTGGGGTTCGTCCTCCCTTGACCGAGCCTCGCTTGTGGCGGGCGAGGCTAGCCGCATTGGCCGTGCCGCCGTGGCTAGTGGCTAGCCTCCACCCCCCACACCCAATCAAACAATGCATATGCTTTATTGTCATTTACGAGATAACTACCTTTAGGTGTTGTTTATAATCTATCAAAATTTCATAAATTTTTGGAGTCCGTTTAGGCATTAAATTGAAAGCATTTTCGGAATTGAGTATAATGTTTCATTCGAACATTCATATATTTTCAAAAAAATAAAAGAATCGGTTTCATGTGATGTGATGCATTGTGTTGCATGTATGGTATCATATGGTATGGCACATAATGTCAAAAGTTGAAATAGACCTTTGTTGACATCATGTCGTTCATCATGTGGATAATGGGGTACATATATGAAAGTAAATTGCGATGATGAGGATACCGTCGGAGGTGTGAGCCGACAATGCCCCGGAGTGTCGGATGCCCGGAGGTGAGTACCGGATGCTCGGAGGTGTGTGCCAGATGTCCTCGGGAGTTTCGAGATGCCTGGAGGTGTGTGCCGGATGCCCGGAGGTGTGTGCCGGAGGTTCCTCGCGATGCTAGGTTGGGTGCGAGCGATAAAATGTGGGACGCGATTACTGGTCCCGGGAAAGAAAAATGTGGTGATCCAATTGAAAGATAAAAGCTGAAATTGAATCATGCATAGTATGGTGACATGTATGCATGGCTGTATGATGGCATATGCATAAGTGTATGGTGGTATGTGCGCATAGTATGGTGACATGTATGCATGGTTGTATGATGTTATATGCATAAGTGTATGGTGGTATGTGCACATAGTATGGTGACATGTATGCATGGCGGTATGATGTTATATGTACAAGTGCATGGTGGTATATGCACATAACATGGTGACTTATATACACGATTGTTTTGATGTAATGAGGATGGCTGAAAGGTGAGGTATGCTTAACATGTATAAACTATATGTACTCTACCATGATGTCATGATTGTTCTGATTGATGCATTGAGTAGTTTAATGGATCTTTTACCTGCTGAGTGATTGTACTCACCCCTTTGGGGACTAACATTTCAGATTAGAATATGTCGTTACCACCGGTTGCGCGTGGTACCTTTTACGATATACCTGTTGATGTGGAGGTTGAGTGCATGGAGCACATCTGTGTCAGTGTTCCGGGTTTGGTGTTTCTTCGAGTCCGTGTACTCGTTATGTATGATGTAGGCCTGGCTAGGGGCCCTATTGTCCAAGAATTTATGTCTGTCCATGTTCGCCGCGATGGTGTGATGCTGGGGATGCTGCCGCCGCCGCCGCCCGACGCACCGGGTTGGGAGTGATGGCATGTTTGACTGATGGGAGCTGACACTTTTTTGGGATAGCCAACACTTGTAGATGGAGGGTTATACATGATCGATATAGGGGTCGAGATCTCTTTTGAGACGTAGCCGAGTATAGCTAAAAATCTTGGCTTTTTGGTTGTATCGACCCGAGATGGCCATCGTAAATATGTGAATAAAAGTGACTCGGCTTTATCTTTTCCTTAGTGTGTAGTTGGTGTGCATTGTATCATCGTTACGGGAGTAGATGGATGGTGAGACTTGTCCTTATTTTCGCTATGAGCTGCGCGCATTCCTTTAAAAAAAAAAAAATGCCTATGAACTACGGTTCTTCTTTAACCCTGAAACAAAGATATGTAACTGGTATTCATTAGGTAGAGTGATAGGTATGTGGCGACCGTACCATATCGGGGGTGCCACAGCGGTTTTGGTATCAGAGCTAAAGGTTTACATATGGAGTAATAAGGAGCCTCATTTGGAAATTGAGGAAGTTAATGACAATGCACACCGTAGGATGCTGACTAAGAGTGATTGACTAACTTTGAACAACGGGTGATGGGTATTCACTCATAAATCCCTAGTTTGTTTTATGAGTTGCTTTTAGGTGCCAGTAACATGTTTATGTTACTTATTTTATAGATATAGTTGCTTTAAATGGAGATTTTGAGTCACAGATTATTCCTGAGGCAAATGCTTGGAAACTGCAGGAAAATCATGGTACGATATGGAGGTCATCATCCATTGAGGGCTGAAGCCTCTGCATCGAGGGCTGAACCCCGAATGGAAGATATCTTGCATGTGCATTGGCCAATATAAGAAATCGATGGAAAGACAAGCGCAAAGCAACAACCTAGAGCGGAACGCCGTACTCAAGGACTGGTGGAGCAATTTTTGAAGTTGAAACCACCTAAGTTCAGTGGAATGGGAAGTCCTGAGGAGGCGGAGCATTGGATTGATGGGATGGAACGAATTTTCCGGTTGTTAGACTGCAACGATACTGAGAAAATAACTTTGGCAGAGTACCAGCTAGAGGGAAATGCAAAGTTTTAGTGGAGAGCTTTGAGGGACACGATCTTTCCACCAGGTGCGATGTAAACCGGGATGAGTTTGTCGAGCTTTCAATAGGAAGCATTTTCTCGATTGTGCTAGAGATAAGAAAATTACAGAATTTGTTCAGTTAGAACAAAGGGAGCTGACAGTGGATCAATACGAGGCAAGATTTTCTGAACTGTCTAGGTATGCTCCCAGATTGATTGAAGATCGAGAGGAAAAGGCTAAGAGATTCTTGAAAGGACTAAGGACTGATATTAGGAAACAACTGGTGCCTCTGAATATAAGAGATTATAATGAGATTTATGAAAGGGCACAGTTGGTGGAGCAGGAGTTGGTAAGAGAGCAATCGAATACAAGAGGCAAGGCGATCGACTTTTGGTGATAACAGACGGGGTAAGAGACCCTATGCTGTGTCAAGGCCGCACTGGGAATCTAAGAAGAAGACCAATTTTGGGAATTTTGGAAAAGCCAGGGATGGCCTGAATCCGGGAAAGGCATCTTATCGGTATGAAGAATGTCGAAGGTGTGATGGGCGACATGGCCCAGGACCTTGTAATGGACGACCGAAATGTTATGGTTGTGGACGGGTAGGACACCTTAAGAAGGATTGTCCCCAAGAGATTCTGAGACAAGTATCAACCCAATGTGACGAGTACCATAACGTACTACTGGACCATATCCACAAAGGAATCCACAGAGACCACCAGCACAAGGAAAAGTGTATGCGATCACACAAGAGGAAGCAAAAGCTTCCAAAGACGTTATCTCAGGTACAATTTTCATAAATGGCAAGAAAGCATATGCATTGTTTGATGCGGGTGCTACGCATTCATTTGTGTCTGAAAGATATAGACTTTTGAGTAAAATAGAAACAACGTCCCTTGGAACGCCCCTTTGTGTTTCTACCCCTTTAAAGAATATGGTGTTGTCTACACTGGCGTGTGAGAAGTGTAAGATAATAATAGGAGGAAGGGATATGGAAATAGACTTAGTCGTAAATGTATGATTTTGATGTTATTATAGGAATGGATTGGCTTCATAAGTATCGGGCCAAAATGGATTGTTATAGAAAAGTGATCCAATTTATTTTACCTGATCAGTCTAGTTGTGAATTTTTGGGAGGTCAGACCAACCTATCTATAGCACTTATTTCAGCAATAGAGGCTCGTGCGTTACTTGACAAAGAATGTCAAGGGTACCTAGCTGTGGTTAAATATTATACTAAGGAAGAGCCTAAGCTTGATGAAATTCGAGTAGTTAATGAATTTCAAGATGTATTTCCTGAGGAGTTGCCTGGATTACCACCGGAACGAGAAATTGAGTTTGAGATTGAATTAATGCCAGGAACAGGACCAATATCAAAAGCCCCGTATAGGATGGCCTTAATGGAACTGAAGGAGTTGAAAGTGCAACCGGCAGGAGTTGCTCGATAAAGGATTCATTAGGCCAAGTGCTTCACCTTGGGGTGCACCAGTATTGTTTGTGAAAAAGAAAGATGGGTCGATGCGCTTATGTATTGACTATAGGCAACTGAATCAAGTGACCATTAAAAATAAATATCCCTTGCCTAGAATTGATGATCTATTCGACCAACTACATGGAAGTTCGGTCTTTTCTAAGATTGATTTGAGATCGGGATACCATCAGTTAAGGATTAAGAGTGAGGACGTTCCTAAGACTGCATTTAGAACTCGCTATGGACATTACGAGTTCCTCGTCATGCCTTTTGGATTGACAAATGCACCGGCTGCATTTATGGATCTAATGAATAGGGTATTTAAGCCTTATTTAGACCAGTTTGTGATTGTTTTTATTGATGATATCCTGATATATTCAAGAGGGCCTAAAGAGCATGAGCAACACTTGAGGATAGTTTTGCAAACTCTGAGAGATCACAAGCTATATGCCAAATTCAGCAAATGTGAATTGTGGCTAGACCAGATCATATTTTTGGGACACGTGGTATCGGGAGAAGGAATTGTAGTGGACCCGGCAAAAGTTGAGATGGTTACAAATTGGCCGAGACCAACAACACCCACTGAAATACAGAGTTTCTTAGGACTAGCTGGTTATTATCGAAGGTTTATTGAAGGGTTTTCACGACTGGCAGGTCCCTTAATCAAATTGACTCGAAAGAACACGAAGTTCGAATGGAGTGGGGAATGTGAAAGGAGTTTTCAGGAGCTTAAAAGGAAGTTGACATCGGCCCCAATCCTGACTATACCATCTGGATCTAATGGTTTTACAATATATAGTGATGCATCTCACAAATGATTGGGATGTGTTTTGATGCAACATGGCAAGGTCATAGCCTATGCATCTAGACAATTGAAACCCCATGAACTGAACTACCCAACGCATGATTTAGAATTGACAGCTATAGTGTTTGCTTTGAAGATATGGAGGCACTATTTGTATGGGGAAAAGTTTGAAATTTATACAAATCATAAGAGCCTAAAGTATCTATTCTCACAAAAGGAGTTGAACATGAGACAAAGGAGGTGGATGGAGTTGTTGAAAGATTATGATTGTGAGATATGGTACCATCCAGAAAAGGCGAATAAGGTAGCGGATGCCCTTAGTCGTAAGTCAGCTATGGATATAGCCAGTCTAAGAATGGCGGAATGGAACCTATTAAAGTCTGTAGCGGACTCGGAATTTGATGAGAGTAGATCACCTTACAGGTGTGCTGACTGCATTAAGGATTGAACCTGAAATTATTCAGAAAATTAAGATCTTGCAAGAGTCTGACCCGGAAATTATGAAAGTGAAAGATGCAGTATCTTTAGGAAAAAGACCAGAATTCCAAGTTTCTGAAGATGGAGTGGTAAGATGCCAAGGACGACTTTGTGTTCCCGGTAAAGAAGAAGTAAATAAGGAAATTATGTCGAGGCACATAGGAGTAATTACGGTGTTCATCCGGGAAGTACAAAGATGTACAGGAATTTGCGTCAGTAATTTTGGTGGAATGGTATGAAAACAGATACGGCTAAGCACGTTTCTCAATGTTTGACGTGCCAACAAGTGAAAGCAAAACATCGCAAACCTGTAGGACTCTTGAGACCGTTAGACATACCAGAATGGAAATGGGAGCATGTAACAATGGACTTTGTGCAAGGACTGCCAAGGACATCAAGTGGTCACAATTCTATCTGGGTGATAGTGGATCGTTTGACTAAGTCGGCCCATTTCTTAGCAGTCCGTATAAATTATTCAATGAATAAACTTGCTGAGATATATGTAAGCCAGGTAATACGCTTACATGGTATACCTGTAACGATCACTTCTGATCGAGACTCTAGGTTTACTTCAAATTTTTGGCGGAGTCTCCAAAATGCCTTAGGGACAAAGCTTCAATTCAGCACTACCTTCCATCCTCAGACAGACAGGCAATTAGAAAGAGTGATCCAAACTCTAGAGGATATGCTGAGAGCATGTATTATTGACTTTAGAGGAAATTGGGATGAGAACTTGCATTTGATTGAGTTTGCTTATAACAATAGCTTTCAGAAAAGTATAGGCATGGCTCCATATTAAGCATTATACGGGAGAAGATGCAGGATCCCTGTCTGTTGGGATGAAGTAGGTGAAAGAAGATTGACAGGACCTGAATTGGTACAAGTTACCACTGAAGCTGTCGAGATTATCAGGAAAACACTTAAAACGGCCCAGAGTAGACAAAAAGACTACGCAGATAGGCGTAGAAGGCCTTTGGAGTTTAGTGTAGGAGATCACGTATTTCTTAAGGTATCTCCAATGAAAGGAATATCTCGATTTGGAATGAAAGGAAAGTTAGGTCCTAGATTTGTTGGACCTTCTGAGATACTTGAGAGAATATGAGATGCAACTTATCGTTTGGTGCTGCCTCCTAATCTGGGAAATTTACATGATGTGTTTCATGTGTCGATGCTGAGAAGGTATCAGCCAGATCCTGGTCACATACTCGATCATGAAGCCATCCAAGTAGACGAGAAAGTGCGATACGTCGAAGAGCCTGTGCAAGTATTGGACAGAAAGGAGCAAGTCCTTAGGACCAAGACAATCCCATTGGTTAAGATATTATGGCGACATCATGATATGGAGGAAGCCACATGGGAGAGTGAAGATCAGATGAAGGAAAAGTACCCCTACTTGTTTCAAGAGGCATAAGTGATGTCTAATTTCGAGGATGAAATTCTCTAAGGAGGGGAGAATTGTGGCATCCTAAAACTCCGTGGCAACCTCTAGATGCCTTACAACCTATGGAAGGGCGATGGACGCATCATTGACCTATGTTATGGTCTTTAATGGCCGAGCACCTAATGGGTGAATATTTTGTTGGAAACATGTTCCATGCCCATGTGAGATCCAGATTTATTTGATGAGGAAATTATGTTTTTGGCCATGAATTTTATAAGTTGGACTTTATTAATCTATGTTACAAAGTATTATAGCCATTTAAATTTGTAATTTAGTACTTTGTATAAATAGGGATTAAGCTGTTTTTTTTTTTAAAGGGTTAATCTTGGGTCATTTAAGCTTGGGTCTTAGGCCCAAGAGTGTTGGGCCTAAGATGGGCCAAAATAGCCGGCCCATAGAGCCCATGAGGAGCCGTCGATGGCACAAAGAAGGGGACGGGGGGGAGACCGGTTTGCATGCCTCCCCATTTGTCCCTTGAAGTTAGCCAAGTGTCAAGCCATGCAAAACTAATGATGGAGGGAAGGAAAATTAGAGGGGAAAAGTGGGCGGATTAAGCAAAGGGAACCGAGAGAGAGAGAGAGAGAGAGAGAGAGAGAGAGAGAGAGAGAGAGAGAGAGAGAGAGAGGTGTGTCGCACGGTAGAGAGAACGAGAGAAAGAGAGGAAGAGAGAAAGGAAGAAAGGAAGAAGGAAGGAGGTCGTGCGTGCGAGAGGAAGGAGAAGTGCCGTTCACCGCCGTCCGTCGCCGCCGTGTCCCGCCGTCGTTTACTCGGTTTGGAGGCAAGTGGGATCCCTTGATCTACTCTTGCATGCTGTGCTTAGTGTGTGTGATTGAATGGTAACAATTTCGGATGTATAGGATGTGAAAAATTGAAGTTACAAGAGTGGTGCTCTAGTCTAGTGTACTGTTCTTGAGAAAAACAGCTCGACCTTGGATGTTCTAGTGACTTGCATGCAATGTTCTAGTTGAAATTTGGCTTCGACTTCTAAATAAAAGTTGTAAATAACATCTTGGAGTATAATATACTCAAATTTGGGACAAAAAAAACAAGTATAAGTGGGTGAAATCGTTATTCTTTGGAAAGACTGGATCTGGAAATTTTGGTACCGACCCTTGATGAATGCATGGACTGTAAGGCAACCTTTTTGTCGCAATTTCACTTCGGTTTTTTAACAAAAGTTGTAAAGGATATCTTGAGGTATAACATATAAAAAATTTAGAGAAAACGAACAAGAATAGGTAGGCGAAAATCGTGGTTCTTTAGAAAGACTAGATCTAGAATATTGGTACCGAGAACAGGGGTTATTTTATGTCTGCATGAAATATCTGCCCTTAAGTCTTGTCTATCACATATTCGAATTTCATAATTTTTGAAGTTCATTTGGGTATTTAATCGAAAATGTTTCTGAAACTGTGCAAACCAAATTGTTAGAATTGTTAAAGCTGTAATGCGTGGACTATTCTGTTTTATGTGAAATTCTTTTGGTGAAGTGTTCTTCATGAAATATCTGCCTTTATGTCTTGTCTATAACATATTAAAATTTTAGAATTTTTGAAGTTCATTTGCCTATTTAACCGAAAATGTTTCAAAAACTGTGCAAGCTGAAATGTTAGAATTTTAATGCTGTGATGCAAGGACTGTACTGATTTATGTGAGGCTCTGTTGATGTAGCGTTCTTCATGAAATATCTGCCCTTAAGTCTTGCCTATCACATATTCGAATTTCATAATTTTTGAGGTTCATTTGGGTATTTAATCTAAATGTTTTCTGAAACTGTGCAAACAGAATTGTTTGAATTTCAGAATCTGTGATGCATGGACCGTACCCAATCTTGTAGAGTTCTTTGGGCATAATGCATTTACGAGATAACTACCTTTAGGTGTTTTTTATAATCTATCAAAATTTCATAAATTTTTGGAGTCTGTTTAGGCATTAAATTGAAAGCATTTTCGGAATTGTGTATAATGTTTCATTCGAACATTCATATATTTTCAGAAAAATAAAAGAATCGGTTTCATGTGATGTGATGCATTGTGTTGCATGTATGGTATCATATGGTATGGCACATAATGTCAAAAGTTGAAATAGACCTTTGTTGCCATCATGTCGTTCATCATGTGGATAATGTGGTACATATATGAAAGTAAATTGCAATGATGAGGATACCGTCGGAGGTGTGAGCCGACGATGCCCCGGGAGTGTCGGGATGCCCGGAGGTGAGTGCCGGATGCCCGGAGGTGTGTGCCGGATGTCCTCGAGAGTTTCAAGATGCCTGGAGGTGTGTGCCGGAGGTTCCTCGCGATGCCAGGTTGGGTGCGAGCGATAAAATGTGGGACGCGATTACTGGTCCCGGGAAAGAAAAATGTGGTGATCCAATTGAAAGATAAAAGCTGAAATTGAATCATGCATAGTATGGTGACATGTATGCATGGATGTATGATGTTATATGCATAAGTGTATGGTGGTATGTGCACATAGTATGGTGACATGTATGCATGGCTGTATGATGTTATATGCATAAGTGTATGGTGGTATGTGCACATAGTATGGTGACATGTATGCATGGCGGTATGATGTTATATGTACAAGTGCATGGTGGTATATGCACATAACATGGTGACTTATATACACGATTGTTTTGATGTAATGAGGATGGCTGAAAGGTGAGGTATGCTTAACATGTATAAACTATATGTACTCTACCATGATGTCATGATTGTTCTGATTGATGCATTGAGTAGTTTAATGGATCTTTTACCTGCTGAGTGGTTGTACTCACCCCTTTGGGGACTAACATTTCAGATTAGAAGATGCCGTTACCACCGGTTGCGCGTGGTACCTTTTACGATATACCTGTTGATGTGGAGGTTGAGTGCATGGAGCACATCTGTGTCAGTGTTCCGGGTTTGGTGTTTCTTCGAGTCCGTGTACTGGTTATGTATGATGTAGGCCTGGCTGGGAACCCTGTTGTCCAAGAATTTATGTCTGTCCATGTTCGCCGCGATGGTGTGATGCTGGGGATGCTACCGCCGCCGCCGCCCGACGCACCGGGTTGGGTGTGATGGTATGTTTGACTTATGGGAGATGACACTTTTTGGGGATAGCCGACACTTGTAGATGGAGGGTTATACATGATCGATATAGGGGGTCGAGATCTCTCTTTTGAGACGTAGCCGAGTATAGCTAAAAATCTTGGCTTTTTGGTTGTACCGACCCGAGATGTCCATCGTAAATATGTGAATAAAAGTGACTCGGCTTTATCTTTTCCTTGGTGTGTAGTTGGTGTGCATTATATCATCGTTACGGGAGTAGAGGGATGGTGAGACTCGTCCTTATTTTTGCTATGAGCTGCGCCAGATTCCTTTAAAAAAAAAAATGCCTATGAACTACGGTTCTTCTTTAACCCCGAAACAAAGATATGTAATCGGTATTCATTAGGTAGAGCGATAGGTATCTCGTGGCGACTTTACCAGATCGGGGTGCCACAATTAGTCATTGTACACAAAAATTAGAGAATCGATCTCCACCCTTAAACAAAAAATGTTAATAAAATTACATATAGATTAGGCCCATATAATTGCACGGACTGGCGCATGGGGATTTTGAATTTAAATGGACTAAGCCTGCGGTGACTAAAGTTATATATGCCAAGTTAGAAAATTGATTTTTATATTGTTACCAAGATTTCATCACATATTAAATAATCGGCAATAATTTACATGGTATTTGTACATGCATGACTATTTGAGGAAGTGAATATGAGGAAGGGGCAAAAGTCAATTTTGGTGATTGTGGGCGAGATTCGTCCAAAAAGAAAGGTAAAATATAAAGTCGAAGAGGAGAAAGAGATAAACGGATAATACATTTACACATCGTCAAAAGGACAGAAGATCTGTCCTCTATTCTTGAGAGCCTCTACCAACCCATGTATAAAAGAGCACCTGGTAAGCCACGACACTCGCTCAATCCGCCACGCACAAAGATACATAGAAAAGAAAATCGCGAGAGGGGGACAATTAGGGGTATGTCAAAGATTTGAAAATCGCATGGTTCAGAACCGGTAGTTCCCATAGGGTTGATCTAGTTCTTGCTTCTAATTTAGTGGAATCAGTGAGTAGCGGTCCGATTCCTAATTCTAGGTGTGAAATTGTCTGCCCACCCACCCGATATATATATATATATATATATATATATTAAAAAAGAAATTCTATCTCAATTACTTAATTATTTTATAATTTTTTGCTTGGGATTAGCAATCGATATAGTTTTTCAATCAAACACGATGAAACAACCAATTAGGACTACGCCCTGCTACAAGAATGGAAAGGGTTTTGCCTGGTCTAGATCTTAAAGAGTCATACTTAGACTAACAAATTAATAGTATTGGTTTTCCTTCCCATATAAGAGTATACTAAAGAGTCAGAGCGGTTGAGATCCTACAAAATGGTCTACCAATAGCCACATGGAAGGAGTTTCACTCGCTCTGGAGAGATCTTATTTTCTTTGGTAGGGACGGGACTAAAGAGCTCTAACAGAAGAGCAGCAACAGCTTATTCAAAAAAATCTATTCTCTTATCGAAAAACGTCTCGCCTTGAACATTCTCCTTTATCGGGATTCTAGCCCAACCAAGGGTTCTAGAGAAAATTCATTCTTCCTAATCAAAGCTAGCTAAGGGAATAGCACCATCTTCTCTCTTTCATGACTTTCTTGTTGATTGAGACCCTTTCTTGACTGTTGACTTCCCTCTCTATAGAGCTGTGAAAGAAAAATCTCCAGTCGCATTCGACCTAGAGTAAAGTAGCCATTCTTCCTTGTTCATAGAAACCATTTTCTAAAGAGCAAGAGCAGCTTTCATCCCCGAGAGTCACTGTTTACTATGCTATTCTTCCCATTTTGAAAGAGGAGTCCCAGTCGCTTTTTTATTCAATTTGCTTGGTTAAGATCAGACAAAGGCAACCACATAGAAGAAAACTACCTACTCGTCATGATTTGGCAAAGACTTAGTATTCATAGTTAATGATAGTTATATTACTATCCTCTTGGTTAATCCCGAGTAGCTTCTTAGGTTCTCCCACTCGCTGGAACTAGTGTTGCAACTCAAACTTACAACTTCAATTTGAAAGATAGCATAAAGAAAATTAAAAAGACTAGCTACAAGAGATTATCTTTTCATAGCCTTTAACTTAACTAGTAATATGACTAGCTAAGCGCTTTAAGGGCATGGTGAAGTTGGTATTGAATTCGTCATTGAAGGAATAAGTGATGTTGGTGGTAAGGCCCTTAGTTAGGAGATTGGAAGTAGTAAAGTTGTGCCCGTGGGGTGAGACTTGCCTTTTGCTCTGAGATGGCGAGAATTGTTTAGTTTAGTAAAGGCATGACTTAAGCCAACTCGAGATAGCAAGGCCTTCCAAGTTGGACTTCACACCATCATTTATAGTCGAAAAGAAGAGTCACAAGAGGTTTTTAAAACAATAATAATAAATAAAATAAAAAAAAGGACTAGGATCCCGATAAAGGAGATTGTTCAAAGCAAGTTGTTTTTCGATAAGAGAACAGATTTTTTTGGATAAGCTGTTGCCACTCTTCTGTTAGAGCTTTTTATTCCCATCCCTACCAAATAAAAGAAGATCTCTCCAGAGTGAGTGAAACTCCTTCCATGTGGCTATCGGTAGACCATTGTGTAGGATGTCGCCCGCTCTGACTCTTTAGTATACTCTCATACGGGAAGGAAAACCAATACTATTAATTTGTTAGTCTAAGTATGACTCTTTGAAATCTAGACTAGGCAAAGCCCTTTCCAATCTTGTAGCTAGGCGCAGTCCTAATTGATTGTTTCATCTTGTTTGATTGAAAAACTTTATTGATTGCTAACCCCAAGCGAATAGCTTATTGTCTTCCTCGGCTGCCGAAGGCTCCTATAATGTCAAATGAAAGAAATGCTTTCCCCAAAGTTCCTATTGATAGGACTACTGCTACTTTCAAATACAATAAAGATAGCTATTTCTTTCTCCTAGTGACTACTTCAAGTAAAGAGTACAAACCTTAACTGACTAAATAGTATTTCTCGCTTAGCTTAATTCCTTCTATAAAATTCTTTTCAAAAGCATAGAATCATATTTAGGTTTCTCGCAGATTACTATAATTGTACTTTCTGGTTGAATTCCAAATCTTTCGTACAGTGAGTTCATCAACATCGTGTACACATATACGAGAGAATAAAAAAAACCAACAATCAACTTCCCACTTTGGATGTCCCACGATTCTGCTAGTTTAGAAACTAAGGAGAAGGACAGGGGTCGCTAGGTCAGAAAAGCTATAACTAACAATTCTCCCCAAGTAGGATTTGAACCTACGACCAGTCAGTTAACAGCCGACCGCTCTACCACTGAGCTACTGAGGAACAAGGGACTTAAGTAAGCCGACTCTCGTTCTTTGGACCAACCTATGACCGAACAAAAATGGGTTCGTCACTCTTTCTTTTTCACATACACCGAGAGACCCCCTTCATAGTCCATTCATTAGGGTCGGGGATGGATGGAACCAATTAGAAGTGAAAATCGCGCAAGCGAAGCCGGGAAAGGGGCCGCAGCGCAACGACTAGGACTCGTGTCGGAGGAGTTTTGAGCGTGAGCTACCACTCATGCAGCGACAAGGACCCGCAACTCTCGAAGGGGGCACCTATCCCCGTACACCAGGCTTTGATTCCAAAATGGGAAAGAATGTTATTCCTTGGTTTCGGATTTTGGGCTCCAAAATGCGAATGAGAAAGTCGTGAATTGAAAGATTCAATATTAATTGTAGTGGAACTAGTACAGCTACATATAGAACTCACTATACTAGCTAGTGTAGCTTACAGAATCTTTAGCTTGATTGTTCACCTACAAACAAGAGTTATCTCTACTAAAATATGGCCTCATGTCTTATCTAGTAATTTCGTGGGTCTTATTTAGAATGAAATTCCTTTCTTAGCTACAGTGTTTCCTTTGGGCTGGCCTGATGCTCTCCGTCATCTTCTCATGACGGCTGTTCCCGTAACTCCACTCTCGACTTGGATTATATATCCAAAAAAAAAGGTCCGCTCTCGGCCATTCCACACGCTGCCTAGCAGAGGCGTGGTTATCTGAAGTGGATTCTCTCTTTTCTAGTAGATGCCGAACCTGCTGCCCCATTGACTAAGAAGGGGGCGAGTGCAGCAACTACATGGACCCCCACCTATCTTTTGTTGCAAGTGCTTTTCCCGGGCAGAGCCGAAATTCTTTATTAGATTCAAAAGGAAAGGGCAGGCAAACCCTGAAGGCGGCTATCCCAATAGACCAGTGGCCAGAGCAAGGAGAGGGCCTGGCAACAACCACGGTCGAAAAAGCATGTTCTCTTCAAGTAAGACACACTATATATATTGGATATTATTGACTAATTTTATATCTTGGGTGTGTAATATGATTAACCCTCTATTTTTTTTTTCCCTATCAATGGTTTATTTACTTACTTTCTCAACCAAAACAAAATAAACAAACGTAGAGGAATGAGAGAACCAATTGGAGATGACTTTTAAAGCCAACGACTCATTTTAAGAGTATAATTAAATTAGATTGACGTTGAAAAAAATGAATCAAGTGATTAATATTTTAACTTTTGTAGAGACTAAGACTTTTAACATGGAGTCTAATTCTCCACGTGTTTCTAGCATCAAGAAACCTCAAAAGGACCACATCATGACCCTTAGAGAAATTTGGTTTTTAATTAGTGAGTATTGTCTATTTGTTTTGCTTATTTTTCAATCCTTAATCAAAATCAATAGCTCATAATTCAATCCGAATATAAGGTCTAAGAAGCTCTGTAGGGATTGGGAACCGGTTCCATGGACCCACCCAAGAACCGGATTAGATTGGCAGTCCGATTCTTGGGTGAATCTATTAACCAACAAGCAGGTCTCGATTCTAATTTTTCGGAACTAGTCCTTAGTGGGTAGTTTCCGGCCAAGTGGAACTGCCTATTCGGACCATACTCATCCCTAAGTACAATCAAGAGGGAATATAGTAAAAAAGAGAAGACTTTTCTCTGGGTTCTTTTCACGCCTCCACTTAGAGAAAGAGACAATTCAAAAAGACACGAACGCTGAAAGAGATACCCATCCCAAGAGGAAGAATAAAGTCGCCATCTCACGCGTTTGTGTTTGCCATGAGATCCATCGCCGCGCGATTGTCTCTACGAACCAGCAGCTTCTTCAATAGCATACCAACGAGGCCAGCTATGGAGGGAGTTCCTATTGTGTCCTTGACACTCACCAGTATCCCCGTGAGCCACTAACGACCAACTAGTAATGCTAGCGCCTCTTGTCCAACAACCCCACCGTTGCGCTCGTCATCGCGCCCCCAAGCAAAACCACCAGCATCCCATCCACTTTGATGTTCAAAACCAACTCTGGCATTAGTCCAACAGCTCTCTTAGCCATGACCCCAATCAGTAGCTACAATGTCCCTATCACGAGCCCTAACCTCACAAAAATAGACGACAGACCACCTTAGTGCATTAGGCTAATGACTTACTAAGTTTAAACTTAGCCCAAACTCTCTCAAGCCCACCAATTCGCTACTTATGGTATGAGTTTTTAACTTGCAAGTCATTTTCATTTAAGAGTCACACTAATCGGTTTGTAGTAAGTTGATTAGAAACTCGAGTAAAATATTCAAGACTCCTACGCTATCAAAGAAACTAGGAGCAATAACTTATTGGTTAATCAACTAATGTCATTCCAATAGCTTATCTTGTTCAAACACCAAGTAAGGTATTCATGTAGCATTTTATACCAATCACGAGTAATAGGATTTAATTCCTAACCAAGTTAAGGAAATATCAATCCATGTATCAAACGGGCGCAATTGGAATAAAGGAGATGTGCAAACAACAATCAACGCTTCTTTCCGAGAACTTAAGCACAGTATCTTTTTTTCAAGGGTTTTCACACATTTTAAGAGAAAACTACTCAAAAATAAGTCCACCCGAAAAAACCTAGTAAAGTAAGCCTGCCTCGAAACTAAACAAACCCTAAATTGTAATCAAACTAAACCAGCCTAGTTCATATCTCCTATTCTAGACCCACTACGCCCAGACCCATTGAACCAGACAAAACCCAATTCATTAAGCCTACATAAACCTGTAGGCCCACTTAATTCCCTATTTCAGCCGGCCCAAAAACACTTAAACCTAATCAAGCCCATCACGCCGCTCGTGGTCGCTTGCTCGGGGATGACCAAAGATAAAAGCATCCTTGAGCCAGCTCGTCCATGGCCACACCCGGTCGCTGTTCCGGAGCCTGCCGCTACGTCGACCATCTACATCCAACCCACAAGACCAACTCTCCCCCCTCTGGCGATTAAACCCAAAAGTCGTTGATCACCAGAGAACTTGTCGCCGGTCATCAACGGATAAACACTACCGAGGCAACAAGCATGGGAGTATACGAAAGAAACAATCCCCGATTGACGAGATAGGGGTTCACACAAGACAAACTCAGTGACTAACATAAAGCTTTGGGTAAGACAAAAACAGTGGCTGTCTTTCCGGAGTTGTCTCAAGGGCATTTTATCAAAGATGCGGTGAGCGATTTCTAACGGTGTTCGCGTATATGAAAAAGGAAAACTATAATCAGTGTCCGCATTAACACCCCCGAGCAAACACGTTAAGAATTGTGAATCTAACACCAGATTGACAACATGAAATCCACATCGACGCGCTCTAGGATTGAGCAAAAATCGCGACCAGTCTCATGTCAGCGTCTTCAAGGCATTTGAGCAAATAGTTTTGTGTGTAATGAAAGGTTCGGCCATACCCACCAAAAATTGAAATCGTTTATCGTCTAAAACCAACACTAAAACAGAAAAACCATTTTAAATCCTCCAGTAACAATTCAGAATTTCAAGGATTTATGCACAAACAGTGTCAACAAAAATAACCAACTCATTCGGGGCTGGCGCGAGCAAGAAATAAACAAATCAAGTCGGCTCTCACCTCACTCAAGATAGGCCAGAACTGGGTAGAGCAAAGAGGTTCGCGGAAAGAGTGTTTAACCGCAAGGGTACCTACCCCAGCTTAGCAGTGACGGCCGGAAGGTAGTCTCGAAGCGAATCGAGTTCGACATGGCCAGCCGCTTGGGTGTTGCCAAGCTGGGATCCTCAGGATAAAAATGGATCGGGCTTTAGGGTGCACTCAACTAGAAATCAAGCGCCGCGGAAGAGGGGTGAACCGCGGACTTGGTGGTGTCAGCTAGGGTTCGTCGATTCGCGTCGAGGGTGGCGGAGCAACGCTTAACAGAGACAGAGTTTCAGCCCTCACTCCTTCTCGTTCACTCTTGTCTCTCTCTCCGTTTTCCCCGAACTTCCAAAGGAAAATCCCCATTTGCTCCCGATTTTTCTCTCTCTCCATACCTTGGCCAGGCCTGGTCTGCTCTATTCAGCGGCATTGAAGGCGCCTGCGAGACGTCCCCTCCATCGCGGGCCACCTGCTCTGCTCGTCCTCGTCCGCACGGCAAATGAGGAGGAAGGAGAAAGAGAAAGGGGGGCCAGACCGATCGGAAGAGTTGGGGCGAGATAGGCTCGGGCCCCGTGGGGGGAAGGAAAAGAAAAGGGGCTGGGGGTGAAGCCAGCCCCCGAGAGCCCTTTCCTGTGTTTTTTTATTTATTATTTTTTAAAAATAATAAAAATTAGTTAGGTGCAAATGATATTAAGTCTCTATATGATGTGCTATTTAATGGAAATTTTTTTAGATAGGGCTAAATTGGTCCCTATATTTTTTATGTAGTTTATCCTTAAATATTTAGTTAAAATTTAAGTGTCAATAATCCACATTTTCATAGTCTTCCACGTTTGTCCAACAATTTTTGTGGTGATTAGTTGCACCCCAAGTGAAGCAAACCCAACAAAAGCAGCAACAGGCAAGCGTCTGGCATCCTGTGAACAGAACCGGCATAGCTATCATCAACGTCCAGGCAAGGTCCTTGTAGTACGGACGAATTCCTCGAGTTCTCCTTCTATTCTTGCAAGTTTTCAGGCCATATCAACGAGATTCCTAGCCTCCCTGCACTACAATTCAACGCGCCGGTTTTCACTATCAACCGAGCATCACCATCGACCTTGACCACCATTGTCGGCTAACACCATCGTTCAACAAGTTTCTAGCGTCTTGGGCTCTACAACCGGCAACTGTCCTTGGCAAAAAATCACAGACCAAAGCATTGACGAGCGCACCTACTTTCACCTTACATGCTATTGTTCATTTTTTCCTATGATATTGGAGTCACGAATGATGAACGGCCGGAGTAATGGTGGTGGTCGGCAATGGCTGCTCGGTGACTAGAAGAAACCGGTGACGGTGCGCTGAGCTTCGGTCATGTTTTTATGTATTCCGGGTTTGTGTTGAGGGAGGCGATGGACGGAGCAGAAAAAAACAACACGAAGAAAAAGGTAAGAAAATGTTAACGGTCGTTGATAGATTCAGGGTTGATGTTGGACTGATGAAAATGGGCTTGTTGTAATCATAGGTAGAAGGAGGAAGGTCGAGCAGGAGATTAGTATGGGCTGGACGTGGTCATGAAAGGGGCCTAGATGGGGTTTAGTGTAGTCTTAATAGAAAATGGGCTTAATTATAATGTACTTATCTTGAGGTTTGTTTGCTTTAAAATTGGGCTTAAATAACTTAAGAGTGGGTTTAAAATAAAAGCCCAATAGTGTCTTTCGCCTAGACTCGAGAAGCCACATCAGACCTTCATTCGGACTGGGCCCCAAGGTCCGGCCCGAGTCCCCATTTTGGGAATTTTTATTAAAAACCAATTAATTAAAAAATTGAAAAAAAAATTAATTTTAATTGAAAAATTTTAAAAATTGAAAAAATTTAATAATCAAAAGATAGCTTAGCAGCGGGTCTTGATTATGTTGTTTTATTGCTAGATGTAGCTTCATTTTATTAAAATAATGTCATTTATTTTAGGAGTTTTAGTAGTTACCTATTTTAGTTTTAGTATATTGATGTTTTGGACGAGAAATTGGACTCAATTTGAACTTAGCTTATGGGGTTGTTGTCTTGAAGCTTAATAACAAGGTCATTTGTATTCTACACTTGGTTCTAGAGTATATTTTCTTGGACTTTACTTTCATCATATTAATTGTAATTGTCTATTTTTCCTCGATTGCATACTCATACATGGACATCATTTAGTGGCATTGGATGATAAAATGGTCAAAGATTGCTTAAATCATTCAAGTAATAAACGAATCAAATTAGGGTACCGAAATGGTACTAATTAGATAACTAATATAATTAATTTCCCGATCCTAAATTCTCTAATTGTGTAGGAAGTAAGAAGTCTTCCCATAGCTGACTTGGCACCTAGCCGGCCCTAATAAGCTAGTGATGACTCCTAGTTAAGCTAAATTTCATTTTTAGAATTGTTCTAATTGTAGATTCCTAACGTTATGTGAGGTAAGGTTTGGGAGAACCCATACCAATCGAGGATTGTTGATCCACCCTTGGCATTACCTCTAAACTAGTCTTTTCCCTGACATGCCTGTCGGGAGGGTTGTGACAATGTTGAAATAAAGTTGGTTCTGCACAATACATTGGTTCTCTCCCCATTAGATCGCTTTGATATATTTTTCTTTTTTATGAACTCTTGAGGCAATTAAATTTAAGAGAATCTATTTTGGGAATAATTATGCTTATTTGTGTAAAATGGTTGAGAATTTTCTGAAATAAGTTAAAGTCAAGGGTCGTATTATTTTATATGTCTGAAAATTTTGATATGATTGTTAGTTAGAGCTTAATTCGAAATTCTAACACTCAATCATGACATTCTGCATTGAGCCTTTCGGACATGAGTGGAGGGAATAGTTCAATGGAATTGATTACTATTGTCATTTGGTTGATATCATCATTGAAGATGATTAGTCTGGTCAGTTACAATTTGCATTGATGATAGTGTGTGTTAGATTGTGGTAGCGATGTATCAAGTTTGATGATAGTGAAATACCCCTTGAAAGAATACTGTTGGAGGTTCAGAAAAGAGCCATTGTTGTTCTAGATTCATCGTTGAAAAATCGGAGAAGGCAGTAGAAAAGTAGGATGGGTTTCAAAGACAAGACAATAGTCAGTGGATGTTTTAGGTAAATTGCTCTGGATAGTGAAGCAACTGTAGGAGCAATTCGGATATCATCAGAGAACTTCCCAACAACTCTCAAACGGTTAGCTAATTATCCATGAAGGTCTCTAATGAATATATTGAAGCCCTAGAGTATATGAGGAGCAGTGAGGCTATGAAAAGGGTTAGCCACAAGACAGAATACGTGAAATACTGCTATTGTCCTCTAAGCTACAAATTGTCACTAATCTTTATCTGTTACCTCTTTGTATTTGGTCTAGCATTGTACTAGGTTATAGTCAAGTGTACAAAAGTAAGTGCAGTGTTTTTGTGTCTTGATAGTATGATCTATCAGGTGAAGGGAATGGCACTAGCCAATTGTAAATTGCACTAATGATTACTAATGGAACTCATGCTAGGTCATAAGCCGTACCACTATACATCGTTATGTGATTTTTGTACTTCACTTTGATTTACTTACCAAAATCACGCATATTGATCAATTTGCAATATCATCTTGAGTGCTGATTGTTTGATATTCCACAAAAGTTTTAATATATCAACACTCAACCTATTCATCGTCCCTTTCTAGGTTACATTGTTAGCTCCAACAAATGGTATCAAAGCTTCGTTACTTATGTATTGAAGTGCATTACTTTTGAGCATGAAATTTTTTTTATATGGCTAACCATGCAACTTCGTTGCCCTTGATTCTCATGCTCCCAACAAGCCACTTTATATTGATGGAACATATTATAGCTATCGAAAGCAACACGCACAAGCATTTATAGAAGCAACTGATCTTTAAATGCGGGAAGTCTTCGAAAATGGCCCAATTTTCCCAATAGGATTGCCTTCACCAGTCACTGAACAAGAAGGCGATAATCAACCTAAAGTTGAAGCTATTGTTATGGTTGCTGCCGCAGCTCAGCTCGAGGAAACCCAAAGGAGACACGCCCACAATACTAAAGCAAGGCATCTGCTTTTGAGTTTAATAGAATTATTTCATGCGTTAAGGCTAAAGAAATTTGGGATCGACTCCAAGTGACATTTAAGGAACCGATCGTGTATGAGCAACAAAGATGAACATTCTTTTAGGAAACTATGAGTTGTTCGAAATGAAACCAGACGAGACTATTACTATTTAGTCCATACATGTGTAAGCATAGTTTGTGGACAATACTACCGGGCCATGCTTCTATCCACATTAGAGTTATTGTACTAACTAGTCTTATGTTTGGTGGATTACATACATGACATCATAATGGAGTGATACAAGTGGAAAATGAGAAGAAGAATGGGAACGGATAATGGAATTTGCAGAGAGTGTGGCATGAATTACTTGTCTTGATTTATTATGATGTTGGGTTTTATGTGAACTCCACGAAATTTAATTATTGTGATTTTGTCTGATTAGAGGAATGACTCCTGTCGTGAATGTTAGCCATTCATGTCGTCCCTCAAGCTTTTTCTAGTCTAAAACTTAGCGTCTAGCTATTCTAGTTGTCATTGCTGACCTAACTGATGTCTGACATGCAAGGTAAATGATACATTTTGCCCCGGTCGGGTTTTTTAACATTAGTTGCAAATTGTCCCTTGACTTTTCAATTTTTGTCACATGTCCTTTGAAGTCTTCACATCGTTTGCGTTATTCCCCTTCAATGTTCGCTTGGGCCCGTACTTATGGCGGGACAAACTTGCTTATTTTATGAAGGGCAAATCGGCTCAACGTCTCTAGGCCAATTACATTTTACTTGAGGTAAATTGCCCTTTGACTTTTTCTTTTTGGCAATGATTTTCTTGAAGTCGGTTGTAATGCTTACGAGGCCCACAGTTTGGTCGTTTTTTCAAGTGTAGCCCAAACCTTAATTACCATAAATTTTTTTATTTATTGTATCTCCATATTTAGCCCCAATTCATTGGCATGTAATTAACCAAACTTCTTATGTCCTTTAAAAAACGGCCTCTTGAAGTTTACAATATAGGACAAGTTACGAAGCAAAGTAAGAAAGCATTTAAAAAAAAAAAAAAAGTCATATTGACATCCTATATCAGCATCTTCGACTCTTTCAAATGGTAAACTAACCAACGTGAAAGCATTAAAATTGCATAAACACGTTACATTCATATTTTGGTTTTGTAAAGATAGATATAAGCACCAAAGCATCATAACTTTCCTCTACAAGTAAAAGAGGGACTTACGGAGGAGACACGTTCACTCATCCCACATATACATTATGCTTATTATATCACGTCTTATCATGCTAGGATTTTTCTCTATATTTCTTATATTACCAAGTGTCTTGTCCTAATATTTAAGGTTCCGATCTTAGCCTACCTCCGAATTCTTCACCAAACCTTCATCTAGATTCATTGATTGATTGCAAAAGGGTTCCATTAACCAGTGCCCCATGGCTTCTTAAGTAACAAATTAAGAAAATTTTACATTGCATAGACTGTTTTCAGGTTATTTGTAAATAATATTTTATTGATCGGAATATTCCAAAATAATTATATTTAATTAGTGCCCCTTTTAAAGTGATGTATCGATTCTAAGTATGTTGGTAAAGCTTAAATGCATTTTGTTTATAAGCCTAAATAAGATATACAATAGGTACTGTAATATTCATAAAGTAAGATACTTGATTAGAAAGTACAAAGATACGGTTAACTGGACGAGTGCTGTGGTCATAATGGTGAAAAGAAAAATATTTAAAAAAGGTAAAATCTGTCGAAATTTCGAGGTCACCTTTACCCTTTGCTGAGAGAGAGAGAGAGAGCAAAAACACCCCTTAAAAACACAAAAAACACGTCGTTTCGCTAGAGACAAAAAACACGTCGTTCCACTAGAGACGGCACTGACCAAATCAGTATTTTTCTTATATAAAATTTAATTTGTGCATCATGATCGAATATCGACATCACTCTTGGTGGGTCCTTTCACTTTAATCATCATTCATGGGTCGTTTGACTTATCATTAGAAAGCTCCCTCTAATTGCCTAGGTACTCAACACCCACCACTTTCTCCGTCAAATTGCATGTGCACGTGATCATTGTTATCGTGTCGTGAACACACATGCAGACGCGCGTGCAGAGCAAACTGGTGCAACTACGAATTTGAAAGAAAGGTCGAAGTGTCTGCATCTTAATGTAAGGGCAGGGAAGCATATGAGAAAAGACATTTGATGTAAAATTGCAAATAGAAAAGGAGGGCAAGAATAAGAGCACCGAAGAGAAATCCAAAATTTCTTGTACACATCACACTAGTATACCGTAAAGTTGCAGCATATAGGTCTCATGTAAAATTGGTATATATGATGATATTGCCTTCCTTTTTTTTTTTGTAATTGGTGCTTGTTGTAGATTTATTAGGACAACGGAATCATAATAAAAGTTAGGACCAAATGTGATGGGAGAATTCATAAAAATATTGTGTGCAAGTATGTGAAAGAAATTGTGTTTTTTTTTTTTTGTCGAATGAAGTTTAATTGAATCTAAACATTCTTAAACATTCAGGCTCATAGCAAGAGCATCAAGACAAAGCAAGTCCCATAATGGCTCGGGAGGGGGAATGTGCTGCCCAATTAGAAAGTATAATATTCAATCTTTGGGTCTTGACAAATTAATTTGCTACTCGGTTACTCTCTCTACTACAATGGACCATCGTCAAATTAGAAAAATGGCCCATTAAGTCATGGGCCCTCGAGATAAACACACTGACTTCCTAAGGCAAGGGATCTGTGCTCTTCACTAGATCAACCAACACCAAGCAATCTGACTCCATTTCCAACGTTCTTCACTTTTGGACGAGAGGAGAGAGGGGCTTCTAGCAAAGCAAGGGTTTCCGCCTATAGAGCAGAAGACGTCGGTACTATTTTGGCCGCTCCGTCCAAGAGATTCCCTGACTCATCACGAACAACGCAAGCTATGACTCCAGTGGTCTCTCCTTTCTCATACGATCCATCACAATTTACCTTTAAAGTTCGCCCCTTTGGAGGAATCCGCCTTCGAGATAAGTTTGTCTTCTCTACTTGACTCATTGATTGCTCAGGGTTCCATTCTCCAGTTGTTGAGCATATTGTGTGCTAATTCCACCAAAAAAATTGGCTTTGGACGCTGGTTGCAAAAAAAAAAAAAAAAATCACATCTTGGCTTCCAGATAAATCATAAGACACTTACAACCATCTCAAAGGAAGGTGAGTGCTTAGCTCTCGCAAAAAAAAAGAAAAAAGGTATTTGGTGGGTGAATTCTTTTATATATTTCCATTCTTTCTATTTATTTTTTTAAAATAAGCATTGCGTCAATATTACCAACATACAAAGCCAATTACGAATATATGGGAGCGGGGAAGTTCTATTCTGATTTTATTGTTTTTTTTTTTTTTTTTTGGGCGGTGTCCTTGGTGGCGCAGATTTAGGGAGGAGAAGGTTGGAGAGCGACACAAGCGAGGGTAATGCGCACGTGTAGACCCCGCTTAGGGCCATAAAAGCCGAATGCTTCTCGTGGAAGATAGAGAAAAGGTCAAAAAAGATAATAAAGAGAAAAGAAGAAGGTTAGAGAGAGAGAGAGAGGGGTGTTCAGACCATTGTATTATAATTTACAGTCCTTTACGATGTAGGGTGTAATCATCAATAATGACTCGACATGGTTCACTCTCTCTATCCACTAGTCCATTGGGATGTAAACATCAATATTTTCTTTAAAAAATTCCTTATATTACTTGCACAAAAAATATTTAGACATAGCTTTTTATCAATAAAAAAAATTCATAAATTAATTATTTCAAACGAGATAATAGATCGTATTCAATATAATAATTTTCAAATCATTTATTTTTCGTGAAACGAATGCAGTAGTATAATTAAGTTTGTTTGCGTATGATTTGTATTACAAATATAGCCAAAGAATTCAGGATTGTGGGATGAAATTGGTCAATTTAACCTCACCGACGTTAAACAAAATCGCCAACATCAAGCAAAAGCTTCACATGATCGTCAATTTCGAGAACACCAAGATAAGAATGGAACCATAACAATACCAAAGTTGCTATATCATTCAGCTTGACTTTATCATCTATATTACGAATTCAACAAACATTAATGATGGATGAAAATCAATCTAGTAGATCTGTTAATTTCTCGTGCTTATTATCCTCTTTGCTGCAATTTTGGCGAGGAGGATCACTAATTTATTCCATGTTGCAAATACCATTAGCTATTGATCAGATCATATACATTCCTAACTACTAAAATTAAATATGAACAATAATTAATAGCACATCATAAGCCTATGCATACTTATACGCTAGTGGAGATGTATGTAAGTTCATGCTTATGAATTATCCCTGTTCATATATTTAAGCTCTATTTATTTCGCTTTGAAAAATATTTTTCTAAAAATGATTGTTTATATTGCTTAAAATAATTAATTAATGAAAAATATGTTTTTATTGTTGACAACAATTCATGTTTGAAAATATTCGTAAAATATGAAAATATTTTTTATTTATTCATTTTTGTAAGCGATGCAATAGTATTTAAAAAAACATATATATATAAATTGTAAATTATCTATTTTTCATGAAACAAACAAAGTGTTAATTTGATCATTATGGAGATAGATATATGATGCAGAAAAACATTAAAAAAAAAAAAAAAAAAGTAGTAATGAACGTTCTTAGTAGTGTTCCAAGTTCGCAGTTGAGAATTTGATTTTCTCTCAAATTAAAAGATACCGTTTTGAATTTGATTTTGTTCCAAGGGCGATGCAAGAGGGTCAAGATACTGTTTTGATTTGTTCAAACCGACCAAAGTACAAGATAAGATAAGAAGCTATCACGAGAAAAGCTGCCCTAAGAGAGAGAGAGAGAGAGAGAGAATTTGATTTTCTTCAACTTTTGCAATCCTCCCCCATTTATATTCTTGAGCTTTTGCACTCCTGCCCGCCATCATTTTTCTCCCATCATTTTCTTGTTCACCCCCCCCCCCCCCCACGCCTCATTTTTCTTCACCTTTTGCAATCCTCCTCCTATCTATATTCTTGAACTGTTCAATTTCCTCCTCCCCCCACCCTTCCTTCCTTCAAAAAAAAAAAACTTCAGACCCAATAAATATACATAACATGGGGGGTTTTGAGATATCTTCCCAACTGCTCTCTCTCTCTCTCTCTCCCTCCCCGAGCCGATGGGCGAAAACAAGGTTCTCGTTGCCTGCGTCTTTCTTCTTGTTATCTTCTCTCTAAAACTCCAGATCACTCAAGCAAGTGTCCATAAACTCCTAGAGAAGGAACCAAGGGATACCTCCAATGAAGCCACAAAAACTAGTGCCTCATCCGCTTCGCCGCCGCCAGCGGTACCACTGCCATCTACCAGTCGTACAAATGGCTACGGGCCCACAGTTCCTGGGCACAGCCCCGGCTTTAGCAATCAGCATCGGAATCAGGTTTCTATCATCGATGTTGCTAGGTCGAATTGCTTATATTTTTTTTTTCGTCATGCATATATCACCACCCAGAGTACATGGAGAAACCTCTAGTTCTGAAAGCGGAGGATGCTACATGATCAAGGTTTAGCATAGACGATGTTCACATTTGTTGATCGCAATGGCACGGTCTCGGGGTTGTATCATAGCTGATCACAGAATTAGTTTTATATCATTGGCTACCCGTCAAATTTAGTGCGAATGCCCCCATCTAGTGGGTTAGAGACAACATTCTATATTTCAATTTTAATTACGGATTTGTTATTCTTATCATACTCAGTAGTCAATAAAGATGATAATGTACAAAACTTGCGACCGTGGAAGAGTGTATACAAATTGTAGGAATTTAGTCTGCTTTCAAACTAGTATGCATCTGTGTGGCACTTTTGTTCACCTCCCAGGTGAATATTTATAGTGTGCAACCTATCCCGTGCGTTGAACCCTTGATAAAGAGCAGCTTCTGAGTATTGCAACAGGTCTTTAGATTGTGATAACTCTGTAAAAATGGAGTTATTTTACCTATTTTAGACAACAAATAATGCAATATGTGTGACAAAATATTTGTATTTCCTTCTATTTATTCAAATTTTCCTGGTTTATACAACATGATGAGATATAGAGAAAAAAAAAAGAATGGCAAAAAGAAGGAAAGGAAGATTCTTTGATTTAGGAAGTCAAATCAGAATCATTGGAAGATAGATATCAAATTAGAGATTTTGTGATTTATTCCTTGATTTTGTAAGAAAAAATAAGCAATTGTCTTGTGTTAGGATTCTTGAATATCTCATATATATATGATAATATCGAGAGCTTGGAGAGATAGTTAGGTTTTTATTTTTTAGATCATTTTTCTATTGTTTTAGGAGTTTTTCAAGTATTTTGAAGAGAAGACAAAAGTGGTGACAAAATTCTTGTTCTTTGATTCAAAATGTTGGGTTTAATTTATATTTTCGTTTCTTCTTCTATTATGATATAATTTTCTTTTGTTCATGATTATACAAATTTTATGATTTTTATATTTTGCAAGTGATTTAATTCATGTGAGTTACATATTATTGCGCTTCATGCTTTTAAGTGATTGACCACCATTTCAATGATCTGATTTGCACGTTTGAAACTAAAAAGTGATAAAATGCAATTGCTCCTTATATATATAACCATGAATTAAATGTAGATAAATATATATCATGCTATTTGTGTGGCTTTTGATGATAAGGTGGTCCAAAATATTCATTGTAAATCAGGAATATTCACAAATTTTAATGCACTTATATTTATTTAAATTCACATAAAGATATGGTGAATTGATAAACTAGGTAGGTTTGCTATACTTAGAGATAAGATAGTAAATAGATTGGGAAATTCTAGTATCACATGTTTGATATCGTTCTTATATGCGTAATAATATGAAATTTATATATATTAGTTATGTGAAATCGTATGCTTTAACATATTAATTGATTGATTTACTACGTTTAGTTTCGAAATTTTTCTTTTAAGATTGTCAATTTTAATTTATTCTCAATTCTATTTTTATTTGTTAGATAAATTTTAGAACTAGTCCATTTTTTATATTTAATTGGTTTATTACTCATCACTCTCTATGGGACGATATCTTTTCTCATCATTATATTTGTTCGATATGTTCATCGCATTTAGGATTTTACAAATAAGTTTTTGGTGTTGTTGCCAAGTATTATTGCTTTGATTCTAATATTGATATCGTATGATTCTAAGTTTAATCTAACTTTCATTTTGTTTTCTCCGTAGTGTAAATCGATGCATGACACGTAACCAACAAGGGAAACTTGTCGAGTTTGATCTAGAAATCGAATGTACATTTAAAAGGTGTATAAGAGAATAGAGAAATCTATGTAGACTCTTGACAATTCAACGCATCACATCAAGTATCAGGAGACTTGTAATTTAAGCAAATCATTTTGAGATCAAGCCATCACTGATTTAGATGCTTTAATAATCAATGCAATTTAGTGGGCTACCAAAAAATGATCCAAATGCTCACATCGATGCTTTTCTTGAAATATAATTGAGTTATAGATGATGTTGTCAAATTAATATAATTTCCATTTTCCCTTAGAGACAAAGCTTAGGGTTGGCTCTCTTCTCTTCTTGTAGGATCAATTACTACACGTAATGATATGGCCAAAAAAAAATTTGGTAAGTTCTTTCCACCTGCAAAGTCTACAAAAATGTGTAACGATGTTACTAATTTTATGCATATGGATAATGAATTGTTGTGTGAAGCATGGGAAAGATTCAAGGAGTTTCTTAGGAGATGCCCACATCATGGACTATCCGTATGAATGTAGGTACAAGTTTTTTATAGTGGGTCTAGTACAAATCTCCATCTATGATTAATGCAGCTGTATTGGGAACCCTAAATAATAAAACACTAGAAGAATCCTACAATCCATTAAAGGAAATTGCATCCAATATTTATAAGTGGCTTACTAAGAGGTTACCAATGTGAAAAGTTAGCGGAGTTCATGAAGTGGATGCTTTTGCTACAATTGTTGTACAATTTGAGGCACACAACAAAAAGCTAGATAATGAGTGTTTTAGTCATGACAATTCACAATTTGACATGTGATTTTTGTGGTGGACATGTTGGCATAGAGTGTTGGGTAGGTAATACTTTTACACAACCTAGTGAAAATGCTAACTTTGTTTTAACATGTCATAAATTAATCCCTACTCTAACACATACAATTCAGGATAGCACAATCATTCAAATTTTAAATGGAATAATAAAAATATGACAAAAACATCATCGAGATTCAAATAACCAAAAGAAACAAAGTCCAATATGGAAGATATAGTCACTAAGCTTGCTAAAACCACTCAAAACTTCATCAAGAGCATGGATGTGAGATTTCAAAATCAAGAAACTTCAATCAGAAATTTGGCGATGCAAGTGGGTCAGTTAGCAAACATGATGTCAAGGAGACATTAAGGTTCTTTACCTTGCAACAAAAAGAAAAATCACATTGAAAAGGTAAAAGCTAAATCCTGAGAAGTGGTAAACAAGTGGGAGAAGAAGATGCTGAATAAGAGATTTCCAGAAGCAAAAAAGACGGAGGTCAATAAAAAATCAAAGGACGCAGTAAGAGCAAACTTTTTCCAAATAATACTAAGCTATACGTGCCACCGGTTTCATTTCCTCAGCAACTCTAGGAACAAAAATTGGATAAGCAATTTTCTAAATTTCTTGATGTATTTAAAAAATTGCACATTAACATTTCTTTTGCAAATGCCTTAGTGCAAATACCTAGTGATGCGAAATTTTTTATGGAGATTTTGGCAACCAAAAAAGAAGTTAGAGGATTATGAAACTGTAAAGTTAAATGAGGAGTATTCAGTCATTCTACAAAACAAAACACCTCCAAAGTTAAAAGATCCAAGGAGTTATACTATTCCTTGGAGTAGGATGACCCAGGATACGATGAAGAAAAAGGTGGCAATATTGTTATGGTCAAATATGGAATTATCGATCCACTGAAAGCTATTATGTTTGCTTTGGTTGATGCTGTTAGTGTGTCACTCTTTTTGACAATGATTGAAGCAGTTGTGATCAAACTCCCTAAAGACAAAAAGAAGGATACGACAATGCCTCTTGGCATGAGTGGCTTGGACTATTAGACTTCCGATTGATGATGCATGTCAATTGAATTCATCAATCTTTATAAGAAGAGGGCTTTTAGTTTGGACTATGGGTTTATGCATGTCTTATACGAGTTGAAATATGACAAATGTGAATCCGAGCCAAAGGTATTGAAAGAAAGTTGAATGATGAAGTATGGAAAAGGGGAGGATAGGAGGTGGTGTCTTCACTCATTATGCGGTGAGGTCTATCATGGTAGATATTTGGACTAAGGTGAAGTTTTAAACATAAATTTAAGTTCTCTACCCTTGACTACTCGGAAGGTTGTGACTAAGGGTTAAAATTGAGGAGCCAAACAAGATTGCTAGTTGTGGCAATTCAATTTGTGACACTGGTGAAGTTGTCATTTCCAAGTTTGTGTCTTTGGACATAGAAAATACTACATTTTTCAATAGTGTAGAAAATTCCTTTTATGAGAGAGCTCAAAACTATATTTTGCTAACGTGAAAGATGTGGCTGGTTCTTTTACGATGGAGAAATCAAAAATTTCCCAGAGAAGACCAAAGTTTTAGAAAGAAGGAATTACTCCAAATTCAGTTATATTGACAACAATCTACTTTGTCTTAATTAATGTAAATATAGGCTGTGTTGTCAACATCAAGTCCAGAGTCCTTTGTGAAGCTTGATGTTGTTGTCCTTGAAGGAGATTTCAACAGTGAAGATGACGACACTTGGACTCAGGAAGAATTTGATAGTCATGTAGTGAAAGAATATGAAAAGGCCACTCCTAAGTAGGGAACTGCAAGTGGCACTAAAGGATGGTGTAGGCACACTAGGAGAACTAACTTTTACTAACAATTCAAGTTGGATTAGTAATAGGAAGTTGAGACTCGGTTTGAAGGTCTCATCGGGCTATTGTGAGGGCATACGCATACGTGAAGCAAAAATGGATGCTTTGAATGTTATGGATCACAGGGGAGAATTGTAAAAGAAACATCATTGACCTTCACTGCATGATGAAGTTTAAAGATTGAAGAAAATTGGAAAAGATGGCTTCTTCTATAATTTTTTTTTTAAAAAAAAAGGTTAAATAACGCTAGGACATTTAAAGTTGGAGATTTTCTTGTACTCATGGTTAGAGACTCATAGAGACTGAGGAATACTCTTGGCAGCGGCATGTCAAGCAAAATGTGGATGTTCTTGTATACCACATGAAGAAAGTGTCTTAAGTGGGAAGCTTTATGAGTGTTATTTGAATGATGCTGGAAATGAAGGAGTTGTTTTCAATAGCAACTGCCAATTCAATGGCTCAATCGCAAATGGACAATACATCTTTCCAAACTCTTTTTCAAAGATAAGAAGGTTCATGTGGACACATTGGTAAAGAAGACATACGATATTTCGATGCATGTTATTGAGTAGGATGGTCAATTTACTAACACCTCTGTTAAAGCTCATGTTTTACAAGGTCAACAATGTGTGCATAGTAGGCTTATAATTGGCAATTGCCTCGTGACAATTACAAGAGGGTAGAGCATTAGAAGTTTTCCTTTTAAGCATGCTGAAGAGGCTCACGAAAAAGAAGATGATTTCATGGACAAGGATAGGTATGACTTAATGCTCACGTCATCAAATACATGCAAGAGTGCTAACCATGCTCGAGAATTTCTTGTGGTTACTATCATTGTTATATTCAAGAAGCAAATTAAGAAGGCTTTTGGAGAGGAAATAGTCACGGCAAAATGCACACAGCATTTTTGTCCATTTTGCCATTGAACTTGCTAAAAGTATGTGTGCATATTGTTTGCAAAGAAATTATCATGAGAAAAGGTAGATGCTTCTTCATCTCCTAAGGAGAGGGAGATAAAATACTTCACCAAGCGGAAGTTTTTTAGGAACCCAATCCACTGGATACTTTCCAATCATTTTACTGCCCAATCACTCGGGATGTTAGAGTGGACCCTGCAAAGAAATCATCTGGACATGCTTTTGAGCAAAGTGCAATGGAAAAGAAACTTCAGTCAGAGGATGAAGAAGAAGTGATACGTTGCTTGGAGCAGCTACAAGATCTTTGTGAACAAGGAGATATGCATTGAGAGTGGGTAATAATGGAGGACTACATACCCATATTGACCAAACTTCTACGTTCAACAGGTTGAGATATTCGAAACATTAAAAGTCGAATTATCATTGTTCCATGCTTAGTGACAAGGACACTAATCATTCTAAGGAAAGAATCGCGAATGTTGAAAACACAATTGAAGTTATCGCTGGTTCTCTTGGACGCTGTGAGATGAAGTTAACCGCAAGATTATTGCTAGAATTACCGGAAGATAGATTGCCTAGGGAAAGATCAAGGATGCAAACTTATTTAGGTGACCGTGTCAAAGGGAGATGATATTCAAGTTGCAAAAGATGTATAAGAGCTATTGGATTAATCTATCCCTTCCAGATCAGAATATTGTGTAGATGGTAAAGGTAAATTACTTCAAGTATTTTTTTTGCAGCGTCTTTCTTTCAGACCAGAGGATGTCAGAATAACCATTTCAAAAGCTTTGACAGAAATGGAGTTGACTAATCATATTAAGGCATCTCTATGAGGGTGAAGTGTCGGATCCCCTCCTTCACTTGATTGAACACGTTGACATTTGGGTGAAAGAAATGGCTTTCAAGGCTTTTCACACCCCCTTGACTTCACAAAAAAAAAAAAAAAAATAGGGGCTTCTGATGATAGTAGATGGAGCAGTTGGCCCCTTACTTGATGCTCTCTTTAGTCAAAGCTCATCATCCTTTAGCTTGCGTTAAATGGTAGCCGCCGCAACCATGCAACTTGCTATGTCAACCATGTCTCAAGAACAAGGCCAGCAGTTCGTGCTAATGAGCTAGTTCTGTATCTACATCCAAGTAATTACCCGTCGACTGGTCATTAGGGTGTGGCCTACATGGATATTCTATCGACAATCAATGATGATGTTGGTACCCATTCACTGGGTGGGAAGAGGAATGACCTATACAGAGTCTCTGGTTATTGATTCTTTCTTCGATCCATAAATCTAGTATAGAAATTTACATGTACCACACTTTATGAATCGTCGTGGTTATTGAGAATATTTGTGAAGGATTCAATACAAATCTCGGAAAGAGGAAGAGGCGAGATGAAATTACTCTTACTTGATTAATGGTTAAGGTAAGTGCAAATTTTGAGGACGAAATTTCTTTAAATGAGGGTAGAATGTAATAGTTGTGGGACTTGACCAGCCAAAGAGTCAAGGGTCAAAGAGTTAAAAAAAAAGAAAAAGAAAAAGAAAACCCATCACCTCAAAAAGGACTGTTGAGAGCTGTATAAAAGAAAGGTCGGCTTCGTCCATTGAACAAGAAAATGGAGGAAAGGCAAGAAAAGGGAGAAAAAAAAATAAAAGAAAAGAAAGAGAGAATCATTGAAGAAGTCAACAAAAGAAAAGCAAAAAGGGAACAGTGGATTGCTTCAGCTATTTTATGAGGCCGAGAGCACGCATGCTCAAAAAAAAGAAGAAAGAGAGAAAGGGAAGGAAGAAAGAAGAGAAAGAGGACGAAGGAAGAGGGGTATTCACCACAGATGTCTCGCTAAGCTGATTCGACTTCGTATTACAATGCTCGGTAAGTGCTCATGCCCCCGTTCGTTCAATTGAAGTATTTTCCAAGTTTATGGCTAAAATTCAAAATTTTGAGAAAATCGAGCGGCAAAGTCCGATTTTTTAGTCGTTGAGTTGCGTATTTTTGTAGAAACATTAGTTTATGGTGTTTAGGAACTGTGAAATTTTATAGATTGTAATTTGAACTTATGATCGCGCGCGATGAACAGTGCACATCCAGGAATTCGGAGCCATATTTCATTAATTTTTGGCTTTTGTTTGGAATGATCAAGTTAAAGTCCTTGTAGTACGCTGAAGGATCTTTCTATTGACTATAAGAACATTTTGAAATGGAGTTTGGTGGAAAAAGTTATGGAGTGACAAACTTTCACGTTAAAGCTTCATGTTGTGGACGGCTTGATATGCGATTTTTAGTGTGTGGAAGTTATTTTGTTAGTGTTCAAGCTTAGTTTAGCCAAGTCATGGTTAAGATAGTATTTTACTTGATTTTGATGTTATTTCTCGCTTATATGGTAGGAATGCGAGTTCATTGGATCGAGTGAGCTTTGTTATTTGATTTGGGGCATATCTAGGTGAGTAGTGTTATCTTTTCTATGAATTTGCAAACTCATATCTTGAAAGAAATAAAATAAAATAAAAATTTGAGTATTGTGTGGTAATTAAAGCATGTTTGTTGCATAAAAATCTGGATTGGACAATTATTACTTTTTAGTATTTGAGAATGGTATTAGGAAAAATATTGTGAAATGATACATATGCGTACCACTTTTGAGCCAATTTATGGAATGAATTCTAAAATAATTTTGAGAAAGACGTTATGAAACACATTTTGTTGTGAATGTAGTTTGTGAAAGGATTCTAAAATGGTTTAAGAAATGTCTTGTGAAATGTGTTCATTTTGATGGACGGAGTTTAGAAAGATTATGCGTTTGTATTGTGAAATCAATTGTTGATATTGATTGTGGATTATGAGATTGATTTATATATCGTATTTCTGGATATTTGAGGATGTGGTTTTAGTGCTCAATAGTGCTATAGACCCATGGAGGGGCTTGTAGGTATGTACACCGAGTTTAAGATATCTTTCTAGACCGAGCCACTGGTTTTGTAGGTGGAGATCTTGCTAAGGGAGGAATCTGGTCGTCTTGTCATCAAGCGATGTGTCGTGACCATTGTTAGGTATTGAGCAAAAGATTGATCGATAGATGGACCATTGACGTGTATTTTAATAAGTAATAGATCAATGGATAAACCATTAATGTAGTTCTTGATAGAGATTAATTAATGGATTTGACTATTGATATTTGAACTGTGATGGTGGAATTAAATGTGTATTTCGACTTGTATGAAACTTTGTTGAAATGAATGACTCATACTATGATTCGATATGTATATTAATGAGTTGGATTATAATTACGTGTATTTTAATAAGTAATAGATCAATGGATAAACCATTAATGTAATTCTTGATAGAGATTAATTAATGGATTTGACTATTGATATTTGAACTGTGATGGTGGAATTAAATGTGTATTTCTGACTCGTATGAAACTTTGGCTTGTCCAGCAGTCATCGCCGACTTAATTGATGTCTATATGTAAGGCGAACTATGTTTTGCCCCCATGAGATTTTAACAAATTGCCTCCTTGACTTTTAAATTTTTGTCATATGCCCGCTGCAGTCTTCATATTGTTTGAAATGTCCTCCTTAAGTGTCGACTTTGGCATGTGCTTATCGCATGACTAACTTAAATATATTATGAAGTGCAAATCCGTCCAAAGACTATGCGCCAATAACATTTTACTTGAGGTAACTTGCCATTTAATATATATATATATATGGGCAATAAATACCAGGAAGTCTTGAGATTGGTTGTAATGCATACAAGCCCACAGTTTGAACATTTTTCCAAGTGTAGCCGAAACCTTAAATAACCGCATCATAAAAATCGTCATATAGACATGTTGCATCAGCACCAAAGCGAAAGACTTAGCAATTTGCATGAACAAAGGTATTGTGTAAATTGATGTAAGCACCAAAGCATCATAACTTTCTTTTACAAGAAAGCTTGTTCACTCAACCCAATATATACATTATGCTTGTTATAGCACGTCTTGTCATGTTAGGATTTTCCTATATATTCTTTATATTACCGAGTGTCTTGTCCTCTATTATTTAAGGTATCTATCTTAGCTTACCTCCAACACCAAACCTTCATTTAGATACATAAGTTAATTGCATAAAGAATGCATTAACTAGTGGCCTCGGCCTCTTGTTTATTAACAAATTAAGGAAACTTTGTAACAATTAATGTACTGACTTTTTCAGATATATGTGAGCAATATTTTAACAATCGGATTATTGCAAAGTAAATATATTGCCCTTAAACATTGTTAACAGGGATGGACCGAGCCTTTAAATCTTGAGGGACCTAGAAGTGATTTATCAATTCTAAGTATGTTAGTAAGCTTGAACGCATCTTATTTTCAAGCCTAAACAAGATATATAGTGGGTACAATACTATTCGAAAACTATATAATTAATTAGAAACTATAGAGGTTCACAGTGAATATTATAATTGGTGAGAGAGGGAGATAGACCAAACGCATGATTGAATGGCTTTGAGTTTCTAATGGCCCAATTTGGGGAGATGGTTTAGACCTATTCGCATGGGCTTTCCTTAAATCCCTACATGCTCTTTAATAATTCACAAGACTCATTATCTAAATAATGAAAAGACAATGAACGGTATAAGATTTTGCTAGCATAATAATTTTTTTATCTAATGTGATAATAATAACTATATTGTGAGTCACAAATTCTTTACTAATTTTCTATTTTTGGTTTTTTTATAAAAACAATCAAATAAGCTTTTGTCATTATTAGTAACCCCCATCTTCCCCGCCCTTGTATAAACTACTCATTGTCTTTCCCTCGCACGATTATCCAACTACGCGTGCCCGAACACTAGTTGGTAATATTAAGGGAGAGATTAGCGTTTTGATGTCTCTAATCATTATTTGTGATTAATTTGATTTTTCATTAGAAAAGCTTTTCGCAAAAAGAGTTAAAAAAAAAAAAAAAAAAACGAGAGAGAGATCACGGTCCACCACACAAATGAAGGGAGGGGGTGGTTTTGTCCTCGTGCGGTGTGCACATCCAAAAAGTCAGAGAAAAAAGACAGACAAGAGGCACGACAGACAAGAGAACGAGAGAGGTGGGAGACTCGAAAGGACAAAAGCGCCGTCACAGCCACGTGGGCCTGCCGCCTCTGACTACGACATCAGTTCTCTCAACCACGTCGTCCGACATTGGGGTTGGGTTTTCCTCCGTTTCAGTGGGGCCTACGTGCAACTCGCCGGAACCCACAGCAGCAATCCGGCTGTGAGGCGTCCCCTGCAGCGTTTTCGATAACTCCCGGCGAGAAAAACCGTGAGCCAGAGTCAAGTTTCCGGCGGGAGTTAGGCTTTCACTGTTCGAAAACTGTCCTCGCCGCGCCTTGCTCAACTCTTACCAAAGCTCATTAATCAATTAGAATTTTCACGAAACGAACTCCCGTTTATCCCGACAATATACGGGAAAGAAAAAAAGGCGAATAGAGGAAACTCCCGCCACCCGATTTTCTAATTGGTGAATTGTTAATACGGACATCTTCCAAATTTAATTTTATTTTTAGTTAGGTTGGACGTGAGTGATATACTTGCTTATACTCACCAATTAGAAGATCGGTTTAGAGGGAGTTTTCTTCGTATTCAACCAGTGCTTGAGGAAACCACAATTCAGAAAAATAAGCCTCTCAAGTTCTTATTATTATTTTTTAAAAGTTCTTATTTCAAGATCATATCTCATTATATTACTAAAGATGCATTTTATGTAATGCATCATGGCATTAGGCTTGAGTCCATTAATTGTCTCTAAATTTGGGAGAATATCCCAATTTTAAATGGAAAAGGAGGGCAAGAATAAGAGCATTGACGAGAAAATATGATACTTTCTTGCACACATGACATTATTATACTATCGAGAAGCGTCATATGGTTGACATGTAAATTTGTATAAATGATGATATTTCCTCGCTATTATGTGATTAAAAATTGTATTAGGGCAACTGACCAACCATAAAAAAGCATACCACTTAGGGTCAAGTAAGCCTAGATAAAATTTTAGGGATAATGATATAAAAAGTTCTTGACTTTTAGCTTAATGTGCAACATGATCAATGACTTTTAATTTGTGCGATGTGGTTCGTGCACTTTAACCCAATGTGCAATATAGTCCGTGAACTTTTAATTTATTCAATATGGTCATTGAACTTTGGTATGTGTTCAATTTAGTTCTGAACTATATGAAAATGTTCGACATTATCTCTAAACTTGAATTAATTGAAAGATAACATGGAACATTTACAAATACTTTAGGGACTAAATTGAACATGTGTCAAAAGTTCAAATACCACATTGCATATTAAGCTATAGTTCAAGCACCACACTGAACATATTAAAAGTTCATGGATCACATTGCACATTGGGCCAAAGTTTTGGGACCATTTATGTCATTATCCCTAAAAGTTTACGGCAAACACCAATCACAATCTGAATGATGGACTCAGCATGACTGTCTCTTTCCACTAAAAGGATCTATTCATCCATTCCAAAAAAGGTATGAGATGAAAAAAAATGCAACAATATTAATTTATTCTATCTTCTTTAAAAATCCAAATGACTAAATACAGCTCATAGATAGGAGTTATATTTCTTTGAGAAATAACCTTTGCCAGAATCCATACGTGTGCGAGCATAGTGTATGGAGGATAATATTGGACCATGTTTCTTTCTATCTATAGAAATTCGTTGGATTCCTTCTACTAGTTTGCTATTTGGTGGGTTACATACACAACATCACCCGTATTTAAATCTCAGTTGAGTTTGCACATAAATGAAATTCATAATTTGTAACTCACCAACTAAAAATATGACCGAAAAAATTGAAGAAAATATAATATAATGATATTTCCATAGACGCTCTAGAAACAAAGCCATGTTTTTCTCATATCTAATTAACCAACCAATCTGCACCTTGTTCGCATTTCTGTTGCAATGGACCAGGATAAATCATAAAGCCCATTAACTTCCTCTTAGCCACACTGATAAGCGCCTCCCCATCCCAAACAAATTGATTTTCTCTGTTTGCTTCTCGAAAAATGAATGATTTGGAAAATATTTTCCTGAAAACGATAACTTATATCTCTTATCAAATTGAGTGAGCAAGAAATATTTTCATCATTTTTCTTACTTTCACCAATATATATATATATATATATATTTTTTTTTTCATCATCCATGGAAATATTTAAACATAAATTATTGTAGATAGTGAAATTATTTTCCAATGACTAATTATTTGAAGTGATACAAGTGAGTTTTTTTCAGGAATTTTTTTTTTTCAAATCAATTATTTTTCACAAAAAAGTAAAAAAAGCCTTGCTTGATTAAAAAAAAAAAACAACGGAGCCTTAGTTGAGTTTGCTTGTGGAAGAATATGATAACTTGTAACCTACTAGTAATAGATATAAATGTAGGAATATTAACTTATAACCTACTACTAAAAGATATAAATATAGGAATATTTCTCTAATCATGAGCAAAATAAAATATTAACCTGAGAAATAAAAATTTAGAAAGTACATATTCTTCACAAGGGACTCCAATTGGCAGTGAATATGTAACTTTCCATGTTCGAGGCCTAGAGATTTGGCTCTTTCTCTCAACTCACAACCATACAACTTTTACAAGAGCATGAAATGGCTCTAGGCAATTCCAATTAAGGCGAGTAGTTTTAAGTTCCGTATAGGTTTCATCTAGAACCCGGAACCTATTTGTTGGAATAAGTTGCTCATTTTTTAAACCTACTCGCATATCTTGGAATCTAAAATATACTCTGTCACAAGTTCCATTGTCTATGTGGGCTCCACCTATATTATTAATTAAATGATTGCAAAGACTCACCATCTTTAATGACCACCATTTGCTGTTACAATTTACTAATCACAACTTATATTTTAGATAAACGTAGAATATGAAATATATATATATATATATATATATATATTTGGTAAGGGTAAGAATATGAAATATTAATAAAGTAAAAACCTAGATCATAAAATAAAAGCTTAAACTAATACTTGTAGACTATAAACTCATTATTGGACATCATAAAGTACCGCAGGATCACACAAAGATATAGAAAAAGAATATAAAAACCTTTTCGACTTCCACCTATCTAGAACCTAGAATCTATTCATCAAAATAGGTTCTTCTATTTTTTGAAACTTGGAACTTAAATAGTACCTATACTCTCTGAGAGTTTTCGTGTCATGTCGAAGTATCTGACACGTGTCCGACATTCTTCCATACTCTTTAACAATCGGTCAACTAGTGTGAGATTTTATGATATTTGGTCAACTATACCAACACTCTTTGACATGTGAGTATGGAATTCTGACATGTGAGTTTAGAATTCTAACATGCATAGGGACAATTTTGAAAAAAAATTCAATAAATAAGGAGTCAAAAAGTAAATATGTGTTTGACAAAAAAATATAAATATATAAAAAATAAATAAAGGGGGAAAGAAGAAAAACTCGGTCATCTCTTTTGTTCTAACTCTCACTTCTCATAACGCATAATTCATTCCCCAAGTTTTTTCTCTTCTTTTCCGACACACAAGTCTAGAATGTAGATTACTTGTTTTTTTTTTCCTTCAAGTTTTATGGATTAGTGGAATTGAGTTGAATTTATCAAATTGAATAATGAATACTATTAACAAATTGTGGATTAATGTTTTTAGTGAAAATTCATTCTAGACTCTTTTATTATTATTTATTTGTGAATTTGAATCAAATTAATTTGATTAAAATAATAAAAAAATGAAAATTTATTATGTCTATATAAAAATATATATTTAATATATAATATATCCTAACGTATCGTGTGTCGTGTCATATGGTATTGTGTGTCGATATTAGTGTTACTTAGCTTGGAATCTACACTGCAAATCCTGAAACTTGAAATTTGATAGATTTTCATTGGTCTGTTTCTTCAATTTTGGGTTCCACCTCAAAATCATAGTCATCCCTAATTTCAATGCATCAAAATACCGATTGAATTGTTTTTTTTTTATGACCCGGGGAAGCCCCGTATGCCGCGGGCGGCTGGAGTAAACCCTGGGGCCCCACGGGAGGACCCACCACCCCCGTGGAACGGGTAAGACGCCAAGCATCTCCACGGTGAGTTGAACCTCGCCCTCCGAGAAGGGGTCAATGGGTCTCCCCACGATGGGGAAGACTTACCAACGGAGCCACCATGGCCGGTGGTAATACCGATTGAATTGTTGATAGCCGCAAAAACTGTAAATAAGAAGCTAACATCGAAAAAACTGCCTAAGAGGCAAAAACTAGGTAGTTCAGTCACACTCAATCTCTTAGTTATTAATCTTATTATTTCTTGACCGACAACAACAAGTAGTTGGAAAGCTGATAATTATTTAATCATCAATAATGTTAAGCGTTTCCCGAGGGAGAAAGATATGTAAGACGTACATGCAATCAAGAATATCTGAGATTCCCAGTGTACATGCCTAAAATATCATAAATGTATTGTAATTAATTGTGTCCATCGGATTACATGTAAGTTTATAATAATATTTACCGGAGCAAGATCCGAGACAACACCTGGAAGAAGGCGAATGCATTGGGGCCTAAGGCTAGCTAGGAGTTGCAGCATTTTGTCTTCCACATGCCTCTAGAGCCTCGCACTCCGATGCTCCCAATAACATTTTTTCTAAATTCAACATGCTATCGTTCTCGTAAATAGTACAATGTGCCGATAATCGTGCCTTGGGCTTTGATCTTTGAAGAGATAGAAGAATTGAAGGGGATTGAAGCAATTGGCATGAATACTTCGCATCTCATCGGAGAATCACAAAAGAGTTGTTGCCCTCATGTTCTCTGTGGTGATGGTCATGTAGACTATATATGTCTAGGTTCATTTCTTCCGAGTTTTTAACTAGATATCATAAAAAAAGTAATTAAATATTAAAAGATACTTTTGGGTTCCGAAATTGCATGAATGATCTAACTTACATAAATATATATTCAGTATGTCATCAAATTTTAGCTAATACGTAGGTTGAAGGAATGATAAACACCAAATACATGAGAGTGATGTGATGTAATAGGATTCTTCACAACTTTAAATATATCCATAAAAGCATCATCAATATTAAAATAATTGTCTAGGCAAGAAAGATTCTACGTTCAAAAACTTTCGGGATCAAGCCAAAGCTGTCTAATACATTCTCAAACGAATTGATAAATCGTGTCGTCTCGTGTCACTTGTTTACGGGTGCGTTTAGGAACTGCTTTCCAATGGGCTTTGGGGGGCTAAAGGTCCTTGGCCAAATGTTGGCAAAAAAATTTCAAAGCCCCTTTGCAAAATGTCGCTTTGTGAAGGCTGAAAGCCTAAGGCGGGTTGGGGGTTGCCTTGGGCTTTCAGCATTCTCGGAATGCTGAGCCAAGGGTTTAAAAAAAAAATTTCTTCCCAAATTGCCCTTGTTGATTTTTCATTTTTCCGGTTTTACCCTCACTACTATTCATCATCTTCTCCTTCTTCCTTCACGAGCGGTCACCGGCGAAGGGCAGGCAGTCGCCGGCGATCGTTGTCGGGGGGTGGTGCAACCGACGCCGAGGGGGGAGTCGGGATCGACGCCGGGTGGCACGATCGTCGCCCAGACTGACGTCGTTGGGGGTTGCGCGACCTCGCCGCCCCCGGATCTGGGTCGTGGTGGCGTCGCGCAACCTCCCGCGACCTCGCCGCCCCAGATCTGGGGTCGCCGGAGGTCGTCGGCGGTCTCCGGCAGCCGCTTGCCCTTGCCAGTTAAATTTTTTTTATTTTCTTTTGATAATTTTTTTATCACAAAAGTCCCTTGTCCCCTAAACACCATTTTGCTCAAAGATACTTCACAAAGAATTTTCAAACTACAATTTACCAAACGCAGTTTGCATTTTGGAAAACACCTTTAACTCAAAGGCCTTTACATTTTGGTAAACACTTTCCCCAAAAGTCTTTCCAAACGCACCTTACATGTCAATGTTGATATTATTTAATCTAAAACTTATTTTGTAAATTTTGAAACTTGAAATCAATTTCTCTACTTTGCATTTCCACCTCGAAACTATGGTCATCCCTAATTTCAATGCATCAAAATACGGATTGAATAGTTTTTTTTTTTTTTTTTTTTGATGCAGGAGGAACCACCAGACCGACAGTCTTGTAGTAAATCCCTTGGTGACGCTAGCAGGGAAACCACCACCCCGACGCCACGCTTAAATCGCCTAATAATCCGCCAGCCTCCCGTTGCAGGGGCTTCGAACTCCCGACCTCCCCGAGGAGGACGTTGTAGAGCCTACCCAGCGGAGCCACCTGAGCCGGTGGTCGGATTGAATAGTTGATAGCCGCAAAAACTTTAAATGAGAAGGTAACATCGAAAAGCTGCCTATGATGCAAAAGCTAAGCAGTTCAGTCACACTCAATCTCCTTTTTTCCTGACGGACCACAATAAGTTGTTGGAAAGCTGACACTTCTTTAATGGTCAATAACTTAACCGTTTCCCGAGGGAGAAGGATCCGCAAGACGTACATGCAATCAAACAAAACTGAGATTCTCAGTGCATATGCCAAAAAATATCGTAAATGTATTGTAATTAAATGTCTCCCTCGGATTACTTGTAAGTTTATATAATATTTATTGGAGCAAGATCCGAGACAAAACCTGGAAGAGGGGGAATGCATTGGGGCCTAGGACTAGCTAGGAGTTGCAGCATTTTGTCATTCAGATGCCTTCAGAGCCTCGCACTCCGATGCTGCCTAAAACATATTTTCTAATTTCAACATGCTGTCGTTCTCATAAATAGTACAACGTGCCGATAATCGTGCGCCGGGCTTTGATGTTTGAAGAGATAAAAGAAAAATTGGAAGGGATTGAAGCAATTAGCATGAATACCTCGCATCTCATTGGAGAATCACAAAAGAGTTATTACCCTCATGCTCTCCATGGTGGACTATATAAGTCTAGATTCATTTCTTCTGGGTTTTTAACTAGATATCATGAAAAAAACCAGTAATTGAATATTGAGTGATACTTTTGAATTTCGAAATTACATGAATGATTATCTAACATATATATATATATATATATATTCGGTATCTCGTCAAATTTCACCTATTGCTTAAGTTGGAAGGAATGATAAAACACCAAATAGATGAGAGCGGTGTGATGCCACGTGGGACGTGCGCGTATCCATAAAAAGCATTGTCAATATTAAAATAATTGTCTTGGCAAGAAAGAATCTTATCAGCAGGTTCAAAAAATGCCCCGGCCGGGCCAGAGTTTTCCAGTCCCTTCTGAAACTCTCTCTCTCTCTCTCAACAGATTCTATAAAGCCCGGGCCGATGCTGTCTACTGCTTTCTCAAACGCCCTCTCTCTCTCTCTCTCTCTCTCTGCCATGGCGCAAAATAAGGTTCTCTTGCCCTTCTTTCTTCTTCTAGTCGTCTCTCTGAAGCTCGAATCCACTGAAGCAAGTAAGTTGACGCTCCTGCAGAAGCAAAACCCATTCCCAAACAAGCTTCAACATGTGAACGAAGTCCTAGAAAAGGAACCAAGGAAAACCATAACGGAGCAGAGCAAAAAGTTGCATCCTGAAACCTCGAACGAAGCCACGAACACCGATGCGTCTTCCACGCGGCCACGGTCGCCAAGTGTCATGGTGCAGGCAACAACAACGCCGTCATCTCCCGGCCGTCGCTCAGACCCCTTCAAGCCCCCAGATTCCGGCTCCAGTCCCGGCTTCGGCCACTCGCTGCAGAACTAGGGCTTATATTATCGAAGCTTTTATGTTCAGTTGCCCGCGTTCTTTATTTTCGCCATTAATGTATTATCATCATTTTCGTTCTTCTGAATAAAAATTAACGCGCGTTTGAGAAGACGGCTATTGAGCGAAGCAAGAATCTGGCAAGGACATCACGCGTTCGATGCCACAACAGGATCGCGCGTTTTCTTTCTCTCTTTGGCTTATGTTTCTTCTAACCGCACTAGACATACTCAGATTAAGAGGAGTGAACCATTTTTTGGGAACGACGGGAGAGAGTGAAGTGAGAGAGAAAAAAATCGAGAAGTTTCCGGATCTAACCATCCGCCATCTTCAAACGTTGCCAACGTCCACGTCTCTCCAGTCTCCGGTAAACGCAAAAGGATAGCGGTGACTGGAATCTCTGCCTTCCCCCGTTTTTAATGCAAAAAACTCCCGAGTGAGTCAAATCGCATGCATAACTCATCACCGGTGTTGGATTCCACTGGCCGCCGATAATTGAAGCTCGCATATTTGATATAATCAACACACGTGCGTTAAGAAGGTAGGATCGAACATGGTGTCATATCCAGCCTTGTCCTGTTTTCACGAGTCAAATCTGAAAATCCTGAGTCAGATATATATGAAATAGCCCTTGAAAGGAGGATTGATCAGTAATATGATTGAATCCTGTCATGCCTGAAGGTAGTTTCATACCTTGCTATATACGATAGTTTTAGTTTTTTTTTTTTTTTTTTTTTTTTTGGTGAAAACGATAGTTTTAGTTTACGACAGCATCCTTGACAAAATGCTAGAAATAGATCTGTCTGAGTATGCCTCTTGTTATTGGTCGCTTTGGGCCGAATCAACCCACTTTAACACAGTGATTGCTTGCTTTTCAATTTGTTGAACGTGATTTCTGATGTATCGAGTAATTGTGTAATGCCTCCCTGACTTTGCTTTTCTATGTTCTTTGTCCTATATATTCCTTTGGCGTTTGAATGTGCAAGTTTATGTCACCAATGTCAAAAGGACGAATTGTGGAGGTGGTGTGAGCTGTGGAACTTGCATTGTAGAGATTATAGATAGAAAGGGTGTAATCCAAATGCTATTGGAAAATCCATGAAATCTTTGATCTTTGTGGTGGCTATAGCGTCATTGGGCTTGTGCAAATTGCAAGCTGTTTGACGATGACGAATTGTTGCTCACGTTCACGTCAAATGCATCAACCATCAAGCTAAATTCACCACTTTCATTCTTTTGATTTATGTAGCCACATCGATATATGGTGCTGGCTTAGTTTAAGCAGTCATTCCTTCTTTGATCTGTAAGGGTGTCGCTGTAACGCTATAACCAACGATGATTGTTGAACAGCTGGTGCCGAATCTCTGAAGTCCCATCGCTCAGACTTGTTGAAAGTCGTAATATTTTCAGAGCTGGCAAATCCAAGGACTTTTCAGCTAGACAAATCCGGAAAACAGTTGGTGCAGTGGCCTGAATTATAAATAGAGACGCTCCGTATCCTTATTGTCCATGCGAAAGCTATGGCCAGCTATTTCCACATTAGCATCCGTATATTTGACAATGGTGAGTACTACTAGATTTTAACTAATTTAGGCTCAGCTGTCTGGCTATCAGCTAATCCATTTCATACTAAGCAGAACATGATATATCACCATTTTCTTCAATCTTGAATTAGATAGATAGTTTTGAGAATTGGGTAGGTGATCGACATTCCAAAGGGAAAAAGAAAAGATCCATCTTGAAAGACTCTGTTGGGCCAATACGTGACAAAAACTCACATTCTGGTAAATACACCATCCAGGAGTCATACACCCAGTGAACTCTCCTAATGCATACACCTGATCCATAAGCAAATGCCTTTATCGTCCAAAGAGAGAAATACTACAGCAGTGTATTTCGTGGAAAAGCAGATATATAGACACCAATCGCTGGATTCATGCTAGAAGCAAAATTGAGCAACTTAGTGTGATGGAAATCATATTTACCTGTGCAAGGGAATTCGCCTGAGGACCTCTGTATTGGAAGCCAGAGAACAGAGAAGGACCAAAGTCGAACTTGTACCCCTTAATGTCGAACGAATGAGCACCACATCAGATTCAGGCGTCCATGTTCAAATTATCAAAGAATCCCAATTCAAGTACAAAAGTTCCATTCAATCAATACTGCACTCTCCAAATAGCTATTTCAGCAGTGAAAACTAATGCAATCTGGATTAAGACCAAAAACCAACCCACAAATGCTGTGTAGCCAAAAGGGTGCTTCAGTTAAAGATAGTCTTGGATCATTTGGATTGCTGGTCATGGCTTCTAAAGCTTGCAAGAATATGCAGCATTCTTCAGAATTTTCAAAGGCCAGAACAAATATGCTGTCCTCCTGTGTAGCGACCAGAGCAGATCTTCCCTTAACAATAGCAATGATAAGACCATTTATGGAGCACTTGTAGATGTGGACCCTCTTCAAGAGATGCTGTCGTTGAAGTCCTTTATAGATCATTCTGTCATGGAGAGTTCGGTCGTGGAGGGAAGAGTTGCACCAGAGCTAAGTTTACCCTGTATTGGCTGTGAAAGATAGAACCCACTTGGCATGTCTAGGGCGGTTAAATGGGTGGGTCAAGTCGAAAATAGTCCGACCTATGTTGATCCATCTAACCCATTTGATCCATTTCCATGCAAAATAAATTTTATGATTAATACTCGACCTAACTTGTACATGTTTTTAACCCGACTTCTATTACAAAAATACATTGGTATTTAACCCAATCTAGAAAAATCCTTACCCAACCATTTAACTCACTTTAAGCTATTTACATGTATACGTTACTTAGAAAAAAACTTCACTTCAAATTAAAAAAGTAAATTAAAAAAATAAAAAAATTAGTAAATAAAGCAAAAAAAAAAAGTATGAAAAAATCTACAAATTGAAATACTTATAAGGAACTCTTGATAAAAGAAGTTTCGATAAGTTAATCATAAATTATGAAATGGATTTTGATTTTAGTTTTTGGTTAAATATAGACCGGTTTCGAGCAGTCCGTAAGTCAAGAAACAGGTTCCACAAGCAAAGGACAAAAAAAAAAAAAAAAAAAAAAACAAAGCATTGAGCCCACCTGGCCTTGGTATTTCCACCAAGTTAGCGAATTCATTAAATCTCTATAGCAAAACGTCTTGACCAAAACCCACCAAACTCGAAGTTTTTTCTTTTACAAACAAGTTCAGGAAACATCAATTAACATTGCTCACAGACAACAATACTAAGAAGACATTTCCAAGAAAAAAGTTCCTGCACTGCGATTCAAAGAATGGCAAGAATAAGCCCAGTGAGCTAGGAAGAAGGCATCAATCTTTACGGTTTTAGGGCAAATTCAACCAGGCTGATTGACTCGGTTTTAGCATTAAGTTCTTCCTCAATTGAGAATACAATCTTCCACTGCAGGTAGCAAACCTGCAATACACTTGACTAGTTGAGAGGCCATTAACTACTAGTGCTCCATCTAGAATCAATTAAATCACCATCCTCGGAAACATCCTTATCTGGCAAAGGAAGCTGCAATAAAAGAGAGATTGGAATAAGTTCTGCAAAATGTAGAACGAAAATAATGACCTGAACGAGAGGGTGACCACATCAAACCAAAACCAGCAAGCTTCTGCATGGCAACCAACATTAAAACAAATGAACAATGATACGCAAAACCTATTCTTACAACGCTAGGGAAATAATTCTTTCTTGTTTTCTGTTTTAGATAAGTCACTCTACATAGAATCAGATTAATAAATGATTGAGAACTCTAGTCAAATCATGCTATACTTAGAAGTCATTGCAGTAGGATATCATGGAGCCAAGTCAACTTTTTCCTGAACAAACCCAGACATAGAATATCAACATTAAACTGGCCATAGGCAACTATAGTAATGCCATTAAAGATCAGAATCTTCAGCCATCAAGTTGGATAAACACAATTTGCAAACAAAGAACCATAGTTTGTCATGAGCATGAATCTAGTATGTGCTTACATCTTGTCTCTCAACCAAACCCCAACAGTTCGACCTTGAGCCCAGAGACTCGCCACTACAGCAGGTGCTCTTCGATTAGCCCTCCATTTGGTACTTCCAAATGTGTCCAGGGACTGCTTCCGGATAAGTAAAAAGGTCAAACAAATTAAAAGGAAGTAAACAAGGCGTTAGAGTGCAACAGATAACCTTAGAATTGGCCTGCATACAAGTACAAAGACTAATGCATAAAGAGGAAGTGCATGACATGTCTACCCAATGATGTCCAGTCCATTCCACCACACGACAGAAGAAGCAAATTTATCACCAGCCACCATATCGTGAAACAAAGACACCACTAGATAGTCCCAAGTACCTTACCAACTAGTGCATTTGATTATAGTTTAGTACAAAAACTTTGTTATTCTTACCATAATGAAATTAACGTTTGCCATAAAAACTTAAGGAGCAATGTGTTAGCCTGATTAGCAGACAGTTACAGAAATGATGAAATTAAATATGTAGAGAGTACATCCTCTATGCTATTAATCATTTTATTGCGTTTAATCAGATAATTTGTGTCAACATTTTTTTGGATTAGATTGGCAATAGCTAAATCCAGCTTAATGATGTTGAATACAATGCCACAACTCTGGTAACACGTTGAGCATACAGATACATCTGCTAATTTAAAGTAGATATCAACTGGGTTAATCCACGGAAATACTGCTAATACAAGCAAAAGACGAAAGAGACCTCACATTCATTGACATCACTACCTTGAATGCATATGCATTTGTTCCCCGGAGACGTTCTTTAGAGCATATCAGAGCGAGACGCTGCTGTTGTTGCCATGGTTGGTGAGAAGCCTAAGTCATCGCACAGTCCCGATCCCAAACAATCAACCTATGAAAAGTGGTATTAGAGCGAGTTATAGAGAGTGTGATTGAGAGGAGTTCATGGTGCACACTAAGTTTTTGAGAGAATATCAGAGCAAGATGCTACCACTGTTGCTGTAGTTGGTGAGAAGGCCCAAGGAAAGGACACCCCTGCCTAGGTTGCACCGACATGCGACATGGACACGCGACACGATACGACACGACATGTCAACTCGTTATTTCTCAAAAATAGAAAATTCTGACACGCTGAGACAAGTTGTATATTAAATGAATATTTTTATTTTTAATTAATTTGATTCAAATTCATAAATAAATAAATAATTAAAAAATAACCTACAATGGATTTACACTAATCATTCAACATATAGTACTTTTATTTTTCGAAATTACTTTTTAATTTTATTTAATAATTTTTTCAATGGTCCACCCCCAACCCCCCCGACGGCTATCAGCCCACTTCCCCCTCCCTCCTCCATTGTTCTTCTCTCCATCTTTCACATTATTCTGATAACTCCATTTATTGCTTTTGGGTGAATGACCTCTCATTGAATGGTTAACTTGCTGTCCAACCCGCCTACCAAGCACGCCACCCGTGTTCCGCATAGTGCCGGTAGGTACTCGCCGAGGGCTTCGTAAAAGCTCGATGTCCAATTGTGGAGAGGCTCATCAACTCCTTGACAGTGATGATGCATGGGAGAAACAGCTCCTGTCACTTCCCCCTCCCTCCAACGTGCCAAGTTCCTTTTTTATTCTTTTATTTTCCTTCTCAAAATCCTAGCAGTGCCTTCTTCTCCTCCTCCTCGCCGCACGACGCCTTTCCTCTCCTTCCCCTCGATCTCTGCTTACCAGGGATGGAACGCGCGGTCCCTATGCGCCGAGAGGCTGCACACCGCCGTGAACTCCTCCTCCTCCTCCTCCTCCCCCTTGTCGCCGCTGCCGCCGCCCCACTCAACGACGCCGCCCTCCCCCACGCGCACCTCCCTCGTGAAGTTCCTCCTCACGACCCTCGCCTTAGTCTATGCTCTTTCTCTGGCTGTCTCTCGCCGTCGCGGGCTCACCTTCACTCGTAGCCTCATCTCGACTCCCTCGCCCTCGCCTCCACCCTCCATTGTCTTTCGGACACGTGTGTCGAAACATGTCGACATGATCACGTGACGACAAATCCGACATGTGGTCAACTCGACACGTGGTCAACGCGTGTCCGAGCGTGTTGACGTGTCCAACACGCTCCGACACGTGTTGGACACGACACGGAAGCACGTGTAACGTGTCCGTGCAACATAGACCCCTGCAAGGTCCAAGAGAGCTTCCTCAGAAGATGTGATAACCTCCTTCGAAGAGAGACTCGCCAAATGAAATCAATGATGGACGAGTTCTTCGAAGAAGAGAAGGAGAGATTGGACGAGATCAAAGAATCACCTCCTCTATGAATTTTTAGGCACGCTTTAAACGTTGTTGCCAGGTTAGCGAAAGAGAGGGGCGATGCCCTTAAAACCTTGACCAAGTTTGTCAAGAAGGAATTCAAAGCTTACAAGTCCTTAGGGGCAAGTGAGCTAGAAGAGGTCAAAGATGAACTCAAGGCTTGCAAGACGGTCATGGCGCAAGGGGTAATCACCATGATGCTGAGTCCAAGAGTGGCCGTTCCCAAGCCAAAGTAGTTCAAAGGAGACCAAACCGCCAAAGAGGTAGACAACTTCATAAGGGGCATGGAACAACACTTCAATGCCATGGGAATCAAGGACGATGAGACCAAGGTAAGAATCATGATTATGTTTTTGACTGATGTTATATTACTTCGGTGGCAAGGACAATGCTGTTGGAGAAAACTCCTATGATGTTTTGAAACTGACAAAACTTATCTAAGTTCTATTTTGAAGATTGCCAGACTTCATAAGGGGCATGGAACAACACTTGGGAATCAAGGACAATGAGACCAAGGTAAGAATCATGATTATGTTTTTGACTGATGTTATATTACTTCGGTGGCAAGGACAATGCTGTTGGAGAAAACTCCTATGATGTTTTGAAACTGAAAAAACTTATCTAAGTTCTATTCTGAAGATTGCCAGACTTCTGTGTCAAAGTCTATCTTACATCAGAAGTCTGTCCACTCTGACAAGTTTCAGACTAAACGCAAGAATGAAGACTTAATCAAACTCGGGATTATTTTCTTCAAGGTTTTAGTACGTACAAGATATATCAGGCTTTCTGGTTGGAAATATCACTTACCATATTGGTTATCTTAATTGGAATCAATTTCGAAGAAGTAAATCTTTTTAGGAAGGCAAGCTTATTTGGAAAGAATCTACTTATGGAAACCAAGATCTTGATTGTATGGGCAAACGGGATTGACGGGCTTTCATCTCAATCTTCAAATGGCTCGAGATAACCTTGATTAATTCTGTCCAACGGGTTGATTGGAAGAATTCCTCTGGAAAGTGCTAACGGTTGACAATACATAGAGGAGTATTTAAGGAGATTTTTCAAGTCATTCGAAGATAGTTTGAAAAAAAATTCCAAAGTTTGAAGCTTCCAATTCTCTTGTCCTTCATCATTTAGTGCTTAAACTTGTATTCGAAAGTGAGAAACTCTAGAGAGTGATCTTGTGAGAACAGTAGAGACACCTCACTGAAAATTCGAGATCATAGTGCTGTAACATTCTCTTTCGATTTATAGTGGAAACCAGCCATAAGGCTGTTGGCGTGGGAGAGTGGACGTAGGCTTGATCTAAGTCGAACTACTATAAATCTTGTGTTTATTTTTCTCTTCCTTGAACTCCTTTACTTTATTTGCTGCGATATACTTCTGTGTTTTGAAATAGCTGTTAAAGTCTGTTTTCACACCTATTCACCCCCATTCTAGGTGTTCTACTAGCCCTTTCAATTGGTATTAGAGCTTGTGTGCTTACTTTGTTGAAGTGTTTTTACTTCTAAAGCTAAAGATCTTCTATGGCTAGTATTCTGGCTCCAAGTTTGGTTGAGGGACAAAGTAACACCAGACCACACTATTTCAATGGAAAGGAGTACAACGTGTGGAAAAACAAGATGAAGGCATTTCTCAGATCCAGAGATCCCATGGAGTGGGATGTTGTTGAAAAATGAATCAATCCTAAAGCAACATTAGCTTCAGACAAAGGGAAAGAAGTGATTGATGCTGATGAATCAACACAAGCTGAAATTACCAAGAGACAGGCTCTTGATGCAAAAGCAATTTACTCTTTATATTGTGCTTTGTCTCCCACAGAATATTACCAAATTTCTTCTTGTGAAACAACAAAAGAAGTTTGGGACAAACTTCATGTTACCTATGAGGGGACTGACCTAGTGAAGGAAACAAAAATAAATATTTTGCTTAGACAATATGAAGCATTCATAATGAAGTTGGAGAATTTATCTCTGATATGTTTAGTCGCTTTACAGAGATTGTGAATGGCCTGGCTTATCAAGGCCAACCAATTTCTGGACTAATGAAAGTCAACAAACTACTGCATGGACTTTCAAATGACTGGAATCATGTGAAGACCTCAATCAGAGAGACTCAAAGGATTATGCTTCTATCAGTAGATGAACTAATAAGCACACTTCAGTCGTACGAAGTGGAGCAAATCAATGATGAGGAAGACCAAAAGGTAAGAAATCAATTGCTTTAAAATCTAATATTAATTCTGATGATATAGATTCAGAAGAGGATATGGATGATGAAGAACTGGCCCTTATGATAAAGAAATTCAGAAGACTGAACAGAAAAGGTAAAAGGTTCAATTGGAAGAAGCAAGGCTCGTAGAATTTCCAGAAGAAACCTACAAAAAAAAGCTGAAACTTACAAGGATGTAATATGCTTCGAATGTAAGAAAAATGGGCATATCAGACCAAACTGTCTCTTGTTGAAAAAGAAGAAAGGGAAGACTGAGAAATACAAAAAGGCAGAAACTTGGAGTGATACCGAATATGAAAAAAGCGAAGAAGAATTCGTAAACATATGTCTAATGGCTCATTTAGAGTCAGACTCAGAATTAGAGACAGACACTGATTCAAACTTTGACAAAGAAATTGAGGCTAGTAACTCTGAAATTCCTATTAAAGTCTCTACGTATATAGATGAATTTTGTTTCAATCTTAAATCCTCTCTTAAAAGGATCTCCAAACTGAAGAAGGAGAATTCTAAGCTCAGGCAACAGGAAGTTTCTTGGAAAGAAAAGTTTAAAAATTTGAAAAGAAGTTTTGATGATTTGAAACAAAATTCTGATTCTCTCTCAAAAGAAAATGTTGTTTTAAGAAGAGAGATCTCAGATATTTCAAAAAAGTTTTCAAAAGGATCAGAAAAATTAGAGAAAATTCTTACAGCTCAAATGCCCTATTTTAACAAGTTTGGTCTGGGTATGAGTAATGAGACCGTTCCTTTAATTGATTTTCCTAAAGTAAAAGAGAGACTTAAACAAAAACCTGCAAAAACATTTTACAAAAATCATTTTCAAAAAGTGTTTGTAAAACCTGTAGGCTGAAGTGCTCTCAAATGTTTTAAGTGTAACAGCTCAGAACATTTCAAGAAGGATTGTCCTAAGGTTTGGAGACCAGTTAAGAAAGATTGGGCAAGAAATGTTTTTAATACTAACACTCCTAGACCCAAGAAAATATGGGTACCAAAGAAAGTTTGAGTTTTTCTTCTGATTGCAGGTCACTATCAAAAGAAAAATCAAATGGTATTTGGATAGTGGTTGTTCGAGGCATATGACAGGAGACTCAAGCCGTTTTGAAAAGCTTGATAGGCTAAAAGGAGGAAAAGTTTCTTTTGGAGGAAATAGTAAAGCAAAGATATAGGTTGTGGAATTGTGAAGATTAGAAGTCTGACTATCAACAATGTTTCACTGGTGAAAGATTTAAATTACAATCTTCTGAACATAAGTCAGCTTTGTGATACTTTCAGAATAAACTTCCAAGAGGGCATTTGTTCTAGGATAAGTCAAGACTTCTCTCAATCCTTTACTGGGCGAAGGCATGGCAATATATACATTCTAGATGTAAATCCAGAAAGTTCACAGTGTCTTATTTCCATTCAAGATGAAGCAAGTCTTTGGCATCGAAAGCTCGGTCACGTAAATATGAAACAAATTGTCAAGATTTCTTCTAAGAAGTTGGTTTGAGGGCTTCCTAATCTGGGTTATCAGAAGACTGAGTTGTGCACTCTCTGTGTCTTGGGAAAATATGTTAGAAGTTCTTTTAAACCAGTAAATAAAGTTTCTACCAGTTGAGTGTTGCATGTCACGCCCCGATCCTTCGAGCGTGTGCCCATCCCTCGGTGATCGATTAAATAGCGACGTCCTAGGACACGTCGCCGACCCATTCATTTTAATGCGCATGCGGAAGTGAATAAATAACTTTCCGGACAGTAGAAAGATGGAATAGAGAAGTAGGGTAACAAATTTTCAAACCACAGCATACTTATATACATATCAAACTAAGTCATATACAATATTAGCCGATATATACAAAGTCTGAAAAAGGGGGGGTTTGAGTGCTACAGATCCTCTAAGCATTCGAGTCTTCAACTGAATACTCCGGGGACCATGGATCCGACAGACTCGGGTCCACTACTGAACCACCTGGAGGGTCGGCCGTACCCTTTCCAAAAGCTACCTCCAACACCGACATAGGGATCTTAGATTCCGATATGGGACTTTCTTTTTGTCCATTCCGCTCATGACGATACCACGATCTGTATTGATGGGGTACCTTATGGGGTAGACCTGCATCAACCTAGACAACGGACCTCACGAGCTCATAGACCCATCCCCTTGGGTTCCCATGAAACGGAATATAAGATACCTACTCAGTGACCTTCTTTGGCTGGCCAAAACGCTCGGGAGGTACAGCCATCTAAGAACCTATAAATGTTATTCCACAACGGGGTAAGACGACGTCTCAGCAAATTCACCCACTAAACTCCGACCAGGAAGGAAATACGCCACAAGGGCTGCCTAAGTACAAGCACAAGTCAGAGGACTTACCTTTGCCTTCATTCCTTCCCGCAAGTCAATATAATTTATAAAATCATCCAATCATTTCAATTCAGGTCAAACATCGATCAATCGACTCATTCGACTCCATACCGTTGATACCATCCACACAATTCGATCAAATCGAACATTGCTCACCCTAAGCTGACAACAGATGGTATAGCTCACCGAAGCTGATAATAGATATATAATAATGCTCATTGGAGCTGCTATATATCTATAATACTCACCAAAGTTGTGCGATACTTAGGGTATACTGCTCACTCTAAGCTGATATATCAAAGCCCTCAGGCTGATATAGTATACCATTCTATTCAACCAACAATTTCACCACTTTTATTATACCCGATAAAAATAATCATGTGTGAGTACATGGTCGGCCTTAGCCAAAATACAATATTTTCCTTTTAAAAGATCCCACCATTTAATATAGTCCACCAGAATATTTTTGGCGTTATAAACCAATGCCCGGCGTTTCCCAATTAAAAACTGAAAATACTTAATTTTGGGATAAATTCCCAAAATTACAAATTCCACTCAATTAGCACAAAATATCATTCAATTAAATGAACCAATCATAGCATTGTAATCAACACGAAATTCCAGTCACCGGCTATCCCGGTCTAATTTCCGAAAAATAATAATTAATTAAATAAATATAAAAAATAAATAAATAAATACATTTAATTACCGTAAATGCAACTTAGGCCGGAAAAACCTAAATAAATACCGAAACGGGCACGGAAAATTTCTGAACCTATTTAGATAAATACTACAGCTTATCTAGTCTCTATTTACGCTACTCTAACCACCTAACATGCATAAACGAATAATTAAATTGCTAATCCGTTCTAACTAACCACCTAATCCATACTTAACCTAAACTAATCAACCCTTAAGCATAATTAACTCCATAAGTGGAGATTAGTGAGTAAACTCACTGGTTTTGAAATCCAATGAGTTCACGAGGACGGCGAGACGGAGATGGGCCATAAACTCCAAAGCGGAGGCACCAAGCGAGGCCAGGAAAGGCTCGGAAGTGGGCCTCGAAGTCCACAGCTTCTTGCTGGACTTCGGTTATGCTTGCTGTTGGATGGAGCGGCTACGGATGACGGTTGAGGCCAAAACAGGCCAGGTGGGCGGCTAGACGGGCTGGTGGGGAATTTCGGCGGCTGGACGGGGACAACGACGACCAGGGCGACAGCGAAAGGGCTCGAATGTGAGCTAGAGGTCACGAAACAGCGAGCTGGAGTTGCGACCGCGAGGGACAATCGCGCGGCTCCCGGGCGGCGCGGACGGCGGCGATGGTTGGTAGGGAGCTCCGGCGGGCATGCGAGCTAGCTAGGGGAGGAAGATGGCCGGTTTTCGTAACTTTCAGAGCTTCTATGGTCCGGAAATGGAGAAAGCATAATGCTAGAGGAAGAAGAAGGGCCAACTGCCTTGTGGAGGGTTCCTCCAAGCTTCATCCTTACCTCTTTGTCTCTAGAAGAGGTCCCACCATGGATGGGCTGGCTTCCTCAGCCAAAAGCAGGCCAACAAGCTTCCTTAGGAAGCCTTGGAAGTGGTCCAAAAGGTTGAGGGACCAAGGGCTACGAATTTTGCACAATTACACATCCATTCCATTAAATTCCCCTTCGATTCCCACCCAATTAAGCTCAATTTGTTGTTCAAAAATCCAACCAAGGTGTCCACGATCAAATTGACATTTTTCCTCGCCAATAGAACCAACTTGCATCCCAAAAACGCGATAAAAAACGGTCCCCTGAATTTTCCAGACAAAAACGGCCTCACTTTAAAATTCCGCCAAAAATCTCGGTTCGCAGAAAAATCTTCGGATGATGAGTTGACATTCCTAAAATGACTTGTGACATGACAGAACTTTAAATCGGATTCAAATTCGCGGTTAATTTCAATCTAGCGCGATTTTAGCGTGACCTAGCCTATCGAGTAGCTTTTAGAAATTTTTGGTGGAGTTGACCCGTGATCGATTTCCTTCGAGCCACAATGTACCTCTTCGACACATTGTTGACTCTCGGTGGTCGTGAAAATCTTGAGGTTTCAAATACGGACACAAGGTACCAAAACGACAGAAAAATCAGTCTAGTATTGATCGATGAGAATTTTGCAATTTGGTCGAATCACCCACGTTTGATCACCTATCTCGTTGAACTGACCTATCTCTAATCTCTAATCGATATTTAACTGTGTCGTAATGATCTCTGCAGATTAGCACGGTCGAGTAGTCGATTCCTGGTCGAATTCTCAAATCTATTGCATTAAAATCCCTTATTGACTTCTCCAGATAATCTAGTTATCTCATGAGTGATCAGTTCAGAGAATAACACTATATGCGCGTTGATGAAATGTATGATTTATTTAATTGAAAACAAAATTGAAATTTTAGGATGTCACATTGCAGCTTCTTCATATGGATCTCTTTAGGCCAACAAGAACTCAGAGTCTTGGTGGAAAGAAATATTTTTTGGTAATCGTGGATGATTATTCTCGTTTCTCTTGGGTGTTCTTCTTAGCAAATAAGTCTGAGACTTTTGCATACTTCTCAAACTTTGCCAAGAAAGTTCAGAACGAGAAAGGTTATGCAATTTCAAGCATAAAGACAGATCATGAAGGTGAATATGAAAATCAAGATTTTGTAGACTTTTGTAATGAATCTGGTTTTCAACACGTTTTCTCCTCTTCATATACTCCAGAACAAAATGGGGTCGTGAAAAGGAAAAACATATCTCTACAGGAGATGGCTAGAACTCTTTTGATAGAAAGCAGAAAACCCTGTCGCTTTTGGGCAGAAGCAGTTTCTACTGCATGTTATATTATCAACATGGTGTTTTTAAGGCCCATCATAGAGAATACTCCCTATGAAGTATATAAAGGGAAGAAGCCAAATGTTTCCTACTTTCATGCCTTTGGCTGAAAATGCTTTATTTTTAAGAATGTAAATGATCAATCTGGAAAGTTTGAAGAAAAATTAGACGAATGAATTTTCTTGGCTATTCAATTTCAAGCAAAGCTTACGGGGTCTTTAACAAGAAGACTTAATTTGTGGAAGAATCTATGAACATCAGATTTTAGGAAAATATACAAATTTAACCAAATCAGGTTCAACTTGAAGAATCTGAACTAGTTCCAGACTTAACAAAGTCTGTCTCCCCCAGCAAAGTTTAGACTTTTGGAGTACAACAACAAGCAGAACAAGAAGATTCAAACGGAACAGAGGATCAACAGACTCTCAGGCCAAATAGAAACTGGAAGCACAAGTCAAGTCATTTTAAAGAACTCATCATTGACAACATTGATGAAGGAATTCACACCAAATCCAAAGGAAGAGAAGACTCCAGTGCTTTAGCACTTGTTTCTGAGATAGAACCAAAAGGTGTATAAGAAGCATTGTCTGATGAAAGCTGGATAGAAGCTATGTAGGAAGAACTTAGACAATTCAACATCAATGATGTATGGGAGCTAATTCCAAAACCCAAAGGCAAAATCTGTTATTAGAACGGAGTGGGTTTTCGGAAACAAGATGGATGAGAAAGGAAAAGTGGTAAAAAATAAAGCAAGACTCGTGGCGAAAGGATACACACAGGAAGAAGGGATAGACTATGACGAGACCTATGTACCGTAGCAAGGTTAGAAGTAATTAGATTATTGTTTCCTTTTGCTTGTTTCCAAAATTTTAGGTTATTCCAGATGGATATCAAAAGTGTCATCCTCAATGGATTCATTCAAGAAGAATTCTATGTTGAACAACCACCAGGATTTGAAGATCCAAGAAAACTAGACTCAGTCTACAGACTGAAAAAGACATTGTATGGTCTGAAGCAGGTTTCACAAGCCTGGTATGAAAGGTTGAGTAAGTTTCTAACTCAGAATGGTTTTGAAAAAGGAAATGTTGTACCACTCTATTTATAAAAAGGGAAGGAAAAGATTTTCTACTTGTACAAATTTATGTAGATGATATAATCTTTGGTTCTCCTAACGAAAGTCTTTGCAATAAATTTTCAAGATCTATGCAGGATGAATTTGAAATGAGCATGATGAGTGAATTGACATTCTTTCTGGGATTACAAGTCAAACAATCAAAGATAGGTATATTCATTCACTAGGAGAAATATGCCAAAAATCTCATCAATAAATTTGGATTGGAGAATTGCAAGAGGACAGAAACTCTTATGTCGAGTTCATCAAAACTGGACAAAGATGAAGGAGGAAAGAAAGTAGATCAGAAACTATACAGAAGCATGATTGGCTCTCTTTTTTACCTCACTGCCTCTAGACCCGACATTTTATTTAGTGTGTGCATCTGTGCTAGATTTCAATCTAACCCAAAGAAATCTCATATTAGTGCTGTTAAACGCATCATAAAATATGTTGCGACTTTTCCAAAATTGGGTCTATGGTATCCAAAAGAATGAGACTTTACTCTTCTTGGTTATTCTGACGCTAATCTAGCCGGTTGTAGAATCGACAAGAAGAGCACATCGGCACTTGTCAGTTTGTTGGGACAAATGCTGGTATCTTGGTTCTCAAGGAAACAAAGTATAGTGGCATTATCAATGGCGAAACAGAATATATTGCTCTTGGGAGTTGTTGTTCTCAAATTCTTTGGATAAGATAACAACTAAGAGACTTTGGAATAGAAAAATCCTGCACAGAGATCAAATGCGACAACACAAGTGCTATCAATCTCACCAGAAACCCCATTCTTCATTCAAGAGCGAAGCATATAGAGATTCGACATCATTTTATAAGAGATCATGTTCAGAATGGCGAGATTATGGTTCAATTTATTGATTCAAAGAATCAGCTGGCAGACATCTTCACAAAACCGTTGGAGAAAAACTTATTTGAGTTTATTCGCAGCAAGCTGAATATTATCTCTCCTATCGATTAAAGTCTGAAGTTGGTCAGACTCAAAACTTCAAGAAGTTACTTCAGTTGAGAATCTCTCGAATCTAGGTATTTTATTTTTTTGGTATGAAAAGGTATGATTATCTAAATTGTCGCTTGCCTATTTTATTACTATTTTATTGGTAATTTTCGGATTTTAAAATTTTTAGCAGTTACCTTTTCAAAATTCGTTTTTGAAAGGCATTTTCCCTTGTGACGTTTCGTATACCCCCTTTTCTTATGACCTTTCACTTTCTTTAAATACCTCATAGTATTTGTTTCGAGCACATCTTATCAAAACCCTAAAATACTAATTCTCTCTCACTCTCGATTTTTACTCTCAAAACTCCTCTGCAAGTTTCGATCTTTTCTTCACTCGAACATGTCTACGGAATCTTCCAAGTCCGCATCCATGTCACACCAAAGGAAATCTTCTCAGATCGCAAGTTAAGGGCCTCAGAATGTGCCAGAAGGGCTGACTCATTTTGATCTTACTGGTGAAGACTCTCCTCAGGACTCTCCTTGTCAACCTTTGGAAGAAGAAGTTGAGCAAGATGCAATTCCTCTCAGAGTTTTGACACCCCAGGTTCTTTACAAGCATTATTGCTAACTGAAACAGGGTGGTTCTCCAATGTCCTTTATCACTAGTTTTCTGAAAGGCCATGGGCATAGGAATGAAACTCTGTTCTTAAGAGCCATGGAAAGAATAGGAGTGGCGCCGAAAGGATCGGCAAAAAATGCTTTTCTTCATTTTCCTTCTAATCCTAGATTTAGTTATGAGAATTAACCTAAAAATAAGGATGATGACAAGCGGATTTTTTCGAATTTTCAACCCAGGATGGGTGTGGCTGCTGATGTCCTTGGTGAAAGAACGAAACTGTTTCGTTCTAAGGAGCATAAAATGGTTTATGTCGAAATGTTGAACAGATGGGTGATAAACCCTCGAACAGTAGATTTTGACTTTTTGGACTCGATAAAGCTTAACTTAAGGGAAAAGTTGGCCATTCTTCAACTTGAGAAGTTCTGTGCTGAGACGGTTGTGGCTTATCCAGAATTGACAGCATACTTCTACTCAAATCTGTCTTTCCTTGATTAGAATCGCATTCAGTTTACTGTTTGTGATAAAGCCTTTGTTGTGGATGTTGACATGGCCGATATTCTAGGAGTTGAAAGAAGTGGTTTTCAACCAATCAATATCTCCATCGGTCAAACCACTAGATTTCTGGTAAAGGATAGATTGCCAAATGGAGGTATCACATACTCTTGATTGCCAGCCTCCAACATCCTGCTGCACAAAATTGTTATCAACTGCATTAGACCAAAGGCAGCCTCCAAAACTGATGTTTCTAGATTTGAGGCAAGAATCATGTGGGCAATTTGCAATGGGATGCGTTTCTCACTTCCTCATACTATCTTGCTGCATATGTACAAGATAGTCATGAAAGTAAAAGACCAATTGCCCTACTCTGGTTTGGTTACAAAACTATTTCGCCATTTTTAGATCCAGTTTCCTTCTTTGCATTGTTCACGAACTATTGCTCCTACGGAAATAGGACTAAAAATGATCTCAAAAATGAGGCTAAAGGATCTAACTAAGGCCATTGAACTTTTGAAGAAGGAATCCTCAAGCAAAATCAATGTTGTGACCAAAATTTCGGGTAAACCACCTAAAATTAGGCTAATGGATTGCTAAGCTTAGACTTAGCTCGGGCTCTTCCAAGACCATACCAATTCGTGACTTAGGTTCAAATATCTAGCACGCCAAAGGGAGTCGACACTAATCAGTTTACGGTAGATCGATTAGACATCTAAGTAAAATAATGGGAGAATTATTTTACTTCTACGAACTAGAAACTTTGGGAATGGGGACTTGGTTACACTAGATTTTTCTAATGCCATTTCGGTACATTTCTCTTTTTATTTTGAAAAATATGTTTTGCAGGCAGCTTGAATTAATTTTAATTCACTTCCATAACATGTGAGGCGATCATGTGGGTGCGCAAACCACCAATTTAATACTCAAGGAAGCAAATAATAAAAATGCAGAACCTACCTCATAACAACGAAAGCATCTGCAGTGTTAGATCAGAATTCATATCGAAAGTCCTAGATATGATTTCTAATTAACACGCAACTTTTTTTTTCACTCATTTAATGAGAATCATGCTTTATGCAATGCATGCTACTAATCTAAAATGAAATGATATGACATGGCAATATGACTTATGCTATAATACGTAAATAAAATATAAGGATGCAGTCTATCCTAAAAAATGAAATTCATTTATTCTAAGACAATTTTTTTTTTTTGTATTTTCCATGAAATTCGAAATTAGAAAAATGCGAAAATTATCTATGCAGGTTAAGATATCATCCAATTTGTATTAGGAATTAGGTTAAGCCAAATCATAATTTAAACTAGAACATTATCTTAACCAAGTAATCCTAAAATGCAACCTATCTAGGAGAAATTATCTAAACCTATAATTAATTAAAAAATAAACATGCAATCTTATCTTAACATGCAATGACGTGCAAAGAATGCCCTTTTTTCTTTTTCTTTTCATGAAGTTCGAAATTAAAAATTGACACATAATTAAACGTGCAATTTAAATTAAAAAAAAAAACTAACATCCTTAATGAATGCATCTTTTTGGATTTTTTTTAATTTTTTAACAAAATTCGAAATAAAATCCCTATTCTAAATATGCAAGATAACAGGAATATTCTAAAACAAACCTAATTCTAATTCAAATATTTTTGGATTTTTTTTTTACGAAAACAAAATTGACTCAAACGACATGACAACACATCCAACAAGACAAGATTGATACCTAAAAATTGACGAACCATATCTCGTGCATGAGATCAGGTTGGCCAATTTTAAACAAAATCGCGAATCGGATCTCGGGCGTGAGATCGGATTGACAATTTTTCGTGCAATTGTGAGTCGGACTTCGGGCGTGAAAATCGGACTATCAATCATATGCACGTTGTAAAACTAGGAAAAATTCCTAATTCATGAGGGATCAAAAGATCTCTTGGATATGACAATATCGATCAAACATTCAAAGAAAGATTGTGATATTACGAATTAGGCAGCGACATATATGAAAATCAGATTAATCGAGAGTCTTACCTAATTCACGATGTCACGTGGGTGAGGTTTCCAAATTCGAATGGATAATGGGTCATGGGAATTGCGGTGAGGAAGAGTCGACGGAAATCGGCAAGGGCTGTTAGGCCACCATTGGGAAACCTGGAGAGAGTGGTCAGGCCGCAAAGTCGTTGGGCTCACGTGCTCGTTTGCTCCGCGAGGAATGTCGGTGTTGGTGAGGAAGTGGTGAACAAAGGTTGATGGACATTCGGTGGCCGCGGATCATAGAGTGAACGTGAGGACCTTCCTTGCTTTGGCTTCCCACGATGCTTTTGCTTTTTCTACCATTCACCTAGTACGTTGCTTCCTTCTTTTGACCACGCAATAAAACAAAAACCACCGATTCCTCTTCTGCACTCCAACTTTTCGCTCCCACTATAGCGTTATGCTCAGCGCTTGGACTTACCCAGTCCAAATCACCACTGGGTCATTGCTTAGACTTGGGTCGGGCACGAACAGCAAAGCAGCAATGGTGAGACAGCTCACGGGCAATCAGGTCGTCAGGCCAAGTCACGGATCAGCACAGTAGGACAGCAGGGACGTCTCGGGGCAGCAGGTGTCGGGTTCATGGATCACATCTCACGACAAGGCGGTGATAACCAACGTTGAGGGCCACCTGCGGCAAGGTCCAAAGCAGTAGGACTCCGGTGTTGCTCAATTTGGACCGCGTGGTAGCTCGGTTTGATGGCAAGGCTGCAAAATACGTCTTCTATTTTGTATACGTGTTCACGTTCGAGCCTTTTAGAGTCCGTAGTGCTCCGTGGAGGTCTCAAGTGCGCTCTCCAATATGCAGAATGTTGATTCTAGGGTCTTCTTTCTCTGACCCCTCTCTTGCTTCGCGAACGTGCAGAAGGTGGGACTCCCTGTGCTTTTTCTCTCTATTCCTCTCTCACGTGCGTCTCTCTATACTCTCTTAGATTTGTGGCCGTCCCCCGCAATGTGGCCGTGTGTATCAATATGTGTTGGCCCCCTTTTTTACTGTGATGTAGCAACTTTTTTATAGGTGAGTGAACTAGGGTTTTAGATCAACATACATGAGAATTTTTTCGAACGCAATATTCTTTCACCGATTTTATTCAAAATTGTGATAGAATTTTTCTCAAATCCCAAATCTTACAAAAATGAGCTCGCAATATTCTTTGTCACACTTGCCCTATCCGATGATATTGCAAAAATCCCCATCATATCCCAGAAAATTTCAAATCATTATTCCTCATCAGATAATTTTTGGTCATAAAAGAAAACGGGCTTGGGCCAATTTGCTCTCTTCGTGGGCTTAGTCCAACCTGTCAATTTCAAGCTCAGAACCACCAAGTTGAACCCATCTGTCACCGGTCCAATGCAAATGCAATAATAATAAATAAATGCATCTAAAATTATATGCTATGCAATTTTTTTTAAGGGGTTAAAAATTAATCCCTAATTTTTGTACCATAAATGACTAAATGGGTTGCCCAAAATTTAGGTGTCAACAGCTACCCCTCTTTGAAGGTGAGCTCGTAGAGGTTGCCTTCAAAGACAAATTGAGACCTAAATTTTGATCATGCAGATGCAATGAATGATGCATGGAAATGCTAATGCAAATGATAAAGGAACCTACTTGGAATAACTTACCTTCAAGGAGGGTAGAGTAATTCAAGATAGTTGGTGTTACATGTCTAGGACTCGTACCTTTCTACGGTCGCTTAGAATAATAACGAGGCTTTGTAAAGAGACTGCTTTCCCAGACCCCGTACCTTTCTACGGTCGCCTTGATGAAAAAAAAAAAATTGATTTTCCAGGACACGTATCTTTCTACGGTCGCCTAGAATAGTAACGAGGAAATTGCTTTTCCAAGATTCGTACCTTTCTACGGTCGCCTAAACATGGATTCACTTTCTAGGACCCGTATCTTTCTACGGTCGCCTGAATAGGAAATCAATTTTCAGGACCTGTATCTTTATACGGTCGCCTGAATGGGGAACCGTTTTTCTAGGACCCGTACCTTTATACGGTCGCCTGTTAAAGCAGCAAATATTGTTTAGGACCAGTACCTTCTACAGTCGCCTAAACTGAGGATTTGCTTAGTTAGGACTCGAACATTTCTTCGGTCGCCTAGCATTGCAACAAAGATCATCTCACCAAGACCTGAACCTTTCTTCGGTCGCCTTAATTAGACTGAACCTGGAGAAAAACCTTTGGGGACAGCTCAATCGAGTGTCAGTGCACTTGAGAGAGCATACTTCTTAAGTACGCTGATTTGATAGGGGAACTCTGGGCTATGAAAGCACGCCAGGTCGATAAAAAAAAATCCAGGTTACGGAAGCACGCTGGTTCGATAAAAGGGACTTTGGGTTACGAAAGCATGCTAGGTCAATATAAAGGACTTTGGGCTACAAAAACACGCCAGGTCAGGAACTTCGGGTTACGAAAGTACACCGGTTCGATAAAAGGGACTCTGGGCTACGAAAGCATGCCAGGTCAGGAACTTCGGGCTACGGAAGCATGCCAAGTCTATTAAAAAGGATATCGGGCTATGGAAGCACGCCGAGTCAATGAAAAGGGATATTGGGCTACGAAAGCACGCTAGGTAAACATAAAGGGACACCGGGCTATGGAAGCACGTTGGGTTAGTGAAAAGGGTTTTGGGCTACGAAAGCACGCTGATTCAATAAAATGGACTCTAGGCTACGAAAGTGTGTCAGGTTAGGAACTCCGGGCTACGGAAGCACGCCAGGTCTATTAAAAGAGATATCGGGCTATGGAAGCACACCGAGTCATTGAAAAGGAATACATGTGCAATGACAAATATTTAAGGTACGGATATAGATATACTTACCTGGTAACATCTTTATTCCTTGGGAATATGTCTCTTGTAAATTGATGAAAGCACCAAAGCATCATAACTCTCCCTTACAAGAAAAGGAAAGAGATTTTTCGATGAAACCCGTTCACTAACCACAATATATAGCACGCCTTGTCATATTAAAAGTTTCCTCTATATTTCTTATATTACCCGGCATCACATTCACTCACCACATTATGCTTATTATAGCACGCCTTGTCATTTTAAAAATTTCCTCTATATTTCTTATACTACCCAGCATCTTGTCCTCTATTATTTAAGGTATGTATCTTAGCCTACTTCCAACACCAAACCTTCATTTAGATACATAGGTTAATTGCATAAAGATTTCGTTAACTAGTGCCCCTGGGCACTTATCATTAACAACATGAGGAAACTTCACAACAATTAATGCACTGACTGTCCTCGGTTATATGTAAGCAATATTTTGACAATCAAATTATTTCAAAGTAAATATGTTGCACTTGAAACATTTGTTAAAAGGGATGGATCCAGCCTTTAAATCTTGAGGGACCCATAAGTAATTTATAATTTCTAAGTATGTTGGTAAGCTTAATGCATCTTGTTTTTAAGGCTAAACAAGATATGTAGTAGGTACTGTAATATTAGAAAACGATATAATTGCTTAGAAATTACAGAGGTTCACGGTAAAAATTGTAAGTGGTGAGAGAGGGAGAGAGACCAAACACGTGGTTGAATGGCTTGGAGTTTCTAATGGGCCAATTTGGGAATACAGTTGAGACCTATCCGCATGGGCTTTCCTTAAATCCCTCCATGCTCTTTAATCATTCGAAGGACTCATTATCTAAACAATCAAAAGACAACAAATGACATAGTTATTGGCCCATTTGGTTCGGCTTTTGCAAAGGGCTTTGAGTTGGCAAGTGTTTTTGAGACTCCTTTAGCCAAATGCTAGCATTCGAATGCTGAAAGCCCAATACCGGTAGGAATCTACTTTGAGTTTTCAGCATTTCAAAAATGCAAGATCAGTATTATGTTCTTCCCCGTTCATCCACGTTCGTTTGTCTTCCTCGATTTGCCATCTAAGAGCCGGGCTTCTCTAGTGACCGCCACCATCGCTTGGGGGTTGTACGTCCTCGACGACCACCGCCTAGGGTGGCGCAACCCATGACTCAAGCAACACCTAAAGTTGTACGACCTTAGGCCGCCTTGCTTGAGGTTCGCCCGACCTCAGGCCGCCAAATATGGTTGTCGACAGCCATATCTGGTCGTCCGGAGGCCAGATTTGGCCGCTCGGCGCAACCTAGGCAATGCTTGAGGTTGCGCGACCTCAAGTTGCTTGGCCGTCCAGCGGTTTTTCAGCGAGTTGCCCAACGGCCGACCTCAATTGAATTTAATTCTTAATTTAAAAAATAATAGCAAAAGCCCTTTATAACTATGGGTTTTACCAAACGACATTTATATCAAAGCTATTTTCCAATACTATTTAGAGTTGCAATTTACCAAACGATGTAACATTTCGGAAAACCCCTTTATCCTAAAGGTATTTGCATTTTCTCAAGGCCATTTCCTCAAATCCAAACCAAATAAGCCCATTATATCTCCAATTGATTTTGCTAGCATAACAATTTTTGCATTAGTGTGAAAGTAACATGTTGTGAGCTAGAAATTCTTTACTAATTATATTTTTTTCTAATTTTTATGACCTAAAATAGGTTGTTATTCTCACAATTGTTTAAGATAGTCAAATAAGCTTTTTCCATCTCTAATAACTCCCATCGCACCCGCTCCCTCATGTAACTACTCATTTTCTTTCCCTCGCACAATTATCCAACTACGCATGCCCGAGCAATAGTTGCTATTATTCAGGGAGAAAGAACCTTCTGGTGTCTCTTCCTCTCAAATCATTATTTGTGATTAATTTGATTTTTCATAAGAAGCTTTCACAAACATATGGCCTGGTAATCACCACGCACCACCCAAATGACTCGTGCGGTGGGCACATACAAAAAGCCGAAGAGAAAAAGAAAGACAAAGAAGCACAACAGCCGAGAAGGGAGAGAAAGATCCTCACGTCTCCGACATCAGTTCTCTGCCACGCAGTAAAGGCTTCCAACACCGGGGTAGGCTTTTCCTCCGTTTCAGTCGCGCTTACATGCGACTCGCCCGAATCAACATTGACACCACAGCAGCAGTCCAGCGACCATGCGTCCTCCTGCAGCGGTTTCGACAACTCCCGGCGAGTTTAGCCGTGAGCCACAGTCAAGTTTCCGGCGGGAGTTAGGCTTTCACCGCTTGAAAACTGTCCTCGCCGCGCCTCGCTCAGCTCTTGCCTAAGCTCATTAGTCAATTGGAATTTTCACGAAACGAACTCTTGTTTTGCCCAACAATATACGGGAAAGAAAAAAGGTAAATAGAGGAAACTTCCCCCAACCGATTTTCTAATTGGTGAATTGTTAATACGGACATCTTACAAATTTCATTTTAGTTAGGTTGGACGTGAGTGATGTATGTGCCTATACCTCACCAATTAGAAGATCGGTTGAAGGGAGTTTCCTTCGTATTCAACCATATATTGAGGAAACCACCCCCCCCCCCCCCCAAAAAAAAAAAAAACTATCAAGTTCTTATTTGAAAAAAAAAAAGGTTCTTATATGAAGATCATGTCTCATTATGTTACTAAAGATGCATTTTATGTAATGTATCATGGCATTAGGCTTGAGTCCATTAATTGTCTCTTAATTTTGGAGAATATCCCAATTTTAAATGGAAAAGGAGGGCAAGAATAAGAGCACCGTCGAAAAAATATGATAATTGCTTGTACACACAACATTATTATCCTATAGGGCAACGTCATATGGATGACGTGTAAATTCGTATAAATGATGATATTTCCCCGCTATTATGTGATTATAGATTGTATTAGGGCAACGAACCAACCATAAAAAGCATACCACTTAGGGTCGAGGAAGCCTAGATAAAATTTTATGGAAAGCAACAATCGCACTCTGAATGATGGACTCAGCATGACTCTTTCTCTCTTTCCACGAGAAGGGTATATATGTCTGTTAATTCAATAGATCATTCCAAATACAGTATGAGATTAAAAAAATCCAATAATATTAATTTATTCTATCTTATCTAAAAATCTGAATGACCAAATACAGCTTATAGATAGAAGTAATATTTCTTTGGAAAATAACCTTTGCAAGAATCCATACATGTGCGAACATAGTGCGTCGAAGATAATATTGGACCATGTTTCTTTCTATCCATAGAAACTCATTGGATTCCTCCAACTAGTTTCCTGTTTGGTGGATTACATACATGACATCACCCGTATTTAAATCTCAATTGAGTTTGTATATAAATGATGTCCATAATTTATAACTTACCAATCAAAGATATGATCAGAAGAAATGAACAAAATATAACACAATTATATTTGCATAGGAGCTCTAGAGACAGAGCCATGTTTTTCTCGATTCTAATTGGAGGAAACTTCCTCCAACTACTCGATTATGTTGATGGTATACACATATGCCTTCGTGTCGTGTGGAATACTCCGACACGTGTCCGACATTCTTTGACACTCTCGGACACTCTTCGACACTCGGTTAACATGTGTCGAAAAATCCGACACCTGGTCAACTTTTTTGACACTCTCTGACATTCGAGTTGGAATTTCAACATGCAATTCTCCAAAACGTGATTACGACACGTGATGTCAATTTGAAAAATTTTCAATAAATGATGGGTCAAAATGTATATATGTAAAAAAAAATAAAAATAAAAATAATAAATGGAAAAAGAAGAAAAACATAGTCTTCTTTTCTCTTTTGACTCTCACTTTTCGTGATACACAATTTACCCCAAAGTTTTTCTTTCTCTTCTCTTCTGACGCGTCTAACACATGAGTCCAGAATATGAATTGCTTATTTTTTTCCTCCCAGTTTTATGGATTATTATAATGAAGCTGAATTTGTCAAATTGAAATAATGAATGATATTAATAAATTGTGGATTGATATTTTAGTGTAAATTCATTCTAGACTTATTTATTTATTTATGAATTTGAATCAAATTAATTTGATTGAAATAATTATAAAAATGATAATTTATTATGTATATATAAAAATATACATTTAATATACAATGTGTCCCAATGTGTCGAAATTTGTTTTTTTTTTAAGAAACGATGTGTCGGAGTATCGTGTTGCGTGTCGATGCTACTTAGCACATATGCACATCACAAACATTTATACTTAGGCTCTCTCTCTCTGTTTTTTTTTTTTTTATCGGAAAAAAGCACTTATCATTACTCAGGTAACAATCGAGGGTTCAAAAAACTAGAATAGACACAAAGAAGAACGCATAGGCCTTCAGGGGGTTTAGACAACTAATCAAATGATAGGTGTCTATATCTATGGGATTTAACAAACCAATCTACCACATTGTTTAGATTTCTGCTGCAATGGGCCAGGGATAAATCATCAAAGCCCATTAACTTCCTCTTAGCTGCAATGACAAGCACCTCACCATCCCAAGCAAATTAACCTATTTTATTTGTTTTACGAAAAATAAATGATTTCAAAAATATTTTCCTAAAAACAATTACTTATGTCTCCTACAAAATTAAATAAACAAGAAATATCTCCATCATTTATAGAAATGTTTAGACATAAATTGTTGTCGATAGTGAAATTCTAATGACTAATTATTCAAGCGAAATAAGTGATTTTTTTTTTTAGAAAAGTACTTTTCAAATCATTTGTTTTCATAAAACAAACGAAGCTTTTTGGTACATTTGTCTCAAAGAAAACTTTTTTCTCATTTTCCGGCATTTGGTTCATTTAGGAAAATGAGTCAATGGATAATGTTTTCTTAGTCAATGGAAATGACTTTCCAACCTAAGCTTAAATTCAAGAAAATGATTTTCCCTTTAAAAGAACTGGAAAACGTTTTCCAAATTTACCAAAGCTTAGATTTGAGTGCTTGATTAATGAAAGATCGTCTTTATAAGAATACATTTTTAAAAAGATCAATTTTTTATTTTTTATTTTAAAAAATTTAATTTTTATTTAAATTTGTTCTTTTCTTCCTTTTTCTTTCCTTTCATTCTCTTTTTTTTTTTTTTTTTTTTTTTTTGCTTTCTTTTTATTTATTTTATTTTTCCCTTTCTTTTTGCTTTCTTTTTATTTTGTTTTCTTTTTCTCTTTCTTTTTGCTTCTTCTCAACTTGTCATCGGCCATAGTGACGGTCGGTGAGCCTTAGCCTCACTAGATTGGGCGAGCTCACAGCCTCTAGTGGCGGTACTCAAGCTCACCCAAGGCCGACTAGCCTCGAGCCTCACCCGATCAGGCGAGCTTGTGGCCTTTGGTAGTAAGCATTGAGCTCACCTAAGGCCGATGAGTGGCGAGTGTCGAGCCTCACCAGATCAAGTAAGCTTGCGACCTCGGGCAGTGAGCTCATGGCCTCTGGCAGCGGGGCTCGAGCTCGCTCGAGGCCACCTAGCTTGCGACCTCGGAGCTCGTTGGCCTCGAGCAACGAATGTCAAGCCTCACCAAATTGGACCTCATTAGATTGGGTGAGCTCATGGTCTTCGGTGGTGACGCTCAAGCTCGCCCAAGGCCGACGAGTCTCAAGCCTTGCTCGATCGAGCGAGCTTGTGGCCTTTGGCGGGGAGCATCGAGCTTGCCAAAGCCAACGAGTGGCGAGTATCGAGCCTTACCAGATCGGGCGGCGAGAGTTGAGCTCACCTAAGGTTGGCGAACTCGTGGCTTCTTGCGGTGAGCCTTGAGCCTTACTAGATCGGGCAAGTTCATGATCTCTCGGTAGCAAGGCTTGAGCTCGCCCCTTGTGACTCGACTAGGGACAAATTGCTAGAGGAAGCAGATGGGGATGGCATGGAAGGAAGACAAGGAGTGATGGAGAATAAGAAGGAGAAAATAAAATAAAAAGGAAAAAAGAAGGAAAAGAAAAAAAAAAAATGTAATTTTAAAAAATAATTAAAAATTTGAATTTTTTAAAATTAAAATATTGGATTTTTTTTTAAAATTGTTTTTTTTACTTAGATAAAATCATGAAATTAAAATCATTTTATGATGAAATCTAAATATCAAAAAACATTTTCAATCATACATCACCAAACAAACGAAAACTAACCGGTTCTTGAAAAATACTTTCTTGAAAAATATTTTCCTTCATTATTGAGTTTTTTGCGAAACAAACATACTCTTTTAAGTTTTCTTGTGGTTGAATTCGATAACTTATAAAATATGTGAATGTGGGAGTATTAACTTATATCCTACTAGTAAAAGACATAAATGTAGGAATATTTATCTAATCATGAGCAAAAGAAAGTATTACCCCAAGATATAAAATGTTAGAAAGTGCATAAACTTCACAAGAGACTCCAACTAGTAGTGAATTTGTAACTTTCCACATTCAAGGCCTAGAAATTGGCTCTTTTTCTTAGCTCACAAGCATGCAATTCTTGGGAAAAGTACCAAAAAAGTCTTAAACCTATTGCATTAATATCAATTTAGTCCCGACCCTTTCAATTAAACTAATTTAGTTCTACACATTTTCATATCGTTACAAATTCAGTCCATTTGACCAATTTAGACTAGAAATTATTGAAGTAGTCGTTGACGGTCTACGTGGCACGATCAACCCTACATGGACAAATTTTATAATGTTTTAATATTTTCAGATTTTTTTTAAATTATTTTTTTTTATTTTCTTTCTTTTTTTTTTCTTTTTCCTTACCCTTTGGTCGACAAGGTCACTGGTCGATCATTGCGACTAGAGGCTAGTCCAAGTGAGGGCCTCGTCAACCACAGGCGAGGCTGTTGAGCCCTCACCTAAATCTAGGCAAGGGCTGAAACCCTCTCCTGTTGGATGGTGAGCGCTCACAACACCCTCGCCCAAGCTAGGCAAGGGTGTTGCGGCCCTCACTTGGATTTGGGTAAGGGCATCATGGCCCTTGCCCGCCATGAGCGAGGGCCTCCGTGCCCTTGCTTGTGGCCAATGAGGGCACAAAGGCCCTCATTGGCCAACAAGCAAGGGTTTCGCCTCACTTGGATCTAGGTGAGGGTGCTTTGTGGTCCTCGCCGTGGCCGACAAGGGCGCGGAGCTCTCGTCCATACCAGGTGAGGGTCGCCAATCGTTGCTTATGACTAGTAATGGTCGATCGACAACCTCACTGGGCAAAGGGTAAAGAAAAAGAGAAAAAGAAAGAAAAGAAAATAGAAAAAAAAATAAAAAAAAAATTCTAAAAAATTAAAAAATGATAAAATTTATCCACGTTAGCGTCAATCATCCTAAATATGATCGCTAGCATTCACGTCAGTAATTTTAATCTAAATTGACTAGATGAACTAAATTGATATCAATATAAACATAGTTGGGATTAAATCGGTTTAATTGAAAGATTAGAATCAAATTGATATTGATATAATATGTTTAGAAAATTTTTTTGGTACTTTTTCTCCTTACGAGAGCATGCGACGGCTCCGGGCGATTTCAATGGGTCAAGATACCGTTTGAATTGTTTATAGCCGCAAAAACTTAAAATAAGAAGCCAACACGGAAAGAGCCGCCTGAGATCCTAGAGCTAGTTGTTCGGTCACACTCATTTTCTTACTTATTAATCGTATTACTTTTTGGCCAACCACAAAAAAAAAGGGGTTGTAAAGCTAACGCTTGTAGTTTGTTTTTTTTGGTCGGTTGCTTGTACTTATTTAATGATTTAAACATTTCCCGAGGGAGAAAGACACGTAAGAAGTTCGTGCAATCGAGAATATCTGCTATTCTCATTGGATATACCATAAAATATCGGTAAAGTATTGTAATTAATTGTGTATGGATTACTCGCAAGTTTATATGACATTTCCTCGAAGCAGTAAAAGAGCAAGATCCGAGACAGCACTTTAAAGAACGTGTATGCAATGGGGCCTAGGGCTAGCTGGGAGTTACACGTCTTGTCTTCCACTTGCATTCGAAAACTCGCACTCCAATATCGCCAAAAACACTTTTTCTAATTACCCGTGCTTTCGTTCTCGCAAAAAGTACCATCTGTCGATAATCGTGTCTTAAGCTTTAATGATTAAAGAAAGAGAAGAAAAATCGGAAGGGGTTGAATCAAAACAATGCCATTCTCTATGGCATGGATACTTCGCTCTCATCGGAGTATCACGAAAAAGTTGTTTCCCTCATGTTCTATATCGTGATGATTATGTAGAATATACAAGTCTAGGTTGATTTCTTTCGAATTTTTAAACTAGATATCACAAAAAAAGAAAAGTAAATGAATATTGACTCTCCCTCTTATACTTCAGGAATTCAAAATTGCACAAATGATTTATATTTAGTATGTCGTCAAATTTCATTTAATGTGTTGGTTCAAAGGAATGATAAAACACTTAATACACGAGAGCCACGTCACGTGGGAGGGCTAGGAATCTTCACAAACTTTGAACCTTAGTGCATCCCCTAAAAAGCATCATCAGACAGGCAGGCATTAAAATAAAGTTGGGTGCTGTCTCGGTAAGATCGGATCCACGTCTGTCTAGCCCGATAAGACTGACCGTCCACAGATTCCACGAATTCCCGGGCAGGTGCCGTCTATAACCTTCTCAAGCTCTGTATTACCTCCTCGAGCTATCTCCCTGGGCAGGTGCTGTCTAGTACCTCTCTCTCTCTCTCTCTCTCTCTCTATAAATTCCAGGGCAGGTGGAGTTTGCTGCCTTCTCATGCTCTCTCTCTCGCTCTTTCTGCCATGGCCCAGAATAAGGTTCTGTGGTCCTTGTTCTTTCTTTTTCTAGCCGTCTCTCTAAAGCTCGAGTCCACTGAAGCAAGGAAGTTGAGGCTCCTGCAGAAGCAAAACCCATTCCCAAACAAGCTTCAACATGTGAACGAAATCCTAGAAAAGGAACCAAGGAAAACGATAGCGGAGCAGAGCAAAAAGTTGTATCCTGAAACCTCGAACGAAGCCACGACCACCGACATGTCTTCCACGCCGCCACGGCCGCCAAGTGCCAAGGTGCGGGCCACAACAACGCCGCCATCTCCTGGCCGTAGCTCAGACGTCTTCAAGCCCCCAGATTCTGGCTCCAGTCCCGGCTTCGGCCATTCGCTGCAGAACTAGGCCTTTTATTATCGAAACTTTTATGTTCAGTTGCCGTGTTCTTTATTTTTTCCATTTATGTATTATCGTCATTCTCGTTCTTCTGAATAAAAAGTAACGCGCGTTTGAGAAGACGGCTGTTGAGCGAAGCAAGAACCTGGCAAGGACATTACGCGTTCGATGCCACGACAGGATTACGCGTTTTTATTCTCTCTTTAGCTTATCTTTCTTCTAACCACTCCAGACATACTCGGATTATGAGGAGAGAACCGTTTTTGGCAGCGACGGGAGAGAGCGAAATGAGAGAGAGAAAAAAAAATCGAGAAGTTTCTGGATCTTCCCATCCGCCGTCGTCAAACGTTGCCAACATCCACGTCTCTCCAGTCTCCGGTATCCTTTTGCATAGGAAATGTTGAGGAAATTTCCCAAATTGATTTTGAAGATTGACAAAATATTCCATAAGTGTTCAATGATTCCAATGAAAGAATTTCTAGGTGATATTCTTGGAGCAATGTGGTTAATTAAGAAGTTTTGATGGAAACTCTGATATGTATCATCAAACGTTACTCATTAGACTTAGAGAACCAGACTCAAAGACTCATCAAGATGTTCTTGTTTCCTATGATTAAGATTGTGTTATGTTATGATAATCACTGACAACGATCGAAAGTCTGATGGGATGTGATAAGACGTTATCAATTAAAACCAGAATTGTGGTTTAATTATTTCATTCCTTATGTGAGTTGATTCCTATAAGGAAGAAATTTTTTGAGCTGAGCATGTTCTCTCTATACAAATGCCTACTGCAACAAATTTGGCCTTGGCTTTGAATATGCAAGTGAGATCAAGAATAACTTTCCAAAAGTCAAGGAAAGATTAAAGCACAGACGGCCAGTCCATTATTATCGAAATCATTATGGTAAGCAATTTGTCAAGCCTATTGGATTTCAATATTATAATTGCTCGAATTGTGGTGATCCTAATCACTTTAAGCAAGAATTTCCATTTGATTGGAGGAAATCTAGGTCCATCAACTAGAGATTTAATGCTTCCACTAACCAGAAAGGACCCAAACAAATTTGGGTACCAAAAAATAGATGAATTGCTCTTTTTGCGGGAATAAAGAAAGATAAAAATTGGTAAGGAAAGGTATGTCTTTAAATTCTCATTATATCTGATATAATATTTCTACCTTCATATTGTGCTTGATTTATATGACGTGTTCTATCATTGGTTATGATTGAAATATCCACGTAATTGTTATTTAGAAATAATTCATTTTTTTAACTGATTCTACGCTCATATTTTTATCATGTGTTGCGAAGTGAGAATTTTTTGATTATGCATATTGTTCACGTGATGATTTTTATAAGGCATTAGATTATACAAAGTTTCCTATTTTGCGACTAACAAAAGGAAATGATCCACATACATGGATACCAAGAAGGGATGAGTTTATTGCAGGTGGTTGTACAAAAAAAGCTTGATTGCGATTTACGCAAATCATGATGCAATCAAAGAAGGATTTCGAGTGAGATTTTTTTTTTTTAAAGGGAAGGTATATTCTACACATGCACATTGGAATATGAATTGGTAATAATTAATGCCATATTTATAAGATCATGCATAGATTTAATGCTTCCATTATTTACATTCCGTTTGCAAAATATGTTAATATTATATTGATATCTATTTGCAATTGAGTTTTATGGTGAAGGGAGAGTATTTTCAATCTTAAAAGATATTATTGCATATACTTGCTATCTTTTGGAAGTATATCTTATAATTAGTAAGATTGATCTGCGAATTAAAGGAAGGTATGTACGTGATCCGAAAAATCGTGAAGATTCCACACAATTTTCAAAGGATCGAAATTTTTTTTTATTTGCGCAAAATTTGTGCAAATTATTAAAGAAGGAGAAAGGGGATGTACAGTAAAGGCCGAAAATCACAATCATTTCAAAAGGACATCGAATTGAGGGGGAGCGTAAATTAACTGTGAGAAAATCCTGATTAAGTCAATGTAATTTTTGCTTCTTCTTGATTATGGAAGAAAATGTAATGTATGTTTGAATTTGCTAAGTTCTACATGATCCGGTTAGTATATTTCCTATTTCCACTTACTTTTGGTCACTATAAATCTCATATTTCTATTATCATTTTATTATGACAAAAAGGTATGTGAAATTTACATATTGTATCCGTAATTATTGATATATATTTGTTGATGTATGTGGTATTTGATTTTACAAGAACATGAGATATATTGCATATATTTTATGTTCATCGTAGCATCTATAAGATATTGTTTCGGAAAATTATGTTTCATGCCAAAAATATTTTGAAGATTGTGTGTGAAGATGAACTAAATCGCGTGATCTTTATGTGATACTCCTTCCATTATTATTATTTCCTTTGTGATGCTGACAAAAAGGGGGAGAAAATGAAAGAAAAGCACAACGCTAAATGTAGCATGAAGATTTTGAAGATCTTTCATGATCCCGCTTAGGGGAGCTATATCTTGAATTTATTCTTATCTTGAACAGAGTTTCTTTACAAATCTTATGCACTCGATTAGCTCGACTTTCGATAAGAAAAATGTGCTTTATCTTTACAAAATCAGCAAAGTTCTTATAGAATTCAAATTGTGCCTTATCTAAAATCTTGCTTTCACTAGAGCTATTTGATTTATAAATATTTTCAAAATCTTTTATTAAGTTCTACTTGGAAAGTTTTGTCATCATAAAAAATGGGGAGATTGTTGAATAAATTTCCTAAATTTATTTTGAAGATTGACAAAACATTTCCATAAGTGTTCAATGATTCTGATGAAAGAATTTCCAGGTGATATTCTTGGAGCAATTTGGTTGATCAAGAAGTTCTGATGGAAACTCTGCTATGTATCATCGACGTTACTCATTAGACTCAGAGAACCAGACTCAAAGACTTATCAAGACGTTCTGGTTGCCTATGATTAAGATTGTGTTATGTTATGATAATCAAGGATAACGATTGAAAGTCGATGGGATGTGATCAGATGTTATCAATCAGAACCAGAGTTGCGTTTTAATTATTTCCTTCCTTATGTGTTTGTCAAATGGCTAGGAAGAAGATAATATCCTCGTGCAACGGCTAATAGCAATTGGTTGGATTTCCTGCCTCATATATAAGGAGTTCCAAAGGAAGGTGTCTCTCTAATATTTGGATTTTCTAGAATGACTTATTTGAGATAAAACATTCTTTTCCATTTGTAAGCACTTGACTTATGGAAACCCAAATTATTGTATGAGTGCCAAAGAAAAGTGTGTTGCACGAAGGCACACGTTGATCAAGAAAGAGGGGGCCGCAGCGGCGTTTCACTCATTAAACCGACTTTATTAAATGGCCCCTACAAACCGCCTTTGAAGAGTTGATCCAGGTGTGAACTCATCAAAACAATTTTGTTTGTTTCCCTCTTGAAGTCGGTTAATGGACTGAACTTGGGGCGTTGAAGTTTGGTCAAACAGAAGGGGCGCATATTATAATAATATTATAGTCTTCAAGAAGCAGGGAAACGTCAGGCAAAAGAAGAAAGGGAAGCAAGGTTCAACTTGCTAACTTGTACTTGAACGTGAAGGAAAAGTTGCGGCTGACCCTTCCACACTGAAGACGGCAAATCAAGAGGACAAATTCAGCTTCACTTCTTGCATGCCGAAGTCCAGGCGGTGGAAGATGCTTATAAATATATAGAGTTACTTTAGTTTATTTTTTCAGAGAGTGTGTGAGAGCTTTGGTAGCATATAGAGAGAAATAGAGAGATAGTTTTAAGCTTAGCAAAGCTTGTGTGTACTCCATATTAAGCCTTCGCAATGCATTTTGAGTACTATAATCTCTCTTTATGTGTTTGCACTCTCTCCTTATCAAATCCTTCAAAGCTCATTTATTCTTTTGGTTCCAACAATTGATATTAGAGCTAGCAATGGCATCCATAAGTTCCATTCAGTTGCAACTTTCGAAGTTAACGGAAAATATTTCAACAACTGGTCCATCCAGATGAAGGTTCTATTCAAATCCCAAGATTTGTGGAAATTGGTGGAAAATGGCTACACCAAAGTAGCTGGTGCTGAAGAATTCAATACTTTAAGAAAGGAGGAGAAAGAAACGTTGGTAGAATCTCGAAAGAAAGATAAAAAAGCATTGTATGCGATCTTTCTAGCCGTAAAGGAATCGATATTTGAAAAAATATCGAGTGCGGAGACTACGAAAGTAGCGTGGGATATATTGCAAAAATCCTACAAAGGTGATGATCGTGTCAGGTGGGTGCGGCTCCAAACATTTTGAGGAGATTTTGAGTCTTTACGCATGAATGACTGTGAATCTATCTCGGCTTACTTTGATCGTGTACAAACCATCGTTAACCAACTTAGGGTTAATGGTGAAGAACTCCAAGATGTACGAGTCGTAGAAAAAATCTTGAGGTCTTTGAGTGAAAGGTTTGACTATGTTGTTGTGGCGATCGAAGAAGGCCAAGATTTATCAACCATGATGTTGGAGCGGTTGATGGTTCATTATGCTCGCATCAGCAAAGAATGAACTAGAAGTCCATCAATTTGAATCCTGAGCAAGCGCTGCACAGTCGGGTCACTCACTCAAATCGAGGAGGTCGTCATGGTGGCCGAGGTCGTGGAGATGCCTGAGATAGAGGTGGAAATTTGAATTCCACTAGAAGATATAAAACACGTGCCAAATAAAAAATCAAGTGTTTTAACTGTAACAAATTCGGACATTACAAATCTGAATGTCGAGCAAACTTGGGGCACGAGAAGCCATAACATGTACAAGCCGTCGGTGCAAATGAGAATGTGGTATTAGCATGCAAAATGGATGACTCAAGTACCGTGGACACAAAAATTTGGTACCTCGATACTGGGTGCAGTAATCACATGTGTGGTCAAAAGGAGCTATTCTCGTAGTTAGATGAGACGGTTCATGGTGAAGTCAACTTCGGGATTAATTCCAAAATTCCCGTGATGGGCAAAGGTAACATTGATATCAAATCAAAATATGGTACTAATGTTACTATTGCAGATGTTTACTTTGTGCCGGGACTTTTCTGGAATTTGCTTTGGGCAACTATCCGGAAAAGGCCACAAAGTTAACATAGAAAATGGAGTTTGTACCATTAGAGGTGTAAACAATAAGTTGATTATGACGACACATATGACGAAGAATCGGATGTTTCCTCTATCCCTTCAGATGAAGACTTTGTTGAGTTTCCAAGCGATGACAAAAGACAACAAGTGGTTGGGGCATCTTTGGTTCAGTCATCTAAATTTTTCGTGGACTAAAATTACTAGTCCAAAAAAAGATGGTGATTGGCATGCCCTTGATTGACAGTCCAGACCTCTCATGTGAAGGATGTCTAGTTGGAAAACAACGTCGAGAATCTTTTCCAATTGGAAGAGCTAGAAGAGCCAAGCAACCTTTGAAGTTGGTACATACAAACATCTGTGGCCCTAATGAGGTGGAATTAATTGGACAAAAAAGGTACATGCTAATCTTTTCCAATTAGAAGAGCTAGAAGAGCCAAGCAACCTTTGGAGTTGGTACATACAAACATTTGTGGCCTTATTGAGGTGGAATCATTTGGACAAAAAAGGTACACGCTAATTTTGGTTGATGATTTTACCAGAAAAACATGGGTATATTTTTTGAAAGAAAAATCCGAAGCTTTTGACAAATTTAAAGAATTCAAAGTCTATGTTGAGAAACAGAGTGACTTTAATTTAAAGACGTTGAGATCGGATAGAGGTGGAGAATTTACTTCCAATGAATTTGACAATTATTGTAAAATTCATGGAGTGAAATGTCAGTTGACTACTAGCTATACTCCTTAACAAAACGGTATAACAGAAAGAAAGAATAGAACAATTTTTGAAATGGCAAGAAGTATGCTAAAGGCTAAAGCATTACCAAAGAAGTTTTGGGCAGAAGCCGCTGCTTGTGCTGTATTTGTGTTAAACAGGTGTCCAGCAAGGAGTGTTCTTGGAAGAACCCCAAAAGAGGCTTGGAGCTGCAACAAGCTAAATGTTTCGTTTCTACGGGTATTTAGGTGTGTGGCATATCCCCATATACCAACGAACAGAGGAAAAAGTTGGATGATAAAAGCAAGAAGTGCATTTTCATCGGTTATAGTGATGTGACTAAGGGTTATAAGTTATATAATCCAGTTACAGAGAAGGTAATTATCAGTATGGATGTCCAATTTTTTGAAGATGAAGCTTGGGACTAGAACCAAATGATTGACCATAAAGATATCCCTATTGAAGATGAACCATTGGCAGGGGAGACAGAAGAATCTTCAATTGAAGATTCATCACTTTCACTTGGTAGTTCATCCTCTTCACCAGCAATGATTGCAAAACCGTTGATTCATCGTTCACAACGACCGCAGAAGACGCCAGTAAAATTCAAGGATTATGTGGTCACAAGAGATGATGATAATGACAGTGACGAAATCACTGATGAAACAGTGGCAAACTTTTGTTTATTTGCAAAATGTGACCCCATATCCTATGATGATGCAGCAGTAGATGAGAAGTGGATCCAAGCAATGAATGAAAAAAATCCATTCCATTGAAAAGAATGACACATGGGTGCTAACTTCTTTACCACCTAGTAAGAAGCCTATAGGTGTCAAGTAGGTGTACAAAACGAAGTACAAATCCGACAGTCAAGTGGACTGTTACACAGCCAGATTGGTTGTGAAAGGCTACAAGCAAAAGCTAGGAAGTTGTGAGAAGATGTTTGCTGAATTCAAGGAGGCCATGACTAGTCAATTTGAGATGACAAATTTGGGATTAATGTCCTATTTTCTACGCCTTGAAGTGAAGCAGACATATGAAGGCATATTTGTCTCACAGCATAAATATGCTAATAATATTTTGAAGTGATTCAATGTGAAATCGCTCAAATCAATTCGAACTCCTATAGCAGAATGGTTGGAGTTGAAGAAAGAAGGAACCGATGAACTAGTAAATCCCACTTATTTTAAAAGTATTGTTGGCAGTTTAAGATATTTGGCTTCCACTAGGCTAGATATAACTTATGGTGTGGGAATTATTAGTTGATTCATGGAGAAACCATACCAATTACATTTGCAAGTAGCAAAAAGAATTTTACAGTATGTTAGCAGAACTCGTGATCATGGAATTTTATATTCTTACACTGACAATTTTAGTTTAGTGGTCTATACAAATAGTGATTGGGCAAGTGATATTGAAATGTGGAAGAGTACTTCCAGATATGCGTTCTTTCTTGGATCGGGAATAATTTCTTGCTGCTCAAAGAAACAACAAGTTATTGCACTCTCAACAGCTGAAGTAGAATACATTGCAATATCTTTAGCAGTGTGTCAAGCGATATGGCTTTGTAGGATGCTTTTTGAACTGATGCATGAACAAAAAGGTCCTACTAAATTGATGTGTGATAACAAGTCAACAATTGCAATAGCTAAGAATCCCGTATTTCATGGTAGCAGCAAATATATTATATTCGTGAGCTGATTAAAGAAGGTGAGATTGAACTTGATTTCTGTAAATTCGAAGATCAGATTGCAGATATTTTGAATGAACCATTGAAGGCGGATTTGTTTGAGAAATTGAAGACAATGCTTGGTGTCGTTTTTCAAAATCAATTGATTTTGTTTTTTGATTGTAGAAGTAATTAGCTTATTTGTCTTTTAATTGCTTTTTGGCTAGGTGTGCGAAAGCAAGGAGTATGGCGGTTTGCAAACTGCCAAAGAAAAGTGTGCTGCACGAAGGCACACGTTGATCAAGAAAAAGGGGCTGCAGCGGGGTTTTACTCCTTTAACCGACTTCATTAAATGGCCCCTACAAACCGCCTTTGAAGAGTTGATCCAGGTGTGAACTCATCAAAACAATTTTGTTTGTTTCCCTCTTGAAGTCGGTTAATGGATTGAACTTGGGGCGTTGAAGTTTGGTAAAAAAGAAGGGGCATATATTATAATAATATTATAGCAGCTAGTGGAGTCTTCAAGAAGCGGGGAAGACGTCAGTCAAAAGAAGAAAGGGAAGCAAGGTTCAACTTGCTAACTTGTACTTGAACGTGAAGGACAAGTTGCGGCTGACCCTTTCACACTGAAGACGACAAATCAAGAGAAAAAATTCAGCTTCACTTCTTGCATGCCGAAGTCCAGGCGGTGGAAGATGCTTATAAATATATAGAGTTACGTTAGTTTATATTTTTAGAGAGTGTGTGAGAGCTTTAGTATCATGTAGAGAGAAATAGAGAGAGTTTTAAGCTTAGCAAAGCCTGTGTCCTCCATATTAAGCCTTCGCAAGGCATTTTTACTATAATCTCTCTGTGTGTTTGCATTCTCTCCTTATCAAATCCTTCAAAGTTCATTTATTCTTTTGGTTCCAACACACTGACGATCATTGAAGCTCGCATAGTTGATTAAATCAACACTTGTAGCCTCGGTTTTGCACATTAAGAAGGTAGGATCGAACATGGTGCCATATCCAGCTGTCCTGTTTTCACGAGTTAAATCTGACAATCCTGAGTCGGATATATATGAAACAGCCCTTGAAACGTGGACTGGTCAGTAATATGATTGAATTCTGTCATGCCTGATGCTAGTCATAGATCGGATTGGGTTTCATACCGTTCTCCATACAATGGTTTTAGTTTACGACAGCACCTGTTTGACAAAATGCTAGAGCTAGATCTGTCTGAATATGCCTCTCGTTGTTGGTCACTCTGGGTCAAATTAACCCACTATATCATGGTGATTGCTTTTCATATTGTTGAACGTGATTTCTGATGTATCGAGTAATTGTGTAATGCTTCTCTGAATTGCTTTTCTCTGTTCTTTGTCCAATATATTCCTTTGGCGTTTGAATGTGCAGGTTCATGTCACGTATGATGAATTGTGAAGGTGGTGTGAGCTGTGGAACTTGCATTGTAGAGATTATAGATGGAAAGGGTGTAATCCCAATGCTATTGGAAAATCTGCGAACCTTTGATCTTTGGGGTTGCTATAGCGTCATTGGACTTGTGCGAACTGGAAGCTGTTTGACGATGACGAATTGCTGCTCACGTTCACGCCAAATGCATCAACCATCAAGCTAAATTCACCACTTTCATTCTTTTGATTTATGTAGCCACATCGAGATATGGTGCTGGCTTAGTTTAAGCAGTCGTTCCTTCTCTGATTTGTAAGGGTGTCGCCGTAATGCTATCACCAACAATGATTCTTGAACAGATGGTACCGAATCTATCGAGTGCCATCGCTCAGACTTACTTGTTGAAAGTCGTAATACTTTCAAAGCCGGCAATTCCAAGGACTTTTCAGCCAGACAAATCTGGAAAATAGTTGGTGCAGTGGCCTGAATTACAAATAGAGAAGCTCCGTATCCTCATTGTCCATTCGAAAACACTGACCACCTATTTCCACATTAGCATCCGTATATTTGACAATGGTGAGTACTATTAGATTTTAACTAATTTAGGCTCAGCTGTCTGGCTATCAGCTAACCCATTTCATACTAAGCAGAACATGGTATATCACCATTTTCTTCAATCCTGAATTAGATAGATGAATCTGCGAATTAGGTGGGTGATCGACATTCCAAAGGGGGAAAAAATGATCCATCTTCAAAGACTTTGTTGAGCCAATACAGGCCTGTTTGATAATATTATCGGGAATAACTAATCTTGTTCTTTTGCTCCCGGAAACAAAAAAAAGAACAGAAATCCGTTTGGTAAATTTTTTGTTCTCAGAAGAAAAAATCCGTTTTTTTGTTCCCAGAAATAAATTTGGAACAAAATCAAGAAATAGAAAAAAATTACTTCTTATTCTCAGGAATAATTTTTAGAATCAAGTCTAATTTTTTTTTTTCTCTTCTCTTTTCTTCTCTTTCCTCTTCTTCGCTTTCCTTTTCTCCTTCTTCATTTTGGCCAATTGCCAGCCTCGACCATGGCTGGCAATCAAGCAGACGAGGGCCGACGACCTTGCTAGAGCATCATCGGCCCCCAGCTACGCCAAGCCTCGCGGTGGCCAAGTGAGCATACGGTGAGCTTGTCGGACCTAGTGAGCCTCTAGTGAGCTCATCGGACCTCGCCTAGCCGATTGCCGACCAATGCCATTGATATTTAACCCATGCCGAAAATAGTCCAACCTATATTGACCCATCTCCATACAATGTAAATTTAATGACAAATACTCGACCCAACTCGTACATGTTTTTAATCCGACTCCTATCACAAAAAGACATTGATATTTAACCCAATTTAGAAAAACTCTCACCCAACCATTTAACTCACTTTAAGCTATTCACGTGTATATTTACTCGGATAAAAACTCCACATCAAATTAAAAAAGTGAATTGACAAAATAAAAAATAGTAAATAAAGTTAAAAAAGTATAATAAAAAACCTACAAAATGAAATATTTATAAGGAACAGTTCGATAAGCTAAGCATAAATTATGAAATGGGTTTTGATTTTAGTTTTCGGTTAAATATAGATGGGTTTTGGGCGGTCCATAGATCAAGGAACAAGTTCCACAAGCAAGGTTAAAAATAATTACCAAAGCATCGAGCCGACCTGGCCCTGGTATTTCTACCAAGTTAGCGAACTCAGCAAATCTCTATAGCAAAGAGTCTCGACCAAAACCCACCAAACTCAGTTTTTTCTTTTACAAACAAGTTCAAGAAACATCAATAAACATTATTCATAGACAACAATACTAATAAGACATTTCGAAGAAAAAGGTTCCTGCAACTGCGATTCAAAGAATGGCAAGAATAAGCACAGTGAGCTAGGAAGAAAGCATCAATCTTTACGGTTTTAGGGCTAATCCAACAAGGCTGATTGACTCGGTTTTAGCATTAAGTTCTTCCTCAATTGAGCATACAATCTTCCACTACAGGTAGCAAACTTGCAATACACTTGACTAGTTGAGAGGCCATTAACTACTAGTTCTCCATTTAGAATCAATTAAATCACCATCCTCAGAACATCATTATCTGGCAAAGGAAGGTGCAATAAAAGAGCGATTGGAGTAAGTCATTCGACAGTCCCAATCTCAAACAATCAGCTTGTGACAAGTGGTATCAGAGTGTGTTGTAGAGTGTGATTGAGAGGAGTTCATGGTGCACGCTAAGTGTTTGGGAGAATATCGAAGCAAGACGCTGCCGTTGCTACCGTGGTTGGTGAGAAGGCCCACGAGGACACCCATGCAAGGTCCAAGAGAGCTTCCTCGAAGGATGTCATGAGCCCCTTCAAAGAGAGACTCGCCAAATGAAATCAATGATGGACGAGTTCTTCGAAGAAGAGAATGAGAGATTGGACGAGATCAAAGAATCACTCTATGAATTTTCGGGTGTCGTGAACATTGTTGCCAGGTCAGCGAACGAGAGGGGCGATGCCCTCAACTTGACCAAGTTTGTCAAGAAGGAATTCAAATCTTGCAAGTCCTTCATGGCAAGTGACCTAGAAGAGGTCAAAGATGGATTCAAGGCTTGCAAGACGGTCATGGTGCAAGGGGTAATCACCATGATGTCAAGTCCAAGAGTGGACATTCCCAAGCCAAAGAAGTTCGAGAGAGACAGATCCACCAAAGAGGTAGACAACTTCATAAGGGGTATGGAGCAATACTTCGATGCCATGGGAATCAAGGACAATGGGACCAAGTTAAGAAATATGATTATGTTTTTGACTGACGTTACTTTGCTTTGGTAGCAAGGACGGTGCGACGATGAAAGGTGAGGTGCTAAATCGATTTCGTTGCCGCATTCCACGAGCAATTGTTCCTAGATTGTGCCAAGAATGAAGCTTGGAGTAGGCTCCGCGATCTCTCTCAAAAGGGAGATGTTTACAATTACGTGCGGGAGCTAACCGAGCTGATGTTGGAGATTTCGGATGTGACTGAGTCCAAGGCCCTATTCACATTCATGGATGGGCTTGAGCCTTGGGCAAGGGTGGAATTGGAACTCTCTGGAGTGCAAGAACTATCAAAAGCTCTTGTCGTAGACGATTCCTTGGTCGACCTCCAATGATTAGAAAAGCCCAAGTCCAAGGGAAATGGTGGGGGAGCGGATCAACACCATGAGCACAGTAAAGATGAAGAAGGTGAGATTACTTGTGATCTAAGAGATCATAAGGAAAAATCATGGGGAGAAGGGGCTTCCAAACAATCCAACCTGAAGTGGAATAAACCCTAAGGTGACTTCAACAAAGAAAGGTACAAGAAACCACCGCCATCCCTATGCTTCTTTTGCGATGGAGAAGAGCAAAATCAATGCATTGCTCGCCATTGAAGAGGATGAGCCGAAGCAAGAAAAAAGGGAAGTGAGACTTCGGACCATAAAGGTTCTCAACTTCATTAAAGTGAAGACCCAATCACAGGCCAAAAAGAAGCCTACAAGCTCATATTTGTTGTTCATGGAAGTCAAGGTCTATGGCACGTCGCTCTATGCCTTAGTTGACACAGGTGCGTTGAATATATTCTTATCAAGCAAACGGTGAAGAGTTTGGGACTTTGCGTGGAGCCAATTGGATATCGGTTCAAGGCAATTAACACATATGATATACCAACTGTTGGCATTGCTCAGGACATAGAACTACAAGTCAGCGGATGGAAGGGCAAGCTCTCCTTCAAGATAATTCCACTCGACAAATATGATTTTATCTTGGGTTTGGAATTTTCTGATATTGTGAGGGTCATGATTGACATAAGGACCTAGTTGGCGCCAATCGTTGGCATTGTTGGGGACATAGAGGAACGAGTCGGTGGATGGAAAGGCAAGCTCTCCTTCGAGGTAATTCCACTTGACATATATGATCTTATCTTGGATTTGGAATTCTCTGATCGTTTAAGGGCCATGATTGACATAAGGACCAAGTCCATTGTCATCACCGACTTATAATGCCCATCAGTAATATCTATGATCCATTGGTTGACGGAGACCAAGAACATCTCCACAATTTGACTCATGGACGAATGGCTAAGAGTTGAGGAGTTCAAAATTAAGTCAAGCACGAAGCCAAAACCATTGGGAAAGCCAAAGGTAGAGTTGGAATGCCCTACACCAAATCAACATGAGATGCCATTTTATGTGCTCTTCCCGGAAGTGAACTTGCTGGACAACATCAAGGTAGCCAAACAGAAGAAGAAGCCAAATAGTCAAGAAGCCAGGAAGCCAAAATACAAAATGGCATCGGAAACAAAATGATCGACAACGTTCAAAGGAACCAACTATCCAAGCAAAAGGCATCGAGTCAAGAGTGCTGAGGACGTCGCTCAAATGGGTGGGAGAGATTATCACGGTCTCAAGGTCTCCATGAACAAAGGATTGTGTACAATCCAAGAAGACCGGGCCAAGTCTCATAGGATTTTCCAAATATTCCCAAGGATAAGCAATATGGTAGATATATCTAAGTTCTAGCGTATTCTTGGTATAATTGCCAGTAATTGGAAGATGGAGAAATGCAATCTCCACCATTAGATCGAGAGGAAATCTACGGTTGTAATGAGATGGGATCTTGCATAAAGCTCTCTCTTTCATTTGTATCCACCAAACATTTGAGCAATAAAAACATTATTTCCTAGAGGTTCTTTCTTTATGATCCATGTGAGCGTCCGATCGATCCTTGGGACAAGACTTAGCTTAGACACCCCAATAATCCAAGGAAACTTAAGTCGCCACAAGATTCTGATCCCAAACAATTAGCTCGTGACCTTTGCATCTATTGCCCAAATATGATTCAATATCCATGTTCGTATCGGTTCTTCTATTGTTTTCCTTTCCATCGGTTTGTTCTGGGAATGATTCGATGAACATGTGAATGGGTTCTGGGTGATCCAGTAACGAGGACGTCGGCAGAAGAGTGGATGATTGGGAAACAGAATGCGGCGTGGGAGAACGACAAAATAGGCTTAATCGGTTTGGTGAGATTTGGGCTTAGTTTTTGTTATAAAATTAGTACGGTTGGGCTTAGGTTGAAGCTTGGTAAGTTAGGCTTGATTTAGTCTGAATGAGTCTGGGCTTAGGGTGATTTCGAATTTGGGTTTGTGATAGTCTTCTTAAGTGAACTTGGGCTTGGCTTGTTGTAATTTGGTTTGGGCTGAGTTTGTTCATTAATGAGTTGGGCTTGTGTCTAATTGGGAAGAGGGCTCAACATGAAAGTCAAATTGTGCCCATTAGCCCAGATCAGTGAGGCCAGTGTAGGGGGCATATCTGGACCGGGCCTAAGGGGCCAGCCCAGGTCCCTTTTCTTTTTCTGAATTAAAATATTATTTTTTTAAATTAATTAAAATTTTTCAAAAATTAAAAAATCAGAATGGTGGCTTGAAATGGGTGCCTTGATTAGAGTTGTTTAATTTTAGTGTTGGACTTTGCTTAGTTTTATTTATTAATATGCTCTTAGTTTAAGGGATTTAAATTGTTACCTTGGATATAGCTTAATTTAATTAGATCGATCTTTTTCAAAGAATTAAATTCAATTTGAATTTAACTTATGCAGATCCTATCTTAAGCATTAGAACAAAGCTATATAAATTCTTTGCTCAATGAGTGTTGAGTTTTATTTCTTGTGCTTTACTTTAAGTGCTTTCAATACCTAGGTTTTTGTTTTCCACACTTTCAATACATTGAACACTTAGACTATGTTTGGTAGTCAGGATAAAATTCAGGATATAATACAAATTATCTTATCATACATTTGGTGTCTGTTTTAAGATAGGATAAAGTCGAATATAAGCAGGATATGAATCGGATAAAATTATCCCATGGAGGAAATGAGATAAATGTGGATAGAATTTATAACATTCATAATAGGAAAGTTATTTTTTTGAGTAACAAAATTCTTAAAAAACAAAATTAAAATTACATTTCAATGTAAATAATATTTGAATTATAATATAGGAAATTCAATATAACAAAAAATAACAATTTAGTTATTTTAATTTAGTTATTTTAATTTAGTTATTTTAATTTAATCTTATTTTTATTTATATATTCGAATTTAATTATCTTTTATAATATAAGTTCAATTTATAAATATATATTATTTATAAATATATATTATTAGAGAATAATGGAAAGGGAAAAAATACAAATTTAAAAAATTTAAAAAAAGAGAGGAAAATAAAATAAAAAATAAAGTAGGCAAAAATGTTGCGGGATATTTTTACTAATACAAAGACTAATGCATAAAGAGGAAGTGCACAACATGTCTACACAATGATGTTTAGCCCATTCCACCACAATAGAAGAAGCAAATTTATCACCAGCCACCATATCGTGAAACAAATACACCACTAGATACTACCATGTACCTTACCAAATTATAGTTTGGTAAAAGGAATTTGTTATTCTTCCCATAATGAAATTAACGTTTACCGCAAAAACTTAAGGAGCAAAGTGTTAGCCTAATTTTCCAAATGAAGGAGGAATAGAGCCCGACAGTCGTTTTTACTATAGAGATGATTCAGGCCGCTTAGGTCTCCTAGTGAATCAAGGATCGGACTCTTGATGTTATTTCGAGAAAAATCAACTTCCAAAAGAGAATTTAACAATCTAATTTCTTGAGGAATAACTAATTTGAATATGGGAACAGTAAGCGAAGATTCTTTTAGCATGCCCACACTTGGAGGAAAGTTCCCGGAGACTATTGTAACAACTATTATGAAAAAAAACAAGATGAGTTTGGAAAGAGTATGAGTACTCTAGGGAATGGATATTGGACGCTAATGGCACTCTTCTTGCTCGTTAAGAGCACTTTTTTCTTGCTTAAATCGAATGAAATAAAATTTTGGTGCTAAATCTATTACACCGTAAGTACCAAGAGAAGTTTTCTATAAGCATTTCGCTCGTCAACTTGATATAAATGATTCCTAACAGATGTATATATAAAATAGATGTCCTTGCGACTAACTAATTTGTCGCCATGATGCTGAACCATCGTACAAGATTGCAGGATCCGATCAAAGTCGATTTGTCAGGCAAGAAACCGACATGAAGAATGTTTGAAATGGATTATCCTTCAGTAATTAATCATATGATATCTTTCAAAGCTGAAAACCTTTTGACTCGGTAGCAGAAAGAACACAAAATGACAAATGACGGAGTGCTCCCCCAATCGCACGCTCCTCCCCAGTCGCGCGCAATTTCTTCGCGTTTTGCTCTCAAATATCACAGCTTTCTCTCCACAAGACTCTGGGCTCTCTGTTCACTCAAACTCACCTTTTTTCCTCTCGGTTGTGCTTCGGCTTCTTAAAACTCTCCAACTCGGTTTTTCAATTCTGGATGAGTTACATCCCTATGACCGTGTTTGTCGCTTCAACTTTTACACGAAACCATCCCCATTATCTCTCATTTGCTGTCACTATCTCCCCCACCGAACTTTCTCCTGTCTTTTTTCTTTTAGTTTTCTACATTGATGCTCTATCCTCCTTTGTGTTTTTATCTCTAGCCCAATCACTCTGTGTGCGCGTGCGCCTTGTATTTTTAAATGAATGTTGATCGACTTGCTCTCGGTTTATTCATCTTCTTCAATGCCGTGTACTCTTGCTTTCAAATGGCCACTATGTTTCTGTTTCTTAGTCTTTATCTTTCTCATTTTCCTTTTCAATTTCACGATCCCATTGCTCTCCTATCACTCGGTTTTCCTCTTTTAAAATATGACTGAGTGATTTATGTTCCAGCTATCTCATCCAAATATCAAAAGTCCAGCTAGACCTTATCCCTCGAAGTCTTATCTACTACGGCTGGCCTCATCTTGAAACAAACTGGCCAGTCCACAATCCTCGGAATCACGATCTATTTTGTCCAAATTTTGGCTACCTCACGTAATCGTGGAATCATATCTAACTCCCACAATCTCAGAGTTGTGTCCAATCCCTCAGTTTTGGAATTGAAGCCAATCCCACAATCTTGGAGCTGAAGCCGCCTCTTTCACAATCCTAGAGTTATAGCTAACTCTCACTGTAACATCCTCAGTTTCGGGCCATGAGAATAGGGTAGTCGGTTGTGGATGTGGATAGACATGAAAAACTCCCACCCATTGAAAAGAACATATGTTTCACATGTTATCTTTTCAACCAAGTCAAGATAAGCAAGTCAACCACAAGTCTTCTTACGATAAGGCCTCTAGAAGAATCAAGTTCACCCCAAGTCAAGGCCTCTTAAATGATGAGCCTTCTATAAAAGAACAAGTTTACCAAGTCAAGATAAGGCTACACGCCTATGAGACTTCTTGGAAGACAAGTTTCCTTAATTCTTCTTGGAATCTAGCCATTTGATACAAGCTTACATGTCCCTGAAATCCAGAATCATCATGAGCATAGCCAAGCCTTGGAAGTGGATAGACATTAGTGCAAGAAGAAGAAGAACACACCTAAGGGGGGAAGAACTTGAAGAGCAAGTTAGGTTTCTTGATGAGTAAAGTCCAAAAACCATCAATGAAAGGGGATGATTCATATGCTTAAATGTCTTTCTAGACTTAGGACCATCATTACTTCAAATAAGTCTTGTTGAAGAGCAAATTACTGGAGGCCAAAGAAGACTTAGACGCCCAAAGGAGGAGAAACAAACTTGGAGGATAAGTTATCTTGAAGATAGGCTTGCCATTAAGTCTTTTGGAAGCTAGTCCTTGAATGCAAGTATTGAGTCATAGGCTTATGTGTCCATTTTAGGAGGTTAGGGCCATAATTACCCTAAAATGAGACTTGTCAAGCAATTTTATTCCTTAATCTTGCTTCTTGAGTCAAGATAAGATGACCAATAATCGAGGGCCTTGCAAGACACCTAGGAGGTGCCATTCTTGAAGGAGATAAGGGATGCCACATGTTTAATTAAGGTCATCATCCAAGAGGATGAGTCATGAGCTTAGTTGTCCATTTAAAGGCCTTAGGCCATTTGCCCTATCTTTGAGACTTGCAAGATAAGTGTGACATCCTGATTTTCTAATTCTGTTTTCGATTAAATGAGTTTGGCTTTTCATCAACGCACCTATAGTCTTTTTCTCTAAGCTGATCACTCACGAGATAACTAGTCTATCTGGTGAAACCGTTAAGGATTTTAATGCAATAGACTTGAGAATTCGACCATAAATCGATTGCTCGATCGTGCTAATCTACAAGGGTCAATACGGCACCGTCAAAATCAATCAGAGATCAGAGATCGGAGATAGGTTGGTTCGATAGAGGCATGTGATTAGAGTGTGGGTGACTCGTCAAACGGCACTAAACCGATTTTTCTGTTATTTATGTACCCTGTGCCCGTATTTGAAATCTCAAGATTTTCACGATAACCGAGAGTCGCCAATGAGTCGAAGATGCACAATGTGGTTCGAAAGTAATTGACCATGGGTCAATTGCACTAAAAATTCCTAAAAGCTACTCGGTAAGTTAGGTCACGCTAAAATCGCATTAGGTTGAAATTAACTGCGAAATTGAACCTGATTTTAGAAATTGAAAGTTCTATCATGTCACAATTTATTTTAAGAACATTGACTCGTCCCCCGAAGATTTTTCTACAAACCCGAGTTTTTGGCAAAAAATCAAATTTAGGCGTTTTTGGATCGGGAAAATTAGAGGACCGTTTTTTAGCGCATTTTTGACCGTCAAGTTAGTTCAATTGATAAGGAAAAATCATGGGATGGATGTGGGCACCTTGGCTAAATTTTTGGGCACCAATTTGAGTCCAATTGAGTTGGAAGTGGATGAAATTAGAAGGGGATATGTTCAAAATTCGTAGGTCCATGGGGCTGCAACATTTTGGGCACTTTGGGTGGCTTCTAAGGGAAGCTTTAGAGAGGATAGGGCTGCTGAACTTGGCCATGGACTTTGGGGGCCTCTCCAATGATGGTTTGGATATTTTGAGGAGACTTCAGAGGCATTTTAGGCCCCCCTTCAGCTGAGTCTTCTTCTTCTTCTTCTTCTTCTTCTTCTTCTTCTTCTTCAGCCTTGCTTTTTCCATTGTTGGAGTGTTTGAACTCAAGAAAAACTAGAGAGATCAGCCCTGCACCGTCGACCGCCCCTCTCGCCGCCTGAACGTCGCCTGAGCTGCCATCGAAGCCCTGCGCCCGTCGTCCCGCCCGCACGCTCGTTCGTGCCTGGTCACCGTTCCTGCGAGGCTAGGCTGTCGTCCCAAGCCTCCGTCCAACCGGTCGAGGCTCCTCCGCCGTCCGTCAAGCGCCGAGCCATCGCCTGTCCCGCCGCTACCGTCCGCCACCCGTGTGGCCGTTTTAGCCAAGCCGCCGCTCGTCTAGCCCCTTCGGTCCTTGGACAGAATCGAAGGCCAGTAGTGGCTATTAGGCTTCGTGGCCCGTTTTATGTCTCTTCCGGGCCTTGCTTGGTGTCGCCACGTGCTCGTATTCCGTCTACCTTCGCGTTCTTTGTCATCATTGACTCACTGTTTCACTAATTCGGTGAGTTTACTTGCTAAAGTCTGCTTAGGGAGTTAATGACGTATAATAGGTAACTAGATTAGGCTAAGTATGTCTTAGGTGGTTAGTTAGTTGTAATTAGTGATTTAATTGCTTAATTAAAATTGTTAGGTGGTTAGATTAGATTAATTAAGTGCTAGATAGAGTGTCGTATTTAATTAGATAGGTGCATTATTTTTCTAGGCCCGGTTAGGTGGTTAGATTAGCATTTTAGGCCTAAGTGTGCATTTATTGGATTAATTTACATTTATTTAATTATTTTTTAATTTATTTAATTATTTAATATTTTGCGAAAATTATACCGGGATATCCGGTGACCGGAATTTCGTGCCGATTGCAGTGGTGTGCTTAGTTTATGCAATTGAATGATAATTTGTGCAAATTGAGTGGTGATTGTGCTTTTGAGTATTTATTTCAAAATTGTGAAATTTTGGTATTTAATTAGAAAATACAAGGTGTCGGGTTTTGACACCGAAAATATTTTTAAATACTATATCAAATAGTGGGATTTTAAAAGGAAGGATATCAATTTTTAAAGTTCGGTCGATTGTGTACCTACACACGATTATTTTCACCGGGTGTTTTTAATACAAAAAAAAATAGGTCAAGTGCATTATCTTAATTGAGACATTTGAGTGCAATGCACGGTGTTCTTGGCCGAAATTGAGTGATCGTGTGATGGTTATGAGAACCCATCTCCGATGTGCGTCGGGTGGACGTTGCCCCTATATGGGATGCTCCTGGACAACGGATGCCGGTCGCAGTAGAGGCTGGATCGATGCTCCTTCGGGATTGCCGTCTCGTGTAGACGTTGCCGTGCTCAATGGGGTGAGAGAATGCCTGGTTACGCTAGAAGGCGACGAATGTCGAGGAGGCCATGCCTTGAGGGTTGTAATCAATTGGAACGTGTGATTGAGTTAGATAAACGCGTCGGATTATGAGACAAAATTGTGTGGCACGGAATGGGACGTGTTATAACGATTTGGCCCTATAATCGGGACCCCTGTGATTGATTGAGATTGAGTGAGACATTCCAATTGATGTGTGCATTTATTATATGGATCTATGATATGAACTATACTGATATGCAGGAAGGACTTGAGGCGATGTGAGCCATCTGTGATGTGTGATTAGACTACCTCTAGGTGTATTTCCTTTCTAGTCAGGGTTTAGGGGGTGAACTTGCTGAGACATTGTGTCACCCCGTTGTGGGCTCAATCTTTTCAGGTCCTTAGATGGTGGTCCCTCTAGTTCGTTTTGGATAGTCTCAGGAGGTTACTGAGTGGAGTATACACGTCCTTATCCCCGGGAGTCACTGGATCCATGAGCTGGTTGTGACCACTGTCTAGGTCGATGAGGGCCTACCTTAGAGGGTACCTCATCGATTTAGGGCGTAGTTTCCCCATGGGCTCAATGGGTATAGGGAAGGTCCCCTTTAGGGTTTTGATATCTCCGCCGTTGCAGTCAATGCCGCTCTAGGCGAGGGTGCAGATGAACCTCCTGATGGGGTTGTGGAGGCCCCAAAGCCCTCGGAGCCTGTGGAGGTGGAGTCCAAAGGATTGGTGAATGTATTCGACTAGTAGGTCGTAGGACAGTTTCTTTTTGAAAGCCGATCTTTTTGTAGACAGACTAATTTGTTTATAAAGTGTGACTTTTCTGATTTTATTGTCCTGCTTTTCTATCCCATGTTGAGTGTTGTTTGGGGTTTATTATACGCTTCCGCATGTGCATAATCAATTGGGTCGGCGACGCGTCCTGGGATGTCGCATTGTTATCGACCACCGAGGGATGTGAACGCGCTCGAGGTCCGGGGCGTGACAATAAGTTTGGTCTTTAAGAGTGCTTCTTGAAATCAAGACAGGGAGAGAACAATAATGGGTGATCTTGCAAGAAGGAGGCGCCACTTTAGGAAGAGAAAAGGGAGCCCACTTGGCAATAGTTAGGACTATAAATAGAGAGAGCCTTTCATTAGCTAGAAAGCTACCCCATTTTCCCACTTTTCTCTCCCTCTCTCCCCCTTGCGCCTTCACCCTCACCACTACCTTCTCTCTTTCTTAGTTGCGCCTCTCTTGTGACATCCTGAATTTTCACTTCTGCTTTCAATCAAATTAATCAGGCTTTTCATCGACGTGCCTATAGTGTTATTCTTAGAGCTGATCACTCTTGAGATAATTAGACTATCTGGGGAAGTTACTAAGAGATTTTAATGTATTAGACTTGAGAATTCGATTAGAAATCGGCTACATGACTGTGCTCATCTACAAAGATCATTACGGCACAGTTAAAAGTCGATTAGAGATCAGAGATAGGTTGGTTTGATAGAGATGTGTGGCTAAACGTGGGTGATTCCACTAAATTACAAAATTCTCGTCGATCGGCACTAGACTGATTTTTCTATCGTTTTGGTACCCTGTGTCCGTATTTGAAACCTCGAGATTTTCACGACAACCGATAGTCACCAATGTGTCGAAGAGGTTCATTGTGGCTCGAAAAAAATCGACCGTGGGTCATTTGCACTAAAAATTTCTAAAACCTACCCGGTAGCCTAGGTCATGCTAAAATCGCGCCGGATTGAAATTAACTGCGACTTTGAATATGATTTCGGAAATTGAAAGTTCTATCATGTCACAAATCATTTTAGGAATGTTGACTCAGTCTCCAAAGATTTTTTTTGCAAACCAAGGTTTTGGCGGAAAAAGTCGATATGTCAGCTTAGAGTGAGCAGTATACCTTAATAAGCTTAGAGTGAGCATTATTAGTATACTATATCAGCCTGTGGGCGATATGTTAGCTTAGAGTGAGTAGTATACTATTTATCAGCTTAGAGTGAGCTATACTATCTATTTATCAACTTAGAGTGAGCAGTCCTACACAGGGTCGGACTTTATAGATAGTATTGATTGAGATGACCGGGGAATGGTCTCGATGACATGGAATCGACTGAGTCGATTGATCAATGATTCGATCTGATTGGTTAAAATGATTGGATGTCTATTTGAATTATATTGACTTGTAGGAAGGAACTGAGGCCAAGGTAAGTCCTCTGACTCGTGCTTATGCTTAGGCAGCCCTCAGGGCGTATTTTCTTCCTAGTCGGGTCTTAGGGGGGTGAACTTTCTGAGACGTCGTCTCACCCATTGTGGGATAGCATTTTCAGGCCCATAGATGGTAGCTCCTCCCGAGCATTTTGGTTAGCTTAAGAAGGTGACAGAGCAGAAGTGCTTCATCCCGCTGCATGGAGACCCAAGGGGATGGGTGTATGAGTTGGTGAAATCCATAGTTTGGGTTGATGCGGGTCTACCCAAAAAGGTTTCTCATCAATACAGAGCACGGTATCGCCAAGAGCGAAATGGCCAGAGAGAAGGGCTCATACTAGAGTCTGAGATCCCTTTTTATGTGCTGGAGGTAACCCTTGGAAAGGGTATTGTTGATCCTCCAGGTGGTTCGGTGGTGGACCGGGACTCGGACCTGTCAGAACCTAAATCTCTTGTGTATTCAGCTGCAGGCTCCAATTGGGATGAGGATGAAGATGAAGAGGAGGACGAAGATCTGTAGTTTTTGAAATCCCCCATTGTGTTGTAGACCTGACATATATATACATATATACATATATATACATATACATATATACATATATATACATATATATACATATACATACATATATATACATATACATACATATACATACATATATATACATATACATACATATACATACATATACATACATATATATACATATATATCAACTTGGTTGTGTATGACTTATTATGATGTATATATAAGTGTGCTGTTGTTGGTTTTAAAAATCATGGCCCTACTTTCATATCCCATTGAATTGTTGTTTGGGGATTATTTATCTGCTTCCACGTGTGCATTAAAATGAATGGGTCGGCGATGCGTCTTGGGACGTTGCTAATTAATCGACTGTAGAGGGATGGGCACGCGCTCAGAGGATCGGGGCGTGACATCTCTTGTCCGGTCTTCGCCGTGCTGCTCACCCATTTGTTGCTCATCCTAGGCCCATCCTCAAAGTGTTGTAAGTGGAATTCCTAATCCTTGGTTAGGGCGATATGCTACGTTATCGAGTTTAGTCATGTGCTTACTTGTAAGTACTAGTTTATGTGTTGTGAGTCTATTTTGTATGGTTTGCTCACGTGTTGGTTGATTCATGCTCAGGACATGAATGGGTTTCACTTGATCTTAGATCGACATTAAGACATGACGGACTTAACCTTGCTTGGCCATGGATCGATATTGAGGCGTATCGATCTGAGCCTCGCTTGGTGGAAGGTCAGTGTCTAGATGAGTCGGTTCGACCCATGTGTCTTGAGTTGTGCAGAGCATATTATGTAATTGCGGTATCGTAATACATGACATGCACTTGTATGAGCACACTCTCGAGCCTTGTATGTGTGGGTAGAAGATGGAAAATGATTAACTAACTTGTATGGTGCATGATATGTGATCACTAAATAAAAGAAGAAGACTTTCGTCACATAACGTTGGCAGCGATGCCTCGTCCATGAGAATGGGATGCCTTGGTTGAGCTAGGATGCTTGGGTTGAGCTCGGATGCCTTGGGTGAGCTAGCACTAGGATGCCTTAGTTGAGTTGGGATGCCCTGGTTTTGCCAGGATGCCTAGATTGAAACTAGATGCTTCGATTGAGCCGGGATATCCTAGTTAAGCTAGGATGTATATTAATGAACCTCTTCTGCATGCTAGATGTTTATTACTATGTGACTTGGTGTGTTCATGGATAAAATAAAGGTAAGCATGCATAGAAGTTATGTCGAAGGGACATATACATGTAACCGAGGTGTAGCATTGATGTTGCTATTGATCTACCATCGATATTGTAATACTAATACTGTGCATGCTAGATTTAATGACGAGATGTCATCATAGTAGAGGATTAGAGGTTTTTACTTATTGAGTCTTGGACTCAATACTTATTTTTCAGACTTGTAGGCATGGAAGCCTCACACCACTTTTGGGAGTTGCAGTCACCTTAGAGGAGATATGAATTTCCTTGGCCTACAAGAATATATAAAGATGATGTAAAAATGAGAGGCCAGTAGAAAGGGCTTGTAAAATATACTGATATAACATAAAAAGTAATGTATTTGTGAAGTGTTTTTTTGGCTAATTGTTGTTGTGTACAGGTGTTTGATATATGTATGCTTTCGCATGCTCATGACAAAAGATGAAAGAAACAGGATGGCGACGCGCTTGGGACGTCGCAACAATAACCCCACGACCTAGAGTTGGGTCGTTACACATTCTCCTCAACACCTTGGTCTCTTTTTATATTCCTCCACTTCCAATCTAAAGCGAGTTTTTAAGAAATTGCTCGAGGTCTATTGGATAGTCTCTAGAGGATCATCTTCCAATCTACTTGTTGGACAAATATGTATCAAGAAGATCGAGTAGTCGTTTAGTGACAAAATTTATATCTCCATTTGATTCTAGTCACCTATACAACCAAATTCTTGATTTCCAAAAGTAGAGGTCTCTGTTTATAATAGGTAATTTGTCTTGAGATTGATTTGCCAATCAATTTAAATGTTTTGCAAAACACTCTTTAAGATTGAGTCGATCAAATCTTTTTAAGTGTGGAATCCAAACCAAATCACTAAGCCATTATATACGTTATTTACTTTGTTTAAATGGGAGTATAAATATTCCTTTGAGTTTGAATAATTTCATTTTCAATATAAAGTTTGAAGTTTCACTTGAAGTAGATTTCACAGTTTGGTCTTGAGCTTGAACAAGATCAAGATTATGATATACTTCTCTTCCAAGAGGAGAGAAGGACACTGAACTGTGAAAACTTCCAAAATATACACTTAGGTCGTTCATTATAATCATTCTATTTTAGTTTTAGAGCTATTTTTCTTTGTCTTAATTTAAATTGCATGTTTATATATTGGGTATTTTCAATGACGAATTTTAATTAAAAAATAAAAATACAACATGTGCGAGTCGTTAGGGGTATCGGTTCCCGGTCCAGTCCAGTCCCACTTAGGAACCGAGAACCAGACCAAATGGTCACGGCACCAAGAAACAAACCAGTCCATTGGTCCTATCCAATTCCCAGGTAGTCTAATCAAACCGATGATAAATCAATTTTCCCCTCCCCTTTAAAATCAAGCATTTTTTCTTCACCCACAAGAAGATCAAAATGCTATAAAAATTGTGTGAACTTCACACTTAAACAAATATGATACTTAATGCTCTGGTTGGAGTATGATTTGGCTTTTATGCACTACTCTCTTATAGTCTTTACGTGTCTATTCGATGTGGGACTCTTAGCTTGTCTCTATTGTTGTCTCTAGTCATCCACGCGAATGTCGAGTCCCACATCATGTGCATAAAAGCTGCCAAGCCATGCTCCAATCAAAACATGCCTTTCTTGGCTTTTGTCATTTCCATCTCAACAACATTGGGAACATTCTTAATAATTAAGAGTTAAAATTATTTATTTAATAATTTTAACAAATAAAATTAAAATTTTCAAAAATAATCGATCAGATCTAGTCCAAGCAGTTCCTTCCTTGGAATCGAGAACCAGCACGATTTCACTGGTCCCGATTTTAAGGGACCGGGAACCGGACCGATGCCCCTTGGGACTGGACCAAATGGGCCAATTCGGTTTAGTCCAGGCAGTTCCTGATTCAGTCAGTTCCTTTTGCTCACCCCTACATGTAACATAGAATTAGGTTCATCAACTACATGTGATTTAGTAATCACATGTTTAAGATTATTAAATTAAATGCGGTACATATTGGGACGAGTTACACATTAATTATTGCCCATCATTAGAGTTAGGTCATATAATTAAAACGCATGTCATATAGTTTGCATGTTAGGTTTATTTAATTGAAATTTGCTTGTCATTTTAGTATAGACATATTTTGTATATCATTGCATTTAGAATATATCAATTACATGCATTACACATAATTTAGATTTCATTTAAATAAGCAAAAACCCTTAAAAAAGTATTGAGTGAGTTGTATGCTAATTAGAAATAATATATAGGTTGTTGATGTGATTTTTAAACTAACATCACGTATGCTTTTGTTGCTCTCAAGTGTATACTTTCTCCTTGCAATTTATTCACTGCTTTGAATATTGGATGTTGTTTTGGTGGTTATCGCATGATCACTTCACATGTTAGGAAATAATAAAATGAATCAAATTGCCTTATTTATTTTTTCCAAATTTTCAAAATATACCAAAAAAAACAAAGCATTGCCTTGAATAGATTAAATTTCTTTGTCTTAATTTAAATTAGATGTTTAAGTATTGGGTTTTTTAAATATGAATTTTAATTAAAAAAATAAAAATACATCATACGCAAGTCATTAGGGGCGATTAGTTCCCAGTCGAGTCTGGTGCCACCAAGGAACTGGGAACTAGACCAACTGGTCATGGAACCAAGAAATGGACCAGCCCATTGGTCTGGCCTAGTTCCCGGGCAGTCTAATGAAATCGGTGATAAATCAATTTTCCCATCCCCTTTAAAATCAAGGCAATTTTTTGTCATCCACAAGAAGATCAAAATGCTATAAACATTGTGTGAACATCACACACTTAAACAAATATTATACTTAATGCTTTGGTTGGAGCATAATTTGGCTTTTATACACTACTCTCTTACGGTCTTTGCGTGTCTATTCAATGTGGGACTCTTTTTGTATGTCTTGTCTTGCTAGTCTCTTATGGTATCTAGTTTTCCATGGAAATGCCTTTAATGTGGGACTCTTAGCTTGTCTCTATTATTGTGTCTAGCCTTTCATGTGAATGTCGAGAGTCCCACATCAAATAGGCACACAAAGATCATAAGAGAAGTTGTGAATAAAAGCCGCCAAGCCATGCTCCAACCAAAACATGCCTTTCTTGGCTTTTTGTCATTTCCATCTTAACAACATTGAGAACATTCTTAATAATTAAGAGTTAAATTATTTCTTTAATAATTTCAAGAAATAAAATTAAAATTTTAAAAAATAATTGGTCCGATCCAATATGAACGGTTCCTTCCTTGGAACTGGGAACTGGACCAATTTCACTGGTCCCAATTTTATGGAACCAGGAACCGGACCGGTGTCCCTTGGGACTGGACCAAACGGGCCAATTCAGTCCAATCTGGGCAGTTCCCAATCTACTTAGTTCCTTTTGCTCACCCCTACATATCATATAGAATTAGGTTCATCAACTACATGTGATTTAGTAATCACGTGTTTAGGATCATTAAATTAAAATGCATTACATATTAGGATAGTTACACATTAATTATTGCCCATCATTAGAGTTATGTCATTTAATTAAAACTCATGTCATATAGTTTGCATGTTAGGTTTATTTGTCACGCTCCGATCCTCGAGCGCGTGCCCATCCCTCAGTGGTCGATAAAATTTTGCGACTTCCCAGGACGAGTCGCCGACCCTTTCATTTTATTGCATATGCAGAAGCGAATAACAAATCCCCTGACAGTAACCATCTCGGGATAGAAAAGTAGGACAATAGATTCACAAACAAAACATGCTTTTATATATCCTCCAACCCAGGGGACTAGTCGGAGGAGGCTTCCAAAACGTCGGTAGCTCCCTTCCCTCTTGCTTTATATATATATAGTTATGTTAATAGGGGTATGGAATATAAGAGGACTGGGTGACCGTTTGAAACAAGCGGAGATCAGAAACTTTGTTAGGTCCAATAACTTATGCTGTGTTGGGATTGTTGAAACAAAAATTTCCCATGGTGCATTTGAATCGATTTTTGCTATGCTGATGCCGGGTTGGAAATGGGAAAACAACTATAATCATTCCTCTAAAGGAAGAATTTGGGTGGGATGGAATCCACGTGATGTTTCTTTTATTGTTAACTCCTCATCGGGTCAAGCTATTCATGGAATGTTATCTAGTGTTGCCTCGGGTAAAGCCTTTTTTCTCACGGTTGTCTATGCTGAGCACAGTTTTGTCTCTAGACAGCCCCTATGGACTGATCTTGTCCAAACTAGCTCTATTCTGGTGGGCTCTCCATGGATCATAGCTGGTGATTTTAATCCAATCCGCGACCCTTCGGACAGATTGGGCGGTTCTAATGGTTGGATCCCAGCTTTTGTTGAATTCAGGGATTGTCTCAACCAAGCAGGCCTTGATGACCTTCGGTATACAAGTAATAGATATACTTGGGCTTCGTCAATGGGTCTTAGTCGTAAACAGAGGAAAATTGATCGTGTTCTTGTTAATGCCTCTTGGATTTCTTAGTTTTCTTACTCTGAAGCCTCTTTTTTGGCCCCGGGCATCTCAGATCATTCTCCTATGGTTATTAAAATTTTGCGATCTCCCAAGTCTCGCAAGCCTTTCAAGTTCTTCAATTTTCGGAGAATCTCACCCAGAATTTGCTCATTTGGTTTCGAAAGTTTGGAATACTCCTTTGTTGGGCACCCGAATGTTCACTCTATGCTCTAGGCTTCGCCTCCTTAAATACAGGTTGAAGCAGTTGAACAAGGAGTCCTTCTCGGACCTCCCCTTTAGAACGGCCAAAGCTAGACGTGCATTACATCAAACTCAGAACGCTCTTCAAAGTGACTCTTTTAATCTCCAGCTTGCAGAATTGGAGAAGCAACAGCTTCAATCCTTCTCGGATTTGCGCCTCCAAGAGGAGTCTTTTTTATAGATAAAAGTCCCGGGTTTGCTGGTTGAAGGAAGGAGATCTCAATACAAAATTTTTTCATCATTCGGTGAATAAAAGGCACCTACATAATAGAGTTATCTCGCTTACTAATGGAGACTCCTCTACTTCGAATCCCACTGAAGTTCAAAAATCTCCTTGTTGATCATTTTCGTGATCTTTTGGCCCATGTTGCCCCTGTCACTCGACCTTCTGTGGAAAAGCTGCGTGGGGTCATAGGAGGCACTATCGATGAGGAACTCTAGCCCTATAACTGATGATGAGATTAGAGAAACTTTGTTCTCCCTTGCAGTGGGTAAAGTCCCCGGCCTCGATGGTTTTAATGTGGAGTTCTTTAAACTCTCGTGGGAAACTGTTGGACCATCGATTATTCTGGCTGTGAAAGACTTCTTTGTAACAGGTGAGTTGCTGCGAGAGATAAATACGACCATCTTGGCCTTGGTTCCGAAAGTTCCCAATGCCTCTAATGTTAATGATTTCCGGCCCATTGCTTGTTGCAACACCATTTGCAAATGCATCACCAAGCTCATTGCACTCCGGCTCTCTCATGTGCTTCCCTCTATCATTAGCCTTCCCCAAAATGCATTTGTTAAAGGGAGACATATCAGTGATAGTATACTGCTTGCCCAAGAGCTTTTCTGTGGTTTTCATCTTGATCCTTACCAGCCTAAATGTGCGATAAAGGTTGATTTTAGGAAGGCTTACGATACGGTTGATTGGGACTTCATTGAACTTTGTTTGCAAGCTTTTGGCTTCCCTTTGGAGTTTATTGCTCGTATTATGATCTGCATCCGTACCCCTAAGTTCTCTATTTCTTTAAATGGGGAACTCCATGGTTTTTTCTCGAGTGGTAGGGGCATTCGTCAAGGCGATCCAATGTCTCCTTATATCTTCACTCTTGTGATGGAAATCTTTTCTGGCATTCTGAACAATCAAACCAATCATCCAGACTTTGGTTTCTTCTGGCGTTGTAAGCCCATCAGACTCTTGCATTTATTTTTTGCTGATGATGTCTTACTATTTGCTGAAGCTAGTTTACCTTCGACTGATCTCCTTAAGGAAGGGATTGAAAAATTCTCTAATTGGAGTGGGCTGGTTCCAAATCTGAGTAAGAGTGAAGTGTTTCTCTCTGGGGGCTCCCCTGATCTTCATAATGAGATTCTGAATAAACTTGGCTACCAACTAGGCAGTCTTCCTTTTCGGTATCTTGGAGTCCCGGTTATATCTGCTAGATTGGGGAAGGCTCACTGTGTCTCGCTGGTGAATTCAATTACGGCCTGTGTCCAATCTTGGACCCATAAATTTCTCTCCTTTGCGGGGCGTCTTCAGCTTGTAAGGTCGGTACTTCATTCTATGCAAGTTTTTTGGGCCAATGTCTTCTTTATTCCTTGTTCGGTCCTCAACCGTATTGAGCAAATTCTTTGCCAATTCTTATGGAAAGGCCTGGCAATGGGTCCGGGTGGTGCAAAGGTCTCTTGGTGTGATGTTTGTCTACCTAAGGTTGAAGGGGGCTTGGGTATTCGGACTCTTTGGGAGAATAATATTGCGTCTATGGTAAAACACATTTGGATTCTCTTCTCCGACAAAGAATCCCTTTGGTGTAAGTGGATCCATTCCACTTTCTTAAAGCGGAAAACTTTTTGGGTTGTCTCTTGTCCTACTTATTGCTCGTGGGCTTGGAAAAAGATATTAAACCTTCGGGGTCATTTTCAGCAATTCTTCAAGTGGAACATTGGAAATGGTTGCTCGGTCTCGTTTTGGTTCGAACCTTGATACTCGAATGGCCTCCTAAACAAGGTTCTCTCTAATGAAGACATCTATCACTCGGGGATTTCTCGCCAAGCATCGGTTGTCGATGGCTTTGCCTCTCCCATGGGCTGGTACGTAATCAATATTATGGCTAATTGGTGGAATCCCCTACCGGCTTTTAATCAAGATGATGATCGTTTTCAATGGTTACCACACCCTTCGGTCGATTCTCCATTGCCTCTGCTTGGGAGTTGATTAGGCCGAAGGCCAATGTGGTCCCCCTGGGCTTCCTTCATTTGGAGCACCTCGATGCCTCCAAGATACCAAACTCACCTTTGGCTTATTACACGCAATCGACTTCCGACTCGGGGTTTTGCTTATCTCTTATGGTAGAATTCCAACCACCAATTGTCCCTTTTGCTCGTGCAGGCCGGACTCGTCGATCATTTGTTTTTTGCTTGCCATACTTCGAATGTTCTTGCTTCTTTTGGGGTAGCAAAATTCAACCTTGTTTGGCAAAACAAGACGTGGAAGGAGAATCTTAGTTGGGCGTCCAAGCGATTTATTGATAAAAGTTTTTATCAAACGTTGGCTCACTTTAGTTTTGGAGCCATGTGCTATATCATATGGAAAGAACGAAACAATGTTATTTTCCGCAATCAAACCCTCTTGCTCCCGGCGGTGAAGATGCACCTCCAGAAGGTGATTAAGGATAAAGCTATGACTTTTAAGCATGTTGCTGATATTCCCATGAATAGAGGACTTCAACTGAGCTGGGATCTTCATCCTTCTATCTTTGATTAGAGGAGGTTTCTAGCTTGTTTCTAGTCTGTTTGTTTCTCTTTGTTGTTGTAGGCTTTTTGTTTCTCTCGGGAACCACGACACCTCTACACTCTAGTTGACACTGGTCCTCTTGAGTGTCCGCTTTTGTTGGTGCCGGGCATCCCTCCCTCTTCTTGTTTTCTTGTTCGCAAAATCAAAATCAATACAAATATTACCTTTACCAAAAAAATAAAAAAAAATAAAACATGCTTTTATAAACATTCTGAGTCATGTACAAAAGTCTACGACCAAAAGATTTCAAAAGACCGGCTCTAAAAAAGAAACTGTCCTAACTAACCTACACTTCAAATCCCCTCAGCTCGACTTCAAGTCCTCCACCCTACGGTCCTGAAAAGAATTGAGCCCACAACGGGATGAGATATAAATCTCAGCGAGTTCACGCTCTAAACCCCGATTAGGAGGGTAATATGCCTAGAGGCGTCCTAAGCACACAACCACACAACCATAGAGACTTACCTCGTATCAGATCCTCCCTGCATGTCAGCACAGTTCATATAATAGACATATGTAGTATTCATATTCAGTCAATTAGAACGACACAATGCATTTCTCAAATAACCACAGGGGTCCGATTATAGGGCCAAATCGTTATGACACGTCCCATTCCATGCCACACAATTTTGTCCCATAATCCGGCGCATCTATCTCAATCAATCATGTGTTCCAATTGATTATTACTACCCACACATGCGGTTTTACGACACACATCGGTCCTCGGCGTAGCCGATTTCGTCTCACTCCTTTGAGCATGACTACATCCTCCGACACACATCGGGGACGGCATTCCTTGCAGCATTCCCGAAGGAGCTTCGGTCCAGAATTTACTGCGACCGGCGCCCACCGACACACACCGGGGACGGATAATGTCCACCGACACACACCGGGGACAAGTTCTCTTAACCAACACACGATCATTCAATTGCGACCAAGGACATTGTGCTTTGCACTCACATGCCTCAATTAATATAACGAACTCGGCTTGTTTTCTTCGTATTAAAATACTCTGTGAAAATAATCGTGTGTGGGTACATGGTCAAATCGAACCAGAAAAATTGATATCATTCATTTTAAAATCCCACTATTTTATATAGTACTTAAAACCACTTTCAGTGTTAAAACCGGACAGCCGGGATTTTTTGAATAAATATTGAAATTCACAAATTTTGGAATAAATAGTCAAAATTCCAATTAGCACTCAATTTGCACAAAATAACAACCAATTGCATAAACTGAACACACCATTGCAATTAGCACGAAATTCCAGTCAGCGACTATCCCGATCTAATTTCCGGAAAATAATTAATAATTAAATAATTACCAAAATTAATTAAATAAATCAATTTAAATACCAAAAAGGCTAGCTTAAGTCGGAAATGCCTAATTAAGTCTTGAAACGTGCATGAAAAATTCCCGAACCAATCTAGATAAATAATACAACTTATCTAGTCTCTAATTTTGCTACTCTAACCACCTAACATGCATAATTAACTTATTAAATCACTAATCTAACCTAACTAACCACTAATCCCTAATTAATTTAAACTAAACACCCCTTAAATATCATTAGCATCCTAAGTAGAGTTTAGTGCATAAACTCACCAGTTTAGCGTGAAAATCGGTTCACCGCGACAGCGGTGCGGCGGCAGCCGAAACTCGAGCCTACGACGACGCCGAGGGGAGCTTGGATCGGGCCGAGAAGCCTTGCACGCCCACAGTGAAGCTTTGGGCTTGATTGATGTGGAATTTGAGATGCACAGGCTGGGCTGATTTCATGGGCTGCAGCGTGGAATTCGAGTGGGCTGGATTAGCGGCTGAAGATGGGCTGGGCTATGAAGATAGCAATTTGCTAGGCTGAAACGTGCAGGCTGAAATGACGCTGGATGGAGCTGCTTCGGTGGACTGACGATGGAGGTGTTGCACCGCGGACATTGCTGCTAGGAGGAGGGGAGCAGACGGTGTAGTCGAAGGTGTTGTTGGCATTGAAGATGTTGCTGTAGGTGTTAACCATGGGCGATGAAGCTGGAGATGTGTGGCAGCTTCGGTGGGCTTGTCTTCGTGGCAGAGGAGCAGCTGGATTCGGCATAGCAGGAGGTTTCGGTGGAGATGCAGGGGAGACATGAAACTGTGGAGTTAGCGCCTGGGGAGTCGAGGGTGGGGCATGAAAAATGAAAGGAGATTCAAGGAGCTCGACGGTAGAGAGGAGAATGAAAATGAAAGAAAAGCAGAAGTGGCCAAGGAGGGAGTCAACCGTGAGGCGTACAAGGGAAGCTAAAGAAGAAGGGGCCAAAAGTCAACAAAAAAATATCTTACACAATTCATGTTTGGTCCCCCAAAGTCCCCAATCTTATCCCTCTTGTCCCCAATTACTTTCTTGCAAAATAAATCCCCCAAATAACCCAATTTTGATGCCAATGTTGTAGACCCATGCCAACCTCCGAATTTCACTACTTTGGGGTTCAATTTCTTCACCAAATTCTCCAATTTGATGTCAAATTTTGGTAAGGAGGAAGCCACACCATTTCCACAAGTTCCCATCGCCAAATAGCTCGGTTTGGAAGCCAACAATCCCTTCAATTTGGCCCATCCTAATTTCCGTTCTTTTCTGAATCATTCGAATTGATTTTCTGTAAAATTCCTGAGCTCGCCGAAAATTCTTAGGAGGATGAGTAGATGTTCCTAAAATAAATCATGACATGGCAGAACTTTCAATTTTTGAAATTGGGTTTAAATTCGCGGTTAATTTCAATCTGATGCGATTTTAGCGTAACCTAACCTACCGGGTAGCTTTTAGGAATTTGTAGTGCAATTGACCCATGATCGTTTATTTTCGAGCCACATTGTACATCTTCGGCACATTGGCAACTCTCGGTTGTTGTGAAAATCTCGAGATGTCAAATACGAACATAGGGTACTAAAACGACAGAAAAATCGGTCTAGTATCGATCGACGAAAATTTTGCAATTAGGTGAAATCACCCACGCTTTGATCACATCTCTTAGTCATAATGACCTATCTCTAATCTCTGATCAATTTCAATAGTACCGTAATGACCCTTGCAGACTAGCACGGTTGAGCAGTCGATTCCTGGTCGAATTCTCAAGTTTATTGCGTTAAACTCCCTTAACGGCTTCACCTGATAGGCTAGTTATCTTGTGAGTGGCCAACTCAGAGAAAAGAACTATAGGTGCATCGATGAAAAGCCCAACTTATTCAATCGAAAGCAGAACCTGAAAATCAGGATGTCACATTATTTAATTGAAAATTGCTTATCATTTTAGTATAGACATATTTTGTATTTGAATATATGCATTATATGCACTGCACATAGTTAAGATTTCATTTAAATAAGCATAAACTTTAAAAAAATATTGAGTGAATTGCATGTTAATTAGAAATAATATATAGGTTGTTGATGTGATTTTTGAACTAACATCACAAATGCTTTTATTGCTTTGAGGTAAGTACTTTCTCCGCACAATTTATATACTACTTTGATTATTGGATATTAATTTGATGGTTTGTGCACTCACATGATCACTTCACATGTTAGGAAGTAATAAAATGAATCCAATTTGCCAAATATTTCAAGGAATAATGTAAATCTCTCATTACTTTACGTGGGCTTCTAATCAGCCCACCACAAACTGATTAGCGACGACTCTTTATTGAAAATCATTTGTCATGTCAGAACTTGAGCCATAAGTCACGATTTGGTATAAGCTTCAAAGAGCCCGAGTTAAGTCTAGGCTTAATAATATAATAGCCAAACCTTAGGAGGTGCACAATCATTAATGAAAAAATTATCTAAAATGAAAGATCATCCAACTTGATTAGGAGATAAATCAAAGTTAAATCCTATTCTTACTTGGAAACTTATCCTAACTAGCTATATATTATCTAAACATGCAATCCTATTTAGAAAAAAACTATCCTAATTAATTATTCAATGCTATCTTTTTGTATTTTCAAATAAGTAGATCAATCAAAAAAGATGAGTTAAAAATTGCAAAAGACAAACTCAAAATCGCTGAAGATATCCACTCAATTCAAACTTGGTAACAAATAAATGGACACCCCAATCTTAATGCTTAAAGATCCGTTTTCCGTGCAATGTATAACCCTATCTCAATGTTTACAAATTAAATTACCAATTATGTGCACGTTTTAAATTAGGAAATTTCCTAATTTGGATATGCCTATAATATCCAATAATCAAGTTAGATTGTGATAATACAAAATAGGTATTGAAATTTTGAATTCAGATTTGATTTAGATAATTACCTCACTCAAAAGGATTTTGTTTCCAAAAGGGGGACCAATATGGAGGATCGTGATGAACCGGCGAGGGTGAGGGGGAGGATGCTTACGGTGAGTCACGTCGGCAAGTGGCTCAACAAGGATTGTTGGTGGCGTCGAGCTTGGATCGAGGCTAGTGCAACTCAAGGTGGCTCGTTGGCGGCAAGGAAAGCTGTTGCGCTGCGGGTGTCATGGCTAGTTACTTTAAAGGGATTGTAAGGCTTGGTGGAGGCAATGTAGAGTCACGATGGCTCGATGGCAATAGGTCGTCGTCAAGGACTCACGGTGTAGGAACTTAGCTTTGTCATTGTGAAGAAGGGACTTGAAGCAACAGTGTCGACGTCAGGAAGCTAGCGACGGGTCTAGTGTAGACGCCTTGGGTAGGGGATCGGCAAATGGTGGAACCTCACCGTTCGGCAAAGCATAGCGACTCAGTTGGGCAGTGGGATTGCTATTTGGTAACTAGTCAATTCTTAGATATTTATGTTCTTTTGTTCCCTATAATAAAAAAAGAGCAGAAATCCATTTGGTAGTGTCAGCTAATTTTTCTATTTTTAATAACAAATTGGTTCACAAGAACATATTTAGAACATAATTAAGAAGTAGAAAAAAAGTTACTTCTTTGTTCTCGAACAATCTATAATCAATCGAATTTCTTTTTTTCTCTTTTCTTTTCTTTTTCTTCTTTTCTTCTTCTTTCTCATATCGGTCACTAGCTTCCGGACGAGGTCCCATGACCTCACTAAGGGTCAAAGAAGCTTCGATGAGGCCATTAACTAGCTAAATAAGGAAGAAGAAGAATAGAAAAAAAGAAAAGAGAAATTTCATAGAATTACTAAAAGATAAAAAGTAATTCTATGGTACAAAAAAAATTGAAGATCTTACTAAATGCATTTTTGTTCTTTTTCTATTCTAGTAATAGAAATATTATGGAATTACTAAACGCTTTTGAATGCTCAGAAACTCATAGGGGGAATAAAATTAGGAAAAAACTATTTCTAAATAAAAATTGTTTTCGGGAACATAATAGTTATTAAACAGGCCCTAAGTGTCTCTATATAGTGTTATTATAGGTCTAATCCATTATTAGGACTTATTTTCAAGCCTCATCAAGAAGTAGTTGGCTCTAATAAACTTAAGCGCAAAGCCTTCTTATTAGTTTTAACTCTCATGGGTTTTAACCCTCGTCCCCTCTAGCCATGTGATTTTCGGTCAATTTGCATCTCCATGGGCTCGGCCCAAATTTACTTCTTTCATAGGCTCAGTCCAAATAATTTAATTAAGTTCAGAACCTTTAATTAACTCTATCTACCGCCAATTTGAGCTTACCTACTAATGCAAAAATGCTCCTAATAACTATATGCAATTTTAATTATTTTTCATTTAGAGGTGAGGACCGATTCTTGGAATTTTCAATGCAATAAATGACAAAATGAGTCACCACAATTTAAGTGTCAACATGACCTTATGGGACAAGAGTGGATGATACAATAGATGGTTGGTGATTTTTCAAGGAAAGTGGCTCTCCTAAAGCGGCCTTTTAATATAATTGCATGACAAGAATTTTGAGGGAAAGCTAATCGTTTATTATGACTGGGTTGCTAGATTTATTAACGTGAGCAACCACCGAAGGTTCTCCAACTTGAGTGGTCGTGTTTTTTTTTTTTTCTTTTTTGCACGGGGCGTGGAACGAAGCCGGGCAATTACAAAAGTTACTTTGAGCCAATCGAGAGGAGGTTAAATGCGGGTTGGGATTGGATTTTTTTTAAAAAAAGGTTTACCCTCGACGAGCACTGTTTAGTGGGAATGAGTGAAATATAAAAGTTTTCTTTCTTTTTGCCCTTTTATAGTGGTAGTAGTGATTAGCTTTTGACCAACTTTGTGTTTTTTAGCCTATACATATTTCGTTAAACGCGTCATTCCCACCGTTGCATGCATTATTTTGCAAAATATTTACTCACTCTGCTTCCTCGTTTCGGGCAAAATGCAGACAAAATAAGAAAACTCAGAATTTGTCCACTAGAGTTGAGGCATCCATGGACCAGGCACTGTCTATAAGTACCTCAGGTCTCAACAACATCAATTACACCCAAATCATGGGTTCTTCCTTTATCTTTGACAAGTCTCTACTCAATCATCATCCCTCTTCTTTAGGAGCCGCCTTCTTCTTCTTATTCGTCATCTTGTTCTTTGTCAGCTTTGCTTCCTCCACTCCTTCAACTTTCCCCGCTGCTGCCAACAATGAGAAACAAACGGAGGCTCTCCTGACATGGAAATCTGGCCTTGACAACTATAGCCAATCCCTGTTGTCTTCATGGCATGGTAACAATTCTTGCAACTTTGTCGGAATTACTTGCAATGACTATGGATCCATTACCCATCTTAATCTTTCCTGTCTTGGTTTGAGAGGGACTTTTGATGGCCTTGACTTCTTGTCCTTGACCAATTTGCTCAGTCTTGACATTAGCAATAATTGGATCTATGGTTTCATTCCCTCGAGTATTGGTAATCTTTCCAAACTCAACTATCTCAATTTATGTAACAATCAACTCCATGGGAATATTCCTGCAAGTGCAAGCAAGTTAAAAAATCTTCGTAGTTTGTACCTATGTGCAAATTGTCTTAGTGGACACATCCCTCTCGAGATGGGTGACCTGAGGAGTTTGGAGAATCTTTATTTGTGGGGAAACAAACTTTCAGGGCCCATACCGTCCGAATTTGGAGGATTGACTTCTCTTACTGAACTTTTCCTATCAATTAACAATCTCAACGGCTCAATCCCTCCTTCTATAGCAAACTTGACACATTTATCAATTCTTAATCTTTTCAAAAATGAAATTTCCAGCGTGATCCCTCAAGAAATAGGAAATTTGATATCTCTCAAGGAATTAGAACTGGCTAAAAATAATTTAGTCGGTCCAATCCCTACTTCTCTTGGAAATTTAGGGAATTTAACAAAATTGAGCATCTCACAAAGCAATCTTGTTGGTCACATTCCGCGTGAGATAGGTGAGCTGAGGAATTTGAAGGTTCTTTATTTGTGGGAAAACAGACTCTCCGGATCCATACCCTCAGAAATAGGGAACCTCGCTTTTCTTACTAAATTAGATTTAGCTGTAAATAATTTAGTTGGTCCTCTTCCATCATCTATCCAAAATTTGAGCAATCTAAATCTTTTACACATTTACTCAAATCATCTTTCGGGCCCAATTCCTGAAGAGATTGGAAAATTGGTGTCTCTTGGAACATTAGATTTGTCTAATAACAGTTTGTGCGGTTCAATCCCGTCATCAATTGGGAGCCTAACCAATTTAAGCATATTACGCCTCAGCTACAATGACTTTGCTGGTTCCTTGCCTCCTGAAGTTAATCAAATTACTCGTTTGAGTGCTTTTGATTTGTCTTACAATAAACTTGAAGGGCAATTGTCAGATGAAATATGCCAAGGGAAATTATTGCAAAATTTCAGTGTCATAAACAATCATTTCACGGGGCTCATTCCAAAAAGCTTGAGGAACTGTAGTGCATTAATAAGAGTGAGGCTTGATGGAAACCGACTTACGGGAAATATAACAGAAGCTTTTGGAATATATCCACAGCTGGAACTCATGGACTTGAGCCACAATTATTTGTATGGTGAGCTTTCATGGAAATGGGAGAGTTGTCGTAATTTGACAAGCTTAACAATATCCAACAACAACATTTCTGGTGAGATACCTGCGGTATTTGGAAAGATGACTCGGTTACAGAAATTGGACCTGTCTTCAAATAATTTGAGTGGAGTGATTCCAAGGGAGTTGGCAAGCTTGCGGTTTTTGCTAGATCTCATCCTAAATAGTAATCGGATCACAGGTGATATTCCTAATGAAATAGGATTTTTATCCAAACTAGAGCATCTCAATCTAGCATCAAACAATTTCGGGGGATCGATTCCAGCGCAATTCGTTCAATGCAAGAACTTGTTGAGCTTGAACTTGAGCAAAAATAAATTGGAGGGAACCATTCCTTCCAAGATAGGAAATGTGCGATTCCTAGAAGTTCTTGATTTGAGTCAGAATCAATTGACCGGAAGAATACCACAAGAGCTAGGAAAGCTGAGAGTCCTCGAAACCATGAATGTCTCCCACAATAGCTTGTTGGGTTCAATTCCAGAGACTTTTTGTGATATGCTGGCATTAACTATTATTGATGTGTCCTACAATAACCTTGAGGGCCCTCTCCCAAATGTCAAAGCTTTTAATGAGGCTCCATTTGAGGCAATTCAGCACAACAAGAGACTCTGTGGGAATGTTGTGGCTTTACAAAAATGCGACTCTCCTATGAGCAAGAAAGGTAATGGAGAGGGTGGACGTGGAACTACTGCTATCCCTGTGCTCACGATCTTGGGATTTCTGCTTCTTGCTTCCATCGTGATCCTTCTCTTGATCTTTGTACGTCGTCCAAGAAAGAATATCAAGAGAGAAGACATTGGACAATTGAATGATTTAGATTTTTTGTGCATTTTGAATTTTGATGGCAAAGCTTTCTACAAGCAAATCCTTGAGGCCACAGAAGAGTTTGACTCCAAGTTCTATGTGGGAGAAGGAGCATACGGCATTGTTTATAAAGCAGAACTACCGACAGGTCAAATTGTTGCTGTCAAGAAGATTTCTTCGTCCCCTGAAGAGGAGATCCTTGACTTTGTATCTTTTGAGAGGGAGATTCAAGCCTTATCAAATATTCGCCATCGCAACATCGTCAAACTTTATGGGTTTTGCTCTCACTTGCAACATTCTTTTATGGTATATGAGTACATTGAAAGAGGAAGCATGAGAGCAATTCTGAATGATGATGAGAAAGCATCAGAGTTTGCCTGGGACAAAAGAGTAAACATGGTTCGAGGAGTGGCAAACGCATTGTCCTATATGCATCACGATTGTTTTCCTCAGTGGATACATCGAGACTTGACCAGTAACAATGTTCTGTTGGATGCTGATTATGAGGCTCGCGTTTCAGATTTTGGTACGGCAAGACTATGGAGGCCAGACTCATCAAGCTGGACTGCAGTTGCTGGCTCTATCGGTTACATTGCTCCAGGTACTTCTATCCTTTAGGATTTTTGTTTCAATAGCATTTAGGATCAAGAGAGGCATTATAATTGATCTGGATAGTTGAAGGATACTAAGTATGTGTAATCGAAATAATATCTGCACGTAATATTTTACCTGTACCAATCACATGAAGGGGAATTAATGTTGTTAACTTTAGCGTAGCTGATGAGGTTATGAACACGTTTTGAATTCTTCACTTGCAGAGCTGGCTTATTCTACAATTCCAACTGAAAAATCTGATGTGTATAGCTTTGGAGTCATTGCATTAGAGACACTAATGGGAAAGCATCCAAGAGATATTGTCTCTTGGGAATGTTCATCATCGACCGAAATTGGGTCACCAGCATTATTGAAAGATGTGCTAGATCAGCGCCTCTCACCTTCTAGAGTTCGAATTCGAGATGCAGAAGACGTGGTCTCTATTGCAAGGCTAGCATTCACGTGTTTGCAAGCTGCTCCGCGGCTTCGACCGACCATGAGACAAGTTTCCCAGGAGCTCCGCATTCGAGTACCACTAGAAATGCCATTCTCTGCGGTCAGCTTGGAGCAACTTCGTGATCTCAATGGCAGGAAATTTCAAGGATCGTAAGGGGATTGTAAGTTTTGGAGTTAGCTTTCCTGTGCACTGTTTGTTTGTTTGGCCTGTAAGTTGCTAGCAAAAAATTAACACCCTTGCTCAGAAAAGTTGCTCCTCTTTTGCGAGCTAATCAGAATTATAATTGCCAATCTTATTCGACAATTTTGATTATCTTCTTATTTCTCACCTGTCCGCCATGTGAATTTTTTTCACTGCAGAGTTTACTTACCTATGAGCATCTTTGGAATGCTGCGCGTCGGTGGTCGTACTTTGGAGTCGAAGCATCAGAAATAATTGTGGGAAGGCTTCTGTCGTCGTCTCATTTCCCTATCATCTTCTAGCTTATTGCATTGCGATGAGGAAACAATTTGCACAATGCATCGGATTGATACGGTTCGATGTGGTTTTCTCTTGCAAAAGCGATAGTGACACTACTATCTCCGAATTTTGTCCAGTGTGTCTGGCGTGCAATGTCAGTTTCACGCTTTTAGTGATTAAATTAGGTTCTTGACTTTCGTATAATATGTAATGTAATTTCTAAATTTCCATAGTTCTATTATTTTAATAAGCTGACGTGGGACACTAACTCAATAAAAGTCACACCATGTGGAGAATAGCAAGGATGATAAAGACTCCGGAAACTAATCGAATCATGTAATAAATTGTGAAAATGAAGAGTGGGAAACGTTATTGAAATTTGAAAAATTCAATATTGAATATACATGCCAAGCGTGGAATAACATTACAAATTAAATACAAGTTGGAGAGCTTGACGTCATCATCCCCCGCGACAATACCAATGATGTGCTCGTAAGCTAATCCACAATTAGCTATGTTTGTTTCCATCTATAATTAGAGGAAATTTGTTATAATCATGTTTTTGACTGATGGGTTACAAGTCATGACTCTCATTGACGAAAAAGTTAACCACATATAAATTTAGATGTTACTAAAAAAAATAAAAAAAATTGGATGATGCCCATAATGCATAGCCTATCAACACTCCTTTTTGTTTTTGGAATTTTTTTACTTTCTTTCCTAGTGTATGCCCAAAACTCATTAATGTAAAAGCTTTCCAAAGTAAATTCATGAGGATTACTTAATTAGTCAGAAGTTGTTGAACATATGATATTCAAAATGTTAAAAAGTGTATCTAGAATACCTGTTAAGGATCATTAATTGTGTTTTCAAAATGTAACATTTTTATCTGAAGTAGATCGCTTTATGGAAAAATGCCTTTTCAAGTTTCAAGATAGTCTCATGTGTTTTTACTATTAGTGATCTTGACTAATGCACCAAGAAAATTTGTCAGTAACACTCCTATAACCACGATTAATAAAGAAAAGGTTGTCACAATCCTCCTGACCGAGTGGGTTTGATAGATTGCTAGGTGGGCGCAAATAATCCTCTTACTAGGTAGACATTTCACTTAGTACGGACTCTTCTTCCAAACTCTACCAATTGCAACTTCATCTTCTCATTAATGTTAACAATTGGTTTTACTCTGGAAGTCACCACAAATTTATTACGGATCAATTAGAAGGTAAGTAAGACTCAGGAGTCTATCTATCCCTTTTATCCCTTAAGATACATAAGACAAGTAATCATGCGTCATTCAGACAATCATACAGAATCTAACAATATCAAAACAAATAAAGTGCGGTAAAGGAGAGAACTTGAGCCATATCGGGCAAAATTAAACATGGGTTGATTATTAAGACCCGCGACTGGACCCTAATGAGCTATGAATGAATTTAAATGTGTAACCAACCTAGTCTAATGAATGTGGATCCCTAACTAGATGATGACAAATACATATTAAAAAAATAGAAAGAAATTAAGCTTGAATTTAACTAAGTTTTATGATGCAGATGTTATCTAAATGCATTTCCTATATTTCCATCTTCTTTTAATTCCTTTCATTTTCCTTCATGAATAACTTAAGGCCTAAACTAGACTAAATACACCCTATGGTAGCAAACGAGCTACAACAATAGAACCGGGCCTAAATGTCACGCCCCGATCCTCCGAGCGCGTGCCCATCCCTCTGTGGTCGATTAAATAGCGACGTCTTAGGACGTATCACCGACCCATTCATTTCTAAGGCACATGCGGAAGCGAATAATTAATCCCCAGACAACAACAAGATGGGATAGAAAAGTAGGGCCACAATTTTTTCAAACTGAAAGTCACAACACACTTATATACATATTATGACCAGTCATATCATATATAATACAAGCCGATATACATATATAAGGTTTGCAAAACAGGGGGGGGGGCAACAAAGAACTACAGATCTTCCTCCTCATCCTCATCCTCATCCTCATTGGAGCCTTCAGCTGAATACATCGGGGACTCAGGTTCCAACAGGTTGGGGTCCCAGTCCACCATCGAACCACCTGGAGGGTCAGCTGTACCCTTTCGAAAAGCTACTTCAAGCACATAAAAAGGAACCTTGGACTCCGGTATGGGCCCTTCTCTCTATCCATTTCGCTCCTGGCGATACCATGATCTGTATTGATGGGGCACCTTTTTGGATAGACCTGCATCGACCCAGACCACGGATCTCACCAACTCATATGCCCATCCCCTTGGGTCTCCGTGAAGAGGGATAAAACACTTCTATTCTGTAACCTTCTTTGGCTGTCCAAAATGCTCGAGAGGAGCTGCCATTTATGGGCCTGAAAATGTTATCCCACAACGGGGTGAGATGACGTCTCAGCAAGTTCACCCCCTAAGACCCGACTAGGAAGAAAATACGTCCTGGGGGCTGCCTAATCACAAGCACAAGTCAGAGGACTTACCTTTGCCTCATCTCCTTCTTGCAAGTTAATACAATTCAAATAACCATCCTATCATTTCAACCAATCAGATCGAATCATCGATCAATCGACTTAGTCGATTCTATGTCATCAAGACCATTCACCGGTCATCTCAATCAATACTATCTATAAAGTCCGACCATATCCAAGATTGCTCACTCTAAGCTGATAATAAATAATATAGCTCACTCTAAGTTGATAAATAGTATACTGCTCACGCTAAACTGACATATCAGAGCCCTCGAGCTAATATAGTATACTAATAATGCTCACCAAAAGCTACTAACATATACTGCTTGCGCAAAGCTGACATATCGAGGCCCGCAGGCTGATGTAGTATACCGGTATACTACTTGTGCTAAGCTGACATATTAAGCCTGCATGCTGATATAGTAGACCATCCTGATCATTTATCCATTTCACCATTTTTATTCTTCCCGATAAAAATAATCGTGTGTGGGTACACGGTCGGCCTTAGCCAAAATACGATATTTTCCCATTTTCATAAATCCCACCATTTAATATGGTCCACCAAAGTATTTTGGGCGTTGTAAACCGACGCTTGGTTATTTTCTGATTAAAAACTGAATTGAATAAATTTTGGGATAAATACCCAAAATTGCAAATCACACTCAATTTGCACAAAATAGCAGTCAATTAAATAAACAAATCACAACATTGCAATTGGCACAAAATTTCAGTCACTGGTATTCTGGTCTAATTTTCGGAAAATAATAATTAATTAAATAATTTCGAAAATTAATTATTAAATACCAATAAATAGCAAAATTGCACACTAAGGCCGGAAAAGCCTAATTAAATACCGAAACGGTCCCGGAAAAATCCCGAACCTCATTAGATAAATACTAGACCCTATCTAGTGCTAATTACATTACTCTAGCCACCTAACATACAATAACGGTTAATTAAATTGCTAATCTATTCTAACTATCCACCTAATCCATACTAAGTCTAAACTAATCAACCCTTAAGCATAATTAATTTCCTAAGCAGGGATTAGTGAGTAAACTCACTTGATTAACGATCCGCTCGGACCACAACGATGGGGACGCGGAGAGGATCGACAAACTCTGAAGCAGGTGCGGATTTTGAGGTTCGGAAGGCCACCAAAATGGGCCAAACAGTGAGCTAGAAACCTAGGAGCTTCGTTCTCTGTTCGTTGGTTGAAAGAACTACTCCGGTGCCCGGCTGAGGTAGAAACGGGCAGGGATGAGCGGACGGGCCTGCTGTGGGGTCGGGCGGCCAAAAGCGGGGCTTCACGGCGGCGAAGGCGAGCTGGACAGGCTCCGATTGAGCCTGACATGGCCCACAAGGCTTTGACTGGGCGGAACGACGGTTAGGGACGCACGCGCAAGCAAGAGGCACGATTGGCGAGCGGGCGACGCAATGGCGGTGCTCCGGGCTTCAACGGGCATTGACGACGAAAGGGAGCTAGTTTGGTGGGCTTCTCTGGTTTTGATGAACTTCAAACGGTTGGAATGGAGGGAGGGTGTGTGTGTTGGAGGTGGGAAGGAGAAGGAGGGGGAAAGGGAACCAACTTGCTTGGAGGGGGCCACATGCTTCCTTTCCTATCTCCTTGTCCCCTTGGATGACCCCACCCATCCAGGCTCAAATCTTCCTCAAGAAGCCAATGAAAGGGTCCAAAAGTCATGGACCATGGGGCACACGAATTTGAAGCCATTTCCTCCTAAATTGGATTCGATTCTTTCTTGAATTCACTCAATTCGGCTTTTAAAATTTCAATTATCTAGTCCTCGGTCAAATTTGTATTTTTTCTCACCAATAGAACCTACTTACATCCCAATTTCTCGATAAAAAATGGTCCTTTAAAATTTCCGGTTGAAAACGGCCCTATGTCAACTTTTCGCCAAATAGTCGGTTTGCAGAAAAATTTTTCGGAGGGTGAGTCGACGTTCCTAAAATGACACGTGACATGATAGAACTTTCAATTTTTGAAATTGGATTCAAATTTGTGGTTAATTTCAATTTGGCGCGATTTTAGCGTGACCCAGGCTATCAGGTAGCTTTCAGAAATTTTTAGTGCAAATGACCCGTGGTCGATTTTCTTCGAGCCACAATGAACCTCTTCGACACATTGGTGACTCTCGGTGGTCTTGAAAATCTCGAGGTTTCAAATACGGACACAAGGTACCAAAACGATAGAAAAATCAGTCTAGTGCCGGTCGACGAGAATTTTGCAAATTGGTGGAATCACCCACGTTTAGCCACACATCTTTGTCGAACCCACTTGTCTCTGATCTCTAATCGACTTTTAACTATGCCATTATGATCTCTGTAGATAAGCACGGTCGAGTAGCCAATTCTTGGTTGAATTCTCAAGTCTATTGCACTAAAATCCCTTAATGACTTCCCTAGATAGTCTACTTATCTCATGAGTGATAAGCTCTGAGAATAACACACTATATACGCGTCGATGAAAGGCCCGATTTATTTAATTGAAAACAGAATTGAAAATTTGGGATGTCACAACTCTTCCCATCTTATAAAAATTTCATTCTAGAAATTTAAACCATTACAATACTTTAAACAAAAAAGGTGGGGGTACAATTGTCTCATCGAGTCTTCACTCTCCCAGGTTGCTCCTTCAGTGCCGTGGAGTTGCCATACCACTTTGACCAACGGGATGGTCTTGGTGTGCAGAACTTGCTCTTTTTGATCTACAATCTGAACCAGGCTCTCAACGTATGACACTCTGTCATCCACGTCCAATTCTTCAAAATTAAGCACGTGAGTCAGGTCAGGCTCATACTTCCTCAACATTGACACATGAAAGACGTTGTGCACTTGCACCAGTCTCGGTGGCAACACAAGACGATACTCTAGGATCCCGATTCTCTCTAGAATCTCAAAGGGACTCGGTTTCCCTTTCCTACCAAAGCGTGAAGTACCCCTCATTGGTGACACTTTCAGAAAAACGTGATCACCAACTTGGAATTCCAATGGTCTCCGGTGCTTATCTGCGTAACTCTTCTGTCGGCTCTGAGCGGTCTTTAGTCTGCTTCTGATGACTGCAACTGCATCCACTGACAACTGAACAAACGCTGGACCTGTGATCTTTCTTTCCCCGACTTCATCCCACCACACCGGCGTTCCCGCACGCCGCCATACAACGCTTCGGAATGAGCCATCTGATTGCTTTGTTGATAACTGTTGTTGTAGGCAAACTCAACCAGATGAAGTTATTCTTCCCAACTTTCCTTGAAGTCTAGCACCCAATCTCGCAGCATGTCTTCGAGAGTTTGGATTGTCCTCTCAGACTGGCCATCCGTCTGAGGATGATATGCCGTACTGTACTGCAACTTCGTACCTAAAGCAGCCTGCAAACTTTTCTAAAAAGCAGCTGTAAATCTCGAGTCTCGATTTGATATGATCGTCACCGGCACTCCATGCAGACGAACTATCTGACACACGTACAACTCTGCGTGCCTATCCAAATCAAGGTCCTTTCGTACTGCAATGAAGTGAGCCGACTTCGTCAGTCTGTCGACCACTACCCAAATGGAATCATTTCCTCTCTGACTCCTCGGTAAGCTTGTCACAAAATCCATCGTGATGTGCTCCAATTTCCACTCTAGGATCTAGAGAGGTTGCAGAAGTCCTCCCGACTTACAATGTTACGCCTTCATTTGCTGACACGTCAAACGCTTGGCGACATGCTTGGCGATGTTCGCCTTCATACCAGACCACCAATATTGTTGACGCATATTCTGATACATTTTCGTACTGCCAGGATGAATGCTGTAACTACTATAATGTGCTTTTGACAATATCTCATCTCTAAGTTCTACATCGTCGGTATAACCAATCGTCCTCGAACCTTAGGGTTCCGTCCTCAGAAATCTGAAAGTCAGCTTTTCTCTTATCAGTATCTTCTTGCAGGATCTTCTGCACATCAGGGTCTGTTGGGTGAAGTAATTTGATTCTGATTTGAACATCTGGCTCAATTCTGAGGGTGGCCATAATATTCGAAAGATGGCCTACCTCAAATTTGAAAACTGAATCTCGAGCTCTCTCGATGAAATTCCACTCTTTAACCAGCAAATGCTCGATTGAAGACTTCCAAATCAAAGCGTCGACAACCTTATTCGCCTTCCCAGGGTGATATAGGATATCACAATCGTAGTCTTTCAGAAGTTCCATCCATCGTTGCTGTCTCATATTCAACTCCTTTTAAGAGAATAAATACTTGAGACTTTGATGGTCGGTGAAGATTTGGAATCTTTCCCCACACAAATAATGTCTCCAAATTTTCAGAGCGAAAATGAATACCGTGAGTTCTAAGTCATGCATTGGGTAATTCTGCTCATGAGGTCTCAACTGACGGGAGGTGTACGCAACAACTCTACCATGTTGCATCAGCACACAACCCAGTCCTCTAAATGACAGATCATTATAAATCTTGTATCCTCCGGGACCAGATGGAATGGACAGCACAGGAGCGGTAGTAAGCTTTTGCTTAAGCTCTTGAAAACTACGCTCGCACTTGTCTGTCCACACAAACTTCTCGTCTTTCTTCAGGAGTTGAGTCAACGGCGACGCCAAAGTCGAAAATCCTTCCACGTACCTTCTGTAGTAACCTACCAAACCCAGAAAACTTCTGATCTCAGTCACTGTAGTCGGTCTTGGCCAGCTGATCACTGGTTCAATCTTGGCTGGGTCCACGGAGATTCCTTCGCTTGAAATCACGTGACCTAAGAACGTGACATGAGTTAACCAAAACTCGCACTTGCTGAATTTGGCGTACAGTTGATGAATTCTCAGGGTTTGAAGTACCAATCTCAGATGACTCTCATGCTCTTCATCACTCGTTGAATACACCAGGATATCATCGATGAACACGATCACAAACTGATCTAGGTATTCCTTGAACACTCGGTTCATCAGATCCATAAAAGCAGCTGAGGCGTTTGTCAAATCGAACGGCATTACAGTGAACTCATAATGGCCGTATCGAGTACGAAATGCTGACTTTGGAATGTCCTCTTTTCTGATCCTTAGCCGATGATATCCCGTCCTCAAGTCGATTTTAGAAAATATCAACGCTCCTTGTAACTGATCAAACAAGTCGTCGATCATTGGGAGTGGATACTTGTTCTTGATCATCACCTGATTGAGTTGACGATAGTCGATGCACAAGCGCAATGAACCATCTTTCTTCTATACGAACAGAACTAGTCCTCCCCAAGGTAATGCATTGGGATGTATGAATCCTTTATCTAACAACTCCTGCATCTGCACCTTCAGTTCTTTCAACTCAGATAATGCCATTCGGTAAGGAGCCTTAGAGATTGGCTGTGTCACAGGTGCTAATTCAATTACAAACTCGATCTCTCTCCCTAGTGGTAAGCCTGGCAATTCCTTCGGGAAAACATCTGGGAATTCTTGCACCACTAAAATATCTTCGATCTTCAGTTCCTCAACTGTCGTATCCATGACAGTTGCCAGGTAACCTTGACAACCCCCATCTAACAAACGGGTTGCCTCAAGCGACGAGATCAAGGTAATCGAGGGTCCTCCTCAACTTCCAACAAACTTGAAACTCTCACCCTCTAATGGGTCAAACTGAATCGCTTTATGATAACAATCCATCTTAGCTTGTTGCTTGGTGAGCCAGTCCATGCCAATTATCAAATCAAAGTCATACATGGCTAGGACTACTAAGTCTATCCTCCGCTCTCGCTCACCAATCGCTAACTTGCAACCAGAACAACCCAATGCAGACAACACCTTATCCTTTAATGGTGTAGAAATGCTAACCACTGATTCCAGCAATTTGGGACTTAATCATATCAGCTTAACATATTGCTCGGCAATAAAAGAATGAGTTGCTCTTAGGTCAAATAAAGCATAAGTAGCACGGTTGTTTAGCGATAACGTACTTGTAATCACATCAGGCACATCCTCAGCCTGACCTCTACTGATAGCATACATTGTCCCCGAGCCGGGGTCCGATCATCCACCTGCGGTGCGTTCTACGGCTGTACCCTCTGATCTGTCCCAATGGTGGCGGCAGTGGCAACTGTTGTTGTCCTCTTGGTTGTCTAGGACAATCTCTGGCCATGTGACCCTGTTGGCTACATTCAAAACAAGCACCCGTTCTTCGAGGGCACGGGATCGTACCATGTCGTCTTCCATATAAGCGACATATGCCATTCTGACTGGGCCCTGACTTTCCAATTCCACCATTCCTGTTGGGCGGAACATGGAACTTTCCTCCAGTCATAGGCCTCTTCCCATGTCGAATCCCTTCTCTGTTTGAATTAAACCTCGATCCAGATGAGGCGGCTTGCTTGTTCAAACTTCTCTCAAGCAGCTAGGCTTGATTGTAGACCTCACAATAGTCCTTCAAGTCAAATGGCACCAGTAGTTGTTTCAGCTCCATTCGAAGGCCATTCCTAAACCTTCGAGCTTTTTCTTCCGAATCTTCTATCAATCTCGGAGCATATTGAGAAAGCTCTGCGAATTTGACTTCGTACTAGTCAACCATCATCATTCCTTGGCGGAGGCGCTGAAATTCCTCCATTTTCTATTCTCGGGCGTTACCCGAAAAGTACTTATCGTTGAAAGCTCTGAGGAAAACGTTCTGATGTGGACATCGAGCCATATCGAGGAGGAGGAGCTAGGGATCCATTGTTTATTCCGACTGGTTCGATCACTCGAGCGTGGGTCAAGCAATTTAAGCAAGTTGTAGGCGTCATGGTTCATGATCTTTGGCGTAGAGATGACCTTGGATCAAATCTTGAAGAATTTTGGAACTCTTGGCGTAATTTTTGGCGTGGAGATGACCTTGGATCGAAGCTTGAAGAATCTTGGAAATCTTGGCGCAATTTGATTATCTGGTCACCAAATATTTGATCAAGTAAAAAAAAATTATCTTCTTATTTAGATATTTTCTAGAATATGAAGCATTATATTTCTAGGATTGGTTTTAGGGTTTGTGTGGCAACTAGGGCTGCGCATGACAAAATTTCTGTTTCTCAATTTCTCTATTTCTCTGTTCCCCGGAACAGGTTTGGAACATAAATCCGTTTGGTAACGCAAATTGATTTCTCTATTTCTGAAACAGATTTCTATTTCAGAAATTGTTTTGGAGGAGAAATCAGAAGCTAAAAATTGTAGCTTCTCTATTTACGAAGTAGAAATAGAAATTATTTCTTACCCATCCACCTTCTTCCTTCGAGACATCGACTCCTCCTCTCCTCACTAACGTTGCTTTCCCATTCCTTCTCCTCACCTCAATCAAAAACCCTAGCGACTCCGAAGCTGTTCATCCTTGCCGTCGCCGCTCATCTCGTCGTCTCCGTCGCAGTCGCTGCTCATCTCGACCGGCCAATTTGCTCCGGTCGTCCCGTCGAACCCGCCTCGGCCGTCCGCGTCCCCAATCGCGCTCCAGTCGCCATCGCCCAGTAGCCGTCGTCGCCCAACTCCAGTAGCCGTCGCCGTCGCCCATCTGTCGCCGTCGCCCATCTCCGATCTTCGTCGCCCCATCTCCGGTCGCCGCGCCCATCTCCAGTCGCCCTCGCCGTCGCCCATCTTCGTCCGCGTCCCCAATCGCGCTCCAGTCGCCATCGCCCAGTAGCCGTCGTCGCCCAACTCCAGTAGCCGACGCCGTCGCCCATCTCTGTCGCTGTCGCCCATCCCCAGTCTTCGTCGCCCCATCTCCAGTCGCCGCGCCCATCTCCAGTCGCCCTCGCCCTCGCCCATCTCCAGTCGCCCTCGCCGTCCCCTTCCGCTCTCGATTCCGCGGATCCAGTCGCCGTCGCCCCTTTCTGCTTTCGATTCCTCACGAGGTTCGATCGATCCTTCCCTTTTCGCCTCTTTCTTGGTTGTTCTGTGCTTGTTCTGTGCTTGTGCTCTGCAATTTGTGCTGCGAGTCTGGGCTGCTCTGTTTCTGTGCATAATCACTGTGTTCTTTTGTCTTCAAGACTCCTACTGCTACGGCTTCTTCGCTTTAACTTACATGTGGCTATGGCGATTAGAGAGAAACTGGGACTGGAGAGCTCTCGGCTTCTGAGCTATGGCGGCTGATGCTGCTGCATCTTCCTGCTTCACCCGTGCATTGTTTCCGATTTTTGGGGGGGCGGGGGGAGAGAGAGAGGAAGTTGATACTTGCATGAGTGGCCTAAAATGTTTGCTTGCATCGATGTCCGATAAGAAAATGAAATAATTTCTTCGATTTGGATTATCGTGAACATGAAGAATGCCGCGCCACCTTTTAGAGATTCTGCTTTTTCCTTTAGGACTTCGATGAGATGTGGATGCGAAACCGGCTACTATCAAGACCGCTAATGCTTAGTATCGCTTCTTCTATTAGCGGTGTTTAAGGTTGCATTAGTGGAGTTTTTAATGTGGCAAATGCCCTTCGAACATATTGCCATGATCTATATCTCAACTTTTGCAAACAGATGAAAACGAATGATTTAGTTAAGTAGTCCTTATGCAGGTGAATTCTTGAACTTCTAAATTAGTGTGACGTTACCAGGTTTATTGTACCCGAGTCACCACTGAGGCGATTCCTCAACTCATCCGGTGCAGTTAGAATTTTTCTTGCAGCTATCTAGTTCAGATACAGCCCTATACTTAGTAAGCGTCATTGCATAATTTGATCCTCACCTCATGGTCATGTTAATCAGCCAAATATAGGTGTTCGTTTTGCATTAGCTTGCCGTTCCCGATCTTGTTGTAGCAAGATGATAGTGCCAGCTCCGAAGCATTTGTGTTTGCATAGAATTTGACAATAACCGGAGTTAAAATGGGAAAGAATTGTCCAGTCCAGTTTCTTGTACAAGAAACCAGTGAATCTGAAAACTTCAACAAAACTATTGCTTTACTATATAGCGCTGTTTTTCTGGAAGTTTTTGGTCTTAGGCCTAATAGAAATGCCATTTCCGTCGGTGTCCAACCTGCGAAACACGCCCGCATCCAGATCCAATCCTCCGTTGCTGCACTGGTTGATGATCCTCATTGTCGCCCGAGCTCCGGTCCTCGGGTTGGTCACCTGCGCATGCCAAAGACATGAACCTTTACAGAAGCAGTTTGCTACGAAGTGTGCATATGATTGCTTCAATGTTGCGTTTAGATCTCTTTTTCGAACTGATCCTTTGTGTTTGTTAAAATGCCAGAATTAAATGCGTGAACTAATCTGAGAAGTATTCTTATGCTTATTGTTTGGATTGGTTGTTGTTCAGTATAGTCGTCCTCATCGGAACTCCGAATTGTCACACTACAATCGATTTGTCAAGACCTTAATGGATTCACGTTAAATAGCTTGTGTATGTGTTGCCTTTCATGCATATTATCTCATATAAAAAGCAAATAAAAATCTGCCATGAGAAATGTCGGGTGTTACATAAAGTCATTGAGATTTCTTTCGCGATCGTGTTTGCTGGCTTTGGAAGGAACCGAGAGATTTCTCATTGAAATGTTGTTTGGCTCTAGTCGGTTCTCATTGCAGATATGGGATGGATTGAAGGGTTTGCATTTCCATTTATTTGTTCCTCTTGAATCCCGGTTGACATTGCTTAGTAGAAGTCTTATGTATTGTATCAATTTCTTGCTGGTACAAACTCTAAAGCCAGGAGTGACTTGCTTTTGGATTCCATGCATTTTGTGCAATAAAGCATTCTTGTTATATCATAAATTTCACCCTTTAGCTTCTAATAATCTTATGTAACTGTTTTTCTTGTTATTTGTTATTCTTTAACTTCTAATTTCAGCTTATCCTTCATGATGTGCTTGTTAATCACATGCTTTTGTTCTTGAATTGGTGCATCATCGATATATTTCATTGAATACCGATTCGATTAAGGTTAAATGGCACCACACAAAGAAGCATTTATAGCAAAGTGGTGAGCCTTTGACCAATGTGCTTATAAGTTTGTTGGTGGAAGAGGTGAAAAAGGGAAATCGCCCCACCTGTACCTACAACAAAGTAGGGTGGAATAACATACATGTTGAGTTCAATAAACAAACAGAACTCCACTATAATGTAATTCAATTGAAAAATAGGGTAAACAAACTAAAGAAGCAATGTAGTAGTTTTAAGAAGCTTCTTTCACAATCTGGATTTGGATGGGATAATGTCAACAAAAAACGATTCTTGTGGAGGATTCAAGTGTATGGGATTCTCACATCAAGGTATCACTTTACTTGGGTCCATTTTTTTCATATTGTGGGTGTAAGCTTCAATTATATTGTTCATGTATGTCATTTCTATGAAATTTGCAGGATAATATTGAATGGGCTAAATTCAAGAATGATGGGTTTCCTCAGTATCCAGATCTTTGTATTGTGTTTGGTGATACATATGCTACTGGGGAGTATGCAGCAGGAAATGCAGAAGAAAATGCAGAAGAATATGTGGTGTCGGATGGAGAAGACAATGTTGTTAGTGGCAACAATCATGGTGGTGCTACGATAGGTGATGCGGAGGAATCTAATGAAAACTATGTTGATACGGAAGTCCTTGCATCTGACACGACTCCCACCCCAGTTCGTGAGAAACACAAGTTGAATAGGACTCCAAATTCCAAGAGGAGAAGAAAGAGTAACAGCTATGATCTCGGTGTCACCATGAAAGCCATTCAAGAAATGATCAAATCAAGGACCGCCCAATCAACAAGTGACTCCATAACCTCAGAGGCCCCATCTTCTGTAGCCCTACCTCCTGTAGACCCCTACTCCATAGCAGTTGTGGTCGCCGTTCTAAATGGCATGCCTGACTTGGAGCAGGATCTTTACAATAAGGTGTGAACCAGGCATGCGTTAATGCCGGTTGGAGAGAGGCTGTCATGATTGCTCTACCTGAAAGGAGACGTGGACTTATTGAATCTCTTTGAGTAGTTGTTAAGAAACACGTTGTAGATTTCTATTTGTCTTAATTTCATTCCATGACTTATGTATTTGAGACTTTGTTTGTTTATGTTCTTACGTTGCAATTATGATGACATTATTGCTATTGTTGATTACTATTAGAGTCCTTATCTAATGGGTTTATATTCTTATTTTGTGTGATGATGTAGGTAATATGGATGAGGGTGAAAGTAGCATGTCTAATGGTCAAGTAGCATCAGTTGAATCAATTGGACAGGATTTTGATGATTTTGATATTGATATACTGATAGCATGGTTGGCCACTGTTGCAGTGGATATGTCCATGCACACGAGAGAACCTATTAGGGACAGCTCATTATCGGGACCGCAATGGATAAGGGAGGTTCTTCATGGGCATTCCGATAGAATATATGAAGCTTTTAGAATGGAGAGACATGTCTTTCTCAACCTTTGTAATCTAATGAAGGAAAAAGGTTGGTTGAAAGATAGCCGATATATTGGGATAGATGAACAAATCGGGATTTTCTTATCTATGATTTGTCACAAGAATTCAAATAGAGATTTATGTGAGAGATTCCAACGTTCGGGACAAACTATAAGCAAATACTTCACTAAAGTATTGCAAGCAGTTCTCAAATTGGCAAAAGAGGTTATCATACCACCATCATTTGATGTTGTACCACAAGAGATTCTTATGAATCCTAATCATAAACGTTACTTCAAGGTAGAATTCTCAAATATTCCTTTACACCATCAATTTTATTTTGTTGATAATCTTGTATAATATTAGTTTTTGATAAAATGACAGGGTTGTATAGGCGCCATTGATGGCACCCATATTCATGCTTTTGTACCTGTGGCGAAGCAAATCCCATTTAGAGGTAGGAAAGGCATCACCACTCAGAATGTGTTGTGCGTTTGTTCATTTGATATGAAATTTACTTTTGTATATGCTGGTTGGGAAGGCTCAGCCAACGATTGTCTAGTGCTTGCAAAGACTCGAGACTCCTCGCTTGGAATTTCCTCCGCCACCAGGTATTTGCTTGTCCTTTAAGGAGTAATTTTCTTTATGATCATATTTATAGTTACAAATTATGACCAATGTATGAATACATTGTTATAGGCAAATACTATGTCGTGGATTCTGGTTATGCAGCAACTCCGGGATTTTTAACTCCTTTTAAAGGTGAACGGTATCATTTAAATGATTATAGGGGTACAACGAGACGGCCAACAACTGCAAGAGAATTGTTCAACTATAGGCATTCTTCTCTAAGGAATGTCATCGAAAGATCATTTGGGGCATTGAAGAATCGCTTTTGCATTTTGAGGCATATGCCCCCATTTGAAATTCGAAAGCAAGCACATATTGTAATTGCATGTTGTGCCATCCATAATTACATCCGTGATCAGGACAAGATGGATAGGAACTTTTCCCTATATGGAGATCCGCAGTACTTGTCTGAGCCTACGTAAGATGAGCTTGTAAACGATACATTGACCGAGGAGGGAAACCAAATGAACACGCTTAAGAAATTCATTGCCAACAAAATGGCAAGGGATAATAATATGCCAGAAATTCCATGAAATTGTATCTTTAGCTTTTGTAATGTATTAGTATTATTTCGACTATTATTTTGTATTTGAGGATTTTCTATGTTGTTATCTAATCAATTTCTATTTCTAGCACAACTTCCATTTTATTAATTTCGAATCTCTCGCAAATTGCACCTCCCTCCATGTCAACTAGTACCTACCATAAAATCACTTCGTTCGGCAATTGGTCTGATGTTCTGGTTGAAGATTTCCTTCTATGGTTTTGTGTATATTAATGGGTCGTCCGTGACCTTTTGAACACCCAATCTTCCTGTACCTCACACACAGGAAAGTAACCGAAGATCACGCATGTCTGTCCTCCTGAAGTGGTCTCAAAAGAATGCAAAAAAGTGTAGTGACTTGAACCCGAATCTTGAATGAGGAGAATAAATACATTAACTATTTGCATATTAGCATTTGAAAATACCAAATCTTTTATATTTTGCATATTAGCATTTTTTATACTAATTACTAGCTTTTATTTACATAAATTGCTAATGTTTTGAAGTTCCTAACTACTCTATCGAATTACCAATATAAATTAAAGTGATTTACCAACTTTTATCAAATTAAATTACCATCACAAGCAACAAGAAGAGTGAGGTAAAAGGATGGGGACACCACGATTCATAGAAATAGAAATTTTTTTTGGTTATCAAACGGATTTCTGTTTCAGAAATAGAAATTTTGAGTCGTTATCAAACGGGTTTCTTTGCTCAGAAACTTGGTGAGGGGAATAGAAATTGAGAAATTGATTTCGCCGAGAAATCAATTTCTGTTTCAGAAATTTTGTCATGCGCAACCTAGAAGGCCTATATTAAGGACTACAGACTTTCTTTGGGAGACGCAGATATATTTTATTTTTGAGGAAAAGAATTGAGAGGTTCTCTTCTACTGTTCTTTTGAGGACTTGACATTATCAAGATTTTCTTGTGGCGGTTGATTCAACTTATCGAGCGAGATAGCAGATTCTTTCGCTCGTGGCATCTATAACGTTGGTTGGTTGACACGCGTTCGTCAATAGGTCACGTTCATACCGAGGTTGCCAATCACAGGTTTGATTGGAGGTCGAGGTTTGCAATTCGCACCATCCGGGCCTTCGTAGAATGATCTTTCCGCAACGATTCACATCACGTTCCACACAAGGACTACGCCTTCCGGAAATATCGTATCTCTGGCGGCTCTCCACCAGATATTCGCGTTACCCCGCAGCTGGTATACTGCCAGAACAACTTTTTCCTCCTCATTGCACCTCAAAAGTGCAAAAACTTTGTCCAGGTCCTGAATCCACAGCGAGGCAGTCTCGGGGTCTCCAGTACCAGTGAACCTAGGTGGGTTCAACTTCAGGAATTACTCTACTAACTTGTGGATTAGTCTCTCTCTCTCTCCACAACTCAGTTCCCAGCTAGAACTTCAACAGGTGTAGCAACGGCGGCGGCTTTAGCAGCGGCAATAGCTATAGCTTGAGCGGCGGTGGCAGTGGCGGTGGCTTAATTATGGGCTTGCTGCCCCATTAAATCTCGCATGGCTTCCAGAGCCTGCATGATCCCCTCGAATCTAGGATCTCTAGGGGCTGCGACCCCAGCACCAATAGGCGGTGATGCTACTCCACTAGCGCTAGCCTGTGCTGGCGCTTTACCTCAGCCTCCTTGGGTACCGACTGTGGTCGGCGTCCTATCCGAGTCACGGGACCGATGGTCCTCTTCCTAGGAGTCCTTTGCTCCTGATCACTCATTCTGAAGGTTCTTTAAAGAAGCATGCTTCCAATTCCACATAGAATTAGAAGATGAGTGATCCACACAAACAACAATTCTATTAACCAGCTATCATAGACATGCACTAGCAAGAAATAAAAGACATTCCTACTGACTATCCCATAAACCATTGCACCTTATCACTTCAAGCGCATGCCCATCCCTCTGTGGTCGATTAAATAGTGACGCCCCAGGATGCATTGCCGACCCATTCATTTTTAATGCACATGCGGAAACAAATAATTAATCCCTATACAACAACAAGATGGGACAGAAAAGCAGGGCCACAATTTTTTCAAACTGAAAGTCACAACACACTTATATACATATCATGACCAGTCATATCATATACAATACAAGCCGATATACATATATAAGGTCTGCAAAATAGCGGGGGAGGCACAAAGAACTACAGATCTTCCTCCTCATCCTCACTAGAGCCTTCAGTTGAATACACCGGGGACTCAGGTTTCGACAGGTTGGGGTCCCAGTCCACCACCGAACCACCTGGAGGATCAACCGTACCCTTTCCAAAAGCTACTTCCATAAGACCCAACTAGGAAGAAAATACGCCATGAGGGCTGCCTAATCACAAGCACAACGGGTAATGAAGGTGAAAGCCGTAGTAAAAGGAAACAATCGAGATTGATGGATGTCGATAATAGAGTATTCGAAGAACTTCTAATCTTGGAACAAAGGATTGAGGAAGGAAGCACTAAAATATGTGCTTTTAGGTGAGGGATTGTATCTGTCACATCCCGATCCTTCGAGCGCATGCCCATCCCGACTTGGTCGATTAAATAGCGACGTCCCAGGACGCATCGCTGACCCATTATTTTAAATGCACATGCAGAAGCAATTATATAATCCCTAAACAATAACACAATGGGATAGGAAAGTAAGGCCATAAAATTTCGAACTAAAAACCCAACCACACTTATATATACAAAGCAAACCATATTGTATATATTACAATCGGAACTATAAAAGTCAGGTCCTACACAAAACTAGTTCATAAAACAGGGTCTGCAAACAAGAGTGGGGTTTCCAATCAACTACGGGCTCTCGTCCTCCCTGTCATCTCTTTCCACACTCTAGCTGGAGCATATAGCAGAATACACAGGAGATTCTGGCTCTTCAAGGTCAGGGTCCACCGGGTCTACCATCAATTCACCTTTAGGGTCTGCAGTGCCCTTCCCAAACGCAACCTTCAACACATACAGAGGTATCTTCGACTCCGGTATGGGGCCCTCTCTCAATCCATTACGATTTTGGCGATACCATGCCCTGTATTGATGGGCACCTTTTTGGGTAGACCCGCATCAATCCAGACTATGGTCTTCACCAGTTCGTACTCCCACCCCTCAGGGTGCCCATGGATTGGAATGTAACTCCTCTGTTCGGTAATCTTCTTGGGTTGCCCAAAATGGTCGGGAGGAGCTGCCATCTATGGACCTAAAATGTTATCCCACAACGGGGTGAGACAATGTCTCAGCAAGTTTAATCCCTTAAGACTCGACTAGGAAGAAAATACGCCCTGAGGGCTGCCTAAGCACAACCACGCGTCATAGGACTTACCTTGGCCTCAGTTCCTTCCTGTAAACCAATATCATTTATACAACTATTCAATAATAATAACTAATTAGATCAAAACAACGATCAATCGACTTAGTCGATTCCATGTCATCGAGACCATTGCCCGGTCATCTCGATCAATACTATCTATAAAGTCTGATCATACTCAGGACCGCTCACTTTAAGCTGATAATAGATAGTATAACTCACCAGAAGCTGCCTCAATATTCATATAGTATACTATTTATGCTCACCAGAAGCTGCCTCATATACCAATATAGTATACTATTTATGCTCACCAAAAGCTGCCTCAATATTCATATAGTATACTATTTATGCTCACCGAAATTTTTGCCCGGATCTACTGATCTGATTATCCGACCATTTCTTTATTTTTATCATACCCGATAAAAATAATCGTGTGTGGGTACACGGTCGGCCTTAGCCAAAGTACAATATTTTCTTCTTTATAAATTCCATCATTTCATATGGTCCACCAAAATATTTTTGGCGTTGTAAACCGACACTCGGTTATTTATTGAAATTAATTTATTTTGGGATAAATACCCCAAATCACCGATCGCGCTCAATTTGCACCAATTAATAGTCAATTAAATAACCGGATCACACCATTGTAATCAGCATAAAATTTCGATCACCGACTATCCAGTCTAATTTTCGGAAAATAAATAAATAAATAAATAATTACAGAAAATAATTATTAAATACCAATAAATAGAACTTAGGCCCGTAAAGCCTAATTAAAAGCCGAGATGAGCCCAGAAAATTTCCGAACTACTCTAGATAAATACTAGAGCTTGTCTAGGCCCTAATTGTACTAAGCTATCCACCTAACATGCATCGATAATTAACTAATTCACTAATCAATTCTAACTAACAACCTAATCCATACTTAGTCTAAACTAAACAACCCTTAAACATCATTAACTTACTAGACGAGGATTAGTCAGTTAAACTCACTTGTTTAATGATCTGCTTGGATCAAATCGACGACGAGGCGGAGAGGGTCAAGAAACTCCAAAGCGGCTAGCCAAACGGGGTCGGGAAAGCCTTGAAAACGGGCCTAACAGTAGCCTGGAGATGCACTGGCTTTGCTTCTGGTCGGTGCTGGTCGAGGTTGCTTTGGTGGCTAGTTGGGGTCGAAATAGGCAATGAAGACTGGCAGAGGCTGCAGTGGGGCTTCACGGCAGCAGGTGGGCGGTAAAGAGGCTCCAGCGACGATAGGGCAAGCTCGAGCGGCTTCGGAGGTGGCACTGGGCTCGTGGCTAAGGTGGAACGACGGCCTTGAAATCTTTGAGACGCGCGCGCAAGGCTGAACGCGCGACGGCCGGCGGCTGCGACTCGGCGGTGGCTTCAACTTCGGATGGGCGGCTGCGACGGCGAAGGGCTTACGGGGTCGACGATTCTGGTTTCTTCAAGCTTTGAACGGCTAGGGGAATGGAGGAGGAGGGGTCTTCGACGGGTGCAGGAGGAGAGGGGACCGGTTTTGGGCTGGTGGGGACCACTTGGTCTCTTCCTATCCAAATTGGTCCCCCTTGACCGGTCCTTATGCCCAGTTGGCCTCCCACAGCAATTTCCAAACCTAAATACCCCTTCTAGAAGGCTTTGAGTTGGTCCAAGGGTTGGGTCAAATGGGGCACACGAATTTGCACATACTTTGCCTCAATTTGGACCCAAATGCTTCTTGAATCAATTCAATTTGGTTGTTATAAATTCAATCGTCGAGCTCACGATCAAATTGACATTTTTCCCCACCAATAGGATCCACTTGCATCCCAATTTCGCAATAAAAAACGGTCCTTTGAATTTTCTAGACAAAAGCGACCCTACCTCGACTTTTTCCCGAAAAGTCTCGGTTTGAGAAAAATCTTCGGAGAGACTAAGTCGACGTTCCTAAAATGACTCGTGACATGATAGAACTTTCAATTTCTGAAATCGGATTCAAATTCGCGGTTAATTTCAATTCGGCACGATTTTAGCGTAACCTAGGCTACCAGGTAGCTTTCAGAAATTTTTAGTGCAAATGACCCATGGTCGATTTTCTTGAGCCACAATGAACCCATCGACACATTGGCGACTCTCGGCTGTCGTGAAAATCTTGAGGATTCATTTACGGATACGAGGTACCAAAATGATAGAAAAATCAGTCTAGTGCCCGTCGTCGAGAATTTCGTAATTTAGTGGAATCACCCACGTTTAGCAAGACATCTCTATCGAACTGACCTATCTCTGATCCCTAATTGACTTTTAACTGTGCCGTAATGATCTCTGCAAATGAGCACGGTTGAGTAATCGATTCCTAGTCGAATTCTCTAGTCTATTGCATTAAAATCCCTTAGTGACTTCCGTAGATAGTCTAGTTATCTCAGGAGTGATCAGCTCTGAGAATAGCACTATAAGCACGTCGATGAAAGGCCCGATTAATTTAATTGAAAGCAGAACTAAAAAATCGAAGATGTCGCAGTATCAATGTACTGTTGAAGGCGTACTATTAAGATGTATAAATGAAGATGAAGCAATGCTGGCAATGGCTAAGGCTCATGAAGGAAGCAGGTATTAAAATGAAGTAGTAGTTGAGATGCCACCACTACTTCTGGCCCACCATGACCTAATTGCATAAGTTACACAAAAGGATGCAAGCCTTGTCAAATGCATGGCCCAATCCAACATGTCTCGGCCAGTTTGCTGAAGCTAATTGTAACATCCTCAATTTCAACTTTTATTTTGGTCCAAACTAGGAGGCTAAGCTAGATAGGTCAATCTTCTCGAAGAACAAGAGTTAAATACATTAAATGAGGATAATTAGTGTGGAGGCTTATGTATCCCAAATAATTAATGAAAGGGGATGACGCATGGCCTAAGGGAATGATGACAAGTGATCTTGCAAGCCAAGTAGGGTGTCACCTCTTTCCCATAGACTTGCCACCTTGAGTTTCATAGGTTTTGACTTTCTAGTTTTTCGAAATTATTGGACCTTTCCTGCTTTCCAATTTTATAGAGCTCTTTACGCTTCAAATTTGGAGAAACTTTCCTCATGAAAGTTGTTCAAAACATATTAATCTATAACATACTTAAATTTTATATTTTTCTGAGGTGAAATTGTTGGGACAAAGGCCCAATTAATTACCATATAGAATCTGCCCAGTATAGTGAAAACGATAACCAAGTTGTTTTCTTGAATTTTTATAAAATATGACCTTTTGAATTTGAACATGCTTCCTTCACAAATGTTTTAAATGACATCAATATCTAAAACATATTAAAATTTCAAATAGTTTTGTGAAAAATTGGATTTCGAAATGAGTCTCTCTTTCTAACCATTGAATCTGCTTGACGGAGGAATTTTTGGGTTGTGTTCAATATTTTTCGCTATTCCTAAAAAACAAATTTGGCTTGTATTCCTTCATAAAAATGTTCTCTAAGGTTTTCTCCACAACATATTAAAATTTTATAATTTTTTGAGCCTGTTTGATAAGGTAATGGTACTGATTTCGAAAGTTGTTCAAAACTGTTTTTGTCTTAGAATGGGAGAACCACACGCCCAACTTGGAGGGGAAGGGGGCTGCACAACTAACTTGAGGAGAAAGCCAATCTAGAGTCTTCTTGGCTTGAAGATAAGAATGTATTAAATGTTTTTGGAAGCTAGCTAATTAATGAGCTTAATGAGTCACATTCTTATGTGGTTAACTTGGAAAACAAGTTGTCCAAAGTTCGAGTTTCTTGATAACCAAATCTTAAGTAAATCTTAAAGTATGATGACCCTAGATTATAGCCTTGGTGAACAAGTCAAGAAATGGCCAATTAGAAGAGGACATGATGCATCAAAAGGCTTATGTGTCTCCTTAGGCACTATAGGCAATAACAAACCTAAAATGAGCCTTGGAGAACAAGTCAATATGTGAACCAATCACAAGTGAACACCAAGGAACTTAGGTGCCAACTCAAGAGAATAGCTAGGCCAACTTGCCTCTTAGGTGTAATCATGAGCTTGTAATAAAAATCTAAAAAGAGGAGGCTTGTAAATAGGATGAACCATCCTCACATTTTAAGGTTTGGCCTTTCTCTCCTTTCCTCTCCCTTCCTCTCCTCTCTTTCACGCCCTTCTCTTCCAAGCCGCCCTAGACGCTGACCGACCACCAAAAAAGCATCTTGGAGCTAGGTTCAAAAAGTAGTAAGTAGATTTTTCTAACTCTTCGATAGGGCGATGTGCTACGCTTATCGATTTTAGGATCATGTCATTGTTTGCTTGTGTTGGCTTTGTATTGTTATGCTTGTTGTGTTTCTATTGCTTGTTGTTGCATTAAGTAATTTCATGGTCCCGCATGAGTGTCAAGCACACTCGGATGTCGAGGAGAGGCCTTGGTGACTATGGACAATGATAAAGCCTGAGTGAATGGTTCCAAGTCAAGGTCACGAGCCCGAATCACATCCGGCATGAGTTTGATTTAATAAAACACATTCATTAGTTCACCTTGCATAGCACGCCTTCGTACCTTTCATTCGGCTAAAAGTTTAAACATAAAATAAATCAGTTGATGCTTGAAACGCATGAACACACAATGGACTTATATGCCGACGTTGGGGGATGCTGGGTCGTTGCTTGCGGTAAAGCTCCAGATGCCATCCCGATATTGAGATCAGGACGATGCCGGTTGCCAAGGGGGACCGATGCCCGGTTGTTACCGAAACAGTCGATTAATTTCGACTAATATGATACTAAAAAAGAAAAATGAAGCTCCATGTGTGATGCTTGCAAAAACTGGGTTTGTTTTGATATGTATTGTTATGTCCTTGCATCAATTTGAGCATATGTTTGAATTGGGTTAGTTAGTGCTTGAGCGAGTTTCATGAGATACACGCATTCCTTTTTGTGACCGAAATGATCATTAGCCACGGATCTTTGGAAAGCTTGTTCATATGCACTAACTCCTTGTCTTTGATTCTTGAAAGCATATAGATGCTTGAGAGCCTTTCATATGCATAAGCAAGGCAAGGCATGAACCTTGCTATTGATTTACGATCGACAAGTGGGTGGTGATCTTGTATCCTACGATCGACGACGAGACGTCCTCCTATAGGAGAATTAAGGATTTTTACTTACTAAGTCATCGACTCACTCTTGTTGTTCTCACAATTTTCAGATGTGTGATGGGTGAACCAATCCCACTTCCCGTCCATCCTGACCTTCCTATTGATATGACTACCACCGTGACAGACATAGTAGACTTAGAAGGGGGCATCACTTATCGGAAGAAAACTACTACCTTATGGGTCCAAGAAGGGAATGAACCTAGCATGGGGGCCACTTTTAGGAGTAGATCGGTAGAGGAGCTAGGCTACCCCAGCCCTTTTGATTGACTATATATGGAAATGAAAATAAGTAGCCTATGACTAGGATAGGCATGTAATCAAAACAACTTTTGATATGTGAATATGTATATAAATATATATCACTTTTATTTGCTTGGCTTGCATATGTCTTGCCCGGCTTCCATGTTTGTTTGTACAGAGATTGTTTATGATTGCTTCTACATGTGCTTAATTAAAGATAAAAGACTTTCGGGACGTTCGACATTGCCTAGGGCATCGATGCTAATCCACCGGGTCATGGTCTCGTACCAGAAGTGGGGTGGGAGTGTGACATTGATAGTGAAGCCATGGCCTTTTAGAGGATGGGCAATATATGTTATCAAGAAGATATACCTATCGTCAAGTAAGAAACATTCATTGATACTCTTGATTACCAATTATTTCACAATGTGGGTGGAGGCAGTATTGCACAAGAGCATAACTTAGAAGATCGTAAAGGAGTTTATCAAAGAGCATATCATACATCGTTTCCGTATATCTGAGGCTATAACGGCTGAGCAAGGCACTTTCTTTACTGATACCAAACTTCTCAACTTTGTAAAGTCGAGAGGGATAAAGAATTTGATACAATACTATGCGCAAGCTAACGGGCAAGACGAGGTCTCAAATAAGGTAATTCTTAATTTGATAAAGAAGCATCTAAAAAAAAAAAAAAAACCCCAAAAGAACGGGATACAATTTTGTCGATGGTACTTTGGGCATGCCGCACGTCAAAAAGATCGGCAACAATGAGAAGCTCATACTTGTTGACCATAAGCAGCTCTACCATAGGAGATCACAGTACAATCATCAAGGGTAAGACTTCAAAATGAGATCTTGTCGGAAGAATATAATGAATCGATGTATATGCAATTGGATGAGTTGGATGGGGTAAGATCAGTAGCCCTAGATCATGTGTTTACTCAGAAAAAGCGAGTAACAAGGGCTTATAACAAGCATGTGAAAGCTAAGTCTTTTGCTGTAGGGGATTTGGGTTGGAAGATGATCTTTCCATTCCATACGAAAACCAAGATGTTCGGTAAGTGGTTACCACATGGCAGGGGCCGTTTCAAGTTACTGATGTGTTAAAGTGGCAACGCTTACCGATTAATGAGTTTGGAAGGAGAGAAGTTGCCGCGGCCCATCAATGGAAAATATTTGAAATTATTTTACCCTACAACGTGGGAAATGAGAGAAAAAGAAGAAGCAACATAAGTTCAAAGCACTTCTTTCATTCGTCAGATCGAGCAACATACAATTACAACTAAAATGAGAAAAAGGGAAATATTCACAACCCTACATAGGCGCATCTACTTCCAGTCCTAGGTTAGTTAAGGTGAAAAAGCTAATCCGAAAATAGCCCGGGTCACATGTCTAGATCTTATGGGAGATGGCTAAGATGCACCACAGGCTATGTGCTGGCAATGGGGATGAACGCTAGCTTAGCTTTGACGGCCATCAAGAAGTCCTTCAGATGCCCCTCCATGCGAGAGTTCGCTTGAACGCTCTAGGCCACTAACAGGTGCATCTCTTAAGCCCTCTCGAAGATATGGTCTCGCTCTTTTTCCAGGGCCTCAATTTTTGCTTCTTGCAAGCACAGACAATTTTTTACCTTGACGACAAGGTCACTGAAAATACCAATCTCCAAGCCAATGTCAGAGAGCCACTCATTAAACACAATGATACGCTTGATATCGAGGCAAGATCTCCCAACAACAATCCATTGTTGCACCTTAGTAAGCCTATATCCTAACAAACCTGCTGATCGTGGATTTGGGACACTTTCTTTACTACCAAAGCTAGTACCTTGCAATACCAGTTCACTATGCGAGTGACAAGGTTTGTCATGCCTCGAACCTCGAGACTGCGCACATCCCTTGGCGGTCGACTAAAATTTGCGACATTCCCAGGACGCGTCGCCAACCCTTTTTTTTTTATGCACATGCAGAAGCGAATTAAACAAACCCCAGATAACAACAAACATGAGATAGAAACGCAGGACAACCCAATTTTATACAAACACACTTTATATACAATTCAAGTCAGTTTTACAAGTCTGCACACTAAGGTCTGCCCTAAAAGAACTACCGAACAACCTCTACTCCAGATCCCTTCGACTCTGGCTCGGGATCCTCCACAACACCATCCGGTATCTCCAAACTAAGGACTTGAAAATTGTAAACTGCGATAGGGTGAGAATAAATCTCAGTGAGTCAACACTCTAAACACCGATTAGGACGGGAATTCACTCAAAGGCGTCCTAAACATGCACCACTCAGAACTGACCTCTCCTCAGCACCTTCCTACACATTAGTTCATCACATAAATACTTATGCATACAATAAATGCATTCAAGAAGTGGAACACATCAAATCCCTCATTAAACAATTCACATGGGTCCTGATTATAGGGCCAAATTTCCGTGCCACATAATTTCGTCCCATAATCAAGCGTGGGTAACTCATATCGATGGTTCAATCCACACCCGATATTCACTCTCAATATTCAACTCCAAATTCAAACTCAATATCAGACTCAAATGCAAACTCAAGGTTCTAGAGGTGCTCCCTCCCACGAAGTTCCGATATCGTGTTGCACTTAGTCCCTGACCACAATAAGCAATAGCTCAAGGTACTAGAGGTGGCTCCCACGAAGTCACACTGTCGTGTAGCACTTAGTTCTCGACTATCATAAGCAACAGTACAAGGTTTTAGAGGTGGCTCATACGAAGTTTTGTTATCATGCATATTTAGTCCTTTACCTGCTCATAACCATTCGGTTTTCTCAACATATCTCATCCTCTTTCAATAGTTGCCACATAAAGTAATAACAATAAACCACAACCATGGCACAACCATTTGCATCTCATCACGCATAACTTCTAAGCATATCACAACACAACCACATCACCAAATAGGCAATTTCCAGCAAGCAAAGCTTCAAGAACAATCACAAACTACTACCGGCCCTAACCGGCAGAAACGGTCCACTCGCACATCTCCAAGTTTAAATCTAGATATCTAACCAAAGAGTTCAGAAAATTCCCAAATTTGAATATGTTGTAAAGGACATATAAAAGAACATTTTTCATGCAAACACCTTAACCCAGATCCTTCTAGATTAAGCCTAGTAAATCGCTTAATCCAGTACAAAAACTGGGTCTGTTTCCAGAAAGTCTGTTTTCCGAAATCAGTTTGGTTCGAGGTCCAAAACTTGTCCATTTGATATGAAATTTGACTATGTTAAACTAAAAAAGGTGAAAAACATGTTTTGTGAAGAAACCATTTTGAAATTCAAACCCTAAGAGTTGATAAACACTAATCCATATTAGTTGAATCCTACAAGGTCACCGGTTTAAGCACAAACAGAGGTTCTCTTTGCAAATGACGAAGCTGATATCTCATTTTTCAAAATCGTTAAAAATCTTGAGTAAAATATATGTTATAGTAGAAGATGTCTAAAAAAATTTTCAAGAAGGAATCGACATCAAAATCTTAACACATTTCGATCCGCAAAAATGGAAAACGACGAGGGTTTAGAAATCAGAATTGAAAACAGTCCACTGAATTAGACTAATGCAATCTCATTAGTGCTAATCTCACCAATTAGATCAACACTAATCCATATTAAGGCTAATCTAACCATTCTATATTAGCACTAATCCATCTTAAAGCTAATCTCACTTAGTACTAATCTAACTAAGCTAATTAACACTAAACTAACCTCCTAAGTGCAATTAACAACCAATCAAGGATTAGGGAATTAACTCACTGGATTTGCGAGCCGATGAGTTCACGGCGATGGCGACGTGGAGGCGAGCGAGACTTGAGTTTAGAGCGACGCCAATGGAGGTCCGAAACGGGCCACGAAGTCTCAGCCCACAATTGGAACTTCAGTTCAGTCCAAGGCCTGAACCGAACGGTTTCAACGACTGAAACGGGTTGGGCTAGCGTGAGAGTGGGCATGGCGGAACTAGGTGACGTCGGGGACTTTGAGATGGCGACAGAGGCTGCTCGATGGGTCGGAATGGAGACCAGGTGACTCGGGACAGCAGCTCGAGCGGGACGACGCGGGCTGGAGTTGCGCGGGCGAGTGGGACGACATGCGGGTGTGTGGCTGCTTGCAGTCTCGGGCGGTCGACAGCAAAGGATGGCTGGTTTCTCTGGTTTGTTGGATGGTTCTTGAGCTCCAAAACAACAACAACAATGGAGAAATATGAGCCAAGAAGGAAGAAGAAGGGGCTGTAGTTGGAAAAGAGGGGGACAAGCCTTCAATGCTCGCCAAAATGTCAAGAACACTCAAGTGGCTGCCCCCAAAGTTCTCTACTGAGTCCATAGCCCTTATCCCCTCTAAGTCTTCCTCTACAAGCTTCCAAAGTGGTCCAAAATGTTGCTCCCCCCATGGCTAGGAATTTGGTGTGCTACTCCCCAATTTCACTTCAATTCCTCTTCAATTCTTCTTCAATTGGCCTCAAATTAATGGCCACAATGCCAAGGAGGATACCCACATCAAATTCCATAATTTTCCTCACCAAATAATCCAACTTCGATGCCAAAAGCGCACTAAAAAACAGCCCTCCGAATTTACCGGTTCAATATCGTCCAATTCTTGATTTTTTGCCAAAATTCGGTTTTGCCGAAAATTCTTCGGAGGATGAGTCAATGTTTCTAAAATAAATTGTGACATGACAGAACTTTTAATTTCTGAAATTGGGTTCAATTTCATGGTTAATTTCAACCGGACGCGATTTTAGCGTGACCTAACCTATCGGGTAGCTGTTATGAATTTTTAGCACATTTGACCCGTGGTCGATTATTTTCGAGTCACATTATACAAGTCTTTGTAGTCCTTCAGGTTGAACGGTACCAGCGGATTCTTCAACTTTGGTCTAAGGCCATTCTTGAACCTCCTAGCTCTGTCTGCCGGATCCTCTATTAGTCTCGGGGTGTATTGAGACAACTCTGCAAACTTGGTCTCATACTAGTCTATAGACATTAGACCCCGACAAAGACACTGGAATTTCTCCATCTTCTGTTCTCTAGAGCAGTCAGAGAAGTAATTTCCATCAAAAACTTCAACGAAAGCGTTCAACACTGGAACCACGCCTTCAGGAAACACTCTTCCTCTGGTGGCCCTCCACCAGGTACTTGCATTACCCTGCAACTGGTAGACTGCAAGGACTATCTTATTTTCTTCCGAGCACCTCAGCAGCTCTAACGCCTTCTCTAATTCTTGGATCCAGAGGGTTGCAGCCTTGAGATCACCTACTCCTGTGAACTTCGGCGGTTGTAATTTCAGAAACTGCTTAACTAACTTGTGCATCGGTCTCTCCCCAATCACAATCCCAGGTTGGACTCCAGCAGGTGTGGCTGCAACAGCGGCAGCTTGATTCTGAACTTGCTGTTCCATCAGATTTCCCAAGGTCTCGAGCGCCTGTACGATCCCATCAATTCTAGGATCGCCAGGTGCTGCTTCACTAGTATCAGCCTACGGCGGTACTCTCTCACTCGCACTAGCCTGAGCCTGCACTCTACCTTGGGCACTGACCCTAGTCGGCGTCCTACCCCGAGAAACGAACGTGACAACCCTCTTTCGAGGAGTCCTCTGCTCCGGATCGCTCATTCTATAGGATCTCTACAGAACCTACTTTCTAATTCCACACAAAATTAGAAAACTAAGCGACCCACACAAAACAATCAATCACATGCATTTGCATAAGAAAATTGCCTTTCCTACTAACTATCTCATAACCCATCGCACCTTATCACTCTAGACACTGACCAGTTCTATACAAATTTAGGCGGGGATGTCGCGCCCTGAACCTCGAGCATGCGCACATCCCTCGGTGGTTGACTAAAATTTGCGACATTTCCAGGACGTGTCGCCGACCCTTTTTTTTATGCACATGCGGAAGCGAATTAAACAAACCCCGGACAACAACAAACATGGGATAGAAAAGTAGGACAACCCAATTTCACATAAACACACTTTATATAAAATCCAAGTCAGTCCCACAAGTTTGCACACTAAGGTCTATCCTAAAAGAACTACCTGACAACCTCTACTCCAGATCCCTTCCACGACACCCTCCGGTATCTCCAGACTAAGGACCTAAAAATTGTAAACCACGACAGGGTGAGAATAAATCTCAGTGAGTCAACACTCTAAACCCCGATTAGGACGCAAATTCACTCAAAGGTGTCCTAAACATGCACCACTGAGAACTTACCTCTCGTTAACACCTTCCTACACATTAGTTCATCACATAAACACTTATGAATACAACACATGCATTCAAGAATTGGAACACAACAAATCCCTCATCAAACAATTCACAAGAGTCCCGATTATAAGGCCAAATCATTATGACACGTCCCATTCCGTGTCACACAATTTCGTTCCATAATTAAGTGCAGGTAACTCATATCGATGGTTCAATCCACACCCAATATTCACTCTCAATATTCAACTCCAAATTCAAACTCAATATCAAACTCAAATTCAAACTCAAGGTTCTAGAGGTGTCCCCTCCCACGAAATTCCCATATCGTGTGGCACTTAGTCCCTGACCATAATAAGCAATAACTCAAGGTACTAGAGGTGGCTCTCACGAAGTCACGCTATTGTGTAGCACTTAGTTCTTAATTATCATAAGCAATAGCTCATGGTACTAGAGGTGGCTCTCACGAAGTCACGCTGTCGTGTAGCACTTAGTTCTCAACTATCATAAGCAACGGTACAAGATTCTAGAGGTGGCTCATACGAAGTTTTGTTATCGTGCACACTTAGTCCTTTATCTACTCACACATGGCATAAACATTTACGCCTCATCACGCATAGCTTCTAAGCATATCACAATGCAACCGCATCACCAAATAGGCAATTTCTAGCAAGGAAAGCTTCAAGCACAATCACAAACTACTACCGGCCCTAACCGGCAGAAATGGTCCAGTTGCGCGTCTCCAAGTTTAAATCCAGAAATCTTAACAAATGAGTTCAAAATATTCCCAAATTATAATCTGTTGTAAAGGACACATAAATGAACATTTTTTTTATGCAGACACCTTAACCTAGATCTGTGTAGATTAAGCCCAGTAAATCGCTCAATCCAATATAAAAACTGGGTCCGTTTCCGAGAAAGTCTATTTTCTGAAGTCAGTTTGGTTCAAGTTCCAAAACTTGTCCATTGGGTCTGAAATTTGACTATGTTACACTACAAGAGGTGACAAACATTGTTTGTGAAGAAACTATTTCGAAATTCAAACCCTAAGAGTTGATAAAAATCATTTGAATTCCAAAAGGTCACAAGTTTAAGCACAAATAGAGGTTCCGTTTGCAAATGACGAAGCTGATATCTCATTCTTTTAAATCCCTAAAAATATTGAGTAAAATATATGTTATAGCTGAAAATATCTTAAACATTTCTCAAGAAGGAATCGACTTCAAAATTTTAACACATTTTGATCTACAAAAATGGCAAACGACGAGAGTTCAGAAATCAGAACTGAAGAAAGTCAACTAAATTGGACTAATCCAATCTCAATAGTGCTAATCTCACCAATTAGATCAACACTAATCTCACTTAGTACTAATCTAACTAAGATAATTTACACTAAACTAACCTCTTAAGTGTAATTAACAACTTAATTAAGGATTATGAAATTAACTCATTGGATTTGCGAGCCGATGAGTTTACGGCGACAGTGACGCGGAGGTGAGCGAGACTCGAGCCTAGAGCAACGCCAAGGGAGGCTGAAAGGGGCCGGAAATGGGCCACGAAGTCTCAGCCCATAGCTAGAACTTCGATTCTGTCCAAGGGTTGAATCGAACAATTTCAACGACTAAAACGGGCTGGGCTGGCGCGGGAGTGGGCACGACGGAACTAGGTGACATCGGGGACTTCGGGACCGCGACAGAGGCGACTTGACAGCTTGGAATGGTGGCCAGGCTACTCGAGATAGCAGCTCGAGTAGGGACGGCGCAGGCTGGAGTAGCGCGGGCAAGCGGGACGGTGTGCGGGCATGCAGCTGCTTGTGGTCTCGAGCGGTTGACGGCAAAGGCTGGCTAGTTTCTCTAGTTTGCTGGCTGGTTCTTGAGCTCCAAAATAGCAACAACAATAAAGAAATATGAGGCAAGAAGGAAGAAGAAGGGGCTGCAGTTGGAAAGGAGGGGGACAAGCCTTCAATGCTCACCAAAATGTCAAGAACACTGAAGTGGCTGCCCCTAAAGTCTTCAGTTGAGTCCATAGCCCTTATCCCCTCCAAGCCTTCCTCTACAAGCTTCCAAAGTGGTCCAAAATGTTGCTCCTCCCCCCCATGGCTACTAATTTGGTGTGCTACTCCCCAATTTCACTTTAATTCCTCTTCAATTCTTCTTCAATTGGCCTCAAATCAATGACCACAATGCCAAGGAGGATTCCCACATCAAATTCCATAATTTTCCTCCCAAATAATCCAATTTGGATGCCAAAAGTGCACTAAAAAAAGGGCCTCCGAATTTACCGGTTCAATATCGTCCAATTCTTGATTTTTTGCTAAAAATTCAGGCTTGCCGAAAATTCTTCGGAAGAAGAGTCAACGTTTCTAAAATAAATCGTGACATGACAAAATTTTCAATTTCTGAAATCAGGTTCAATTTCGTGGTTAATTTCAACCGGACGTGATTTTAGCGTAACCTAACCTACCTGGTAGCTTTTAGGAATTTTTAGTGCATTTGACCCGTGGTCGATTATTTTCGAGCCACATTGTACATTTTCAACTCATTGGCGACTCTTAGTTGTCGTGAAAATCTTGAGGTTTCAAATATAGGCACAGGGTACAAAAACGACGGAAAAATCAGTTTAGTGCAGTTCGACGAGAATTTTGCAATTAGATGGAATCACCGACACTTTAATCACATGCCTCTGTTGAAACGACCTATCTCCAATCTCCGATTGATTTTTAGAGTGCCGTATTGACCCTTGCAGATTAGTACAGTCGAGTAGTCGATTTCTAGTCGGATACTCAAGTCTGTTGCGTTAAAATCCCTTAACGGCTTCACCTGATAGATTAGTTATCTCGTGAGTGGCCAACTCAGAGAAAAAGGCTATAGGTGCGTCAATAAAAAGCCCAACTCAATCAATCGAAAACAGAATAAAAAATCAGGTTGTCACAAGGTCAATTCGCTAGTCTAGGGATATAACCCGTTCCTCTAAGACAGCCTTTTCCTTGATCTGGGCGAGGTTAAGCTTACAAGCCTCCAAACCTTTTTAGAAAATGAGACCAAAGGTATCGTATTGGTGGTGGAGTTCGGAACCTCGATTGGGTGATGTCCATCTACGAGAGAAGCCTTCTCACGATAGCTTATTTTTCTTCGTCCTTGGCCATGGAAGCTAAACCTCCAAAGATCAACTCATAGAGTTGCTTCCATTCCTCAACAGCTTCAACCGAGAAAATATGAATTAACGGGATTACTAAGGGTTTGGCCATCCCTAAAAGTAAGGAGCAAGGCAATTTGCATTGATGAGTGAACCCCACTGGGAAGAGGGACTATTTACAACCAAAGTATGCGACGGTTGGGAAGATCATGGATAATGGAGGAAAGCACGACTAGGTTAATTGGAAAAGTTAGAGGGACGTGAATTAATGCATGACAGATGAAAGTAATTGAAGTCTTGGGGATTGTAGGGGAATTCGAAGAGCCAAGAAAGCAATTATGATCCGTAAGATCATCATATCCTTGGAGATACAAAAAGACCCGATTGAATGGTGCAAGTGGCCTGAAATGACTGGATCATAACTTAAGAAGATCAATCGATGGGAAAAATTGTAATTACTGACAGAGGTTGCTACTATCAATTGGAAATTTATATGAAAAGATGTGAGTACAACGGCAGGATAAGATCAAGTAGTGGATTTGATTGTTTAGGTCCGGAGAATAAGGTCGTGTAACATCCTCGATTTCGACCTCGTAAGGATTGGCTATAAGGTCCAAAAAGGATCGATCATGGGCCATTGGCCATGGATCGATCGGTTCGATCGACAAAGAATCACGGATCAATCATAGTCCGACCGATCGACCGACCGACTGACTGATCACGAATTGGTCGAGGTGTCAGCCGTGATTTTCTACCAGCCATACTAATGGGATAGGATCACTAGCTCATAAGATGACTTTTTGATCACAAGAATTGGTCATGGGATGATTTTGGATCGGTAGATGGTCATTATCGATCATAATGCCCGGTCATGGGTGATTCCGCCCAACTATGCATCGATACACGGACGATCCGAATTCATCAAATGTGATCACCTTTTGCAATTCAGTTGACCCATTTTAGAGTAAGGTTTAATTTAATAGATTGAGTTTTAATTCCACCATTAACCCTCAATTGAATTTTGACATAAAGTCGTAACCATCATTCTAATGTCAATTTGGATGCATTAAGCAATCATGAACATGGGTAATTGAATCAATTGATATCTTGTTGCATCAATTAGAGTTAGTTTAGATTAATTTGGTTTTTGGGAATGAGAATTGTACATATTACATTGATTGGCTAGAAATTCCAAATTCGCGCACTCATTGAATTTAAGAATGATTTTCAATATTAATAAGGTATTAAGCCAAAATCAATTGAGATGTTATTAAAAAGATTTGATTTGTTTAATGTCAATAAATTTGGATCGTTTCCCTTCAAATTAGCTCATTTTCATTCTGATTGGAGAGGAATTATTTACAATTACCAGAGGCAGCATGTCACGCCCCGATCCTCTAAGCGTGTGCCCATCCCTTTGCGGTCGATTAATTAGCGACGTCCTAGGACGCATCGCCGACCCATTCATTTTGATGCACATGTGGAAGCAGATCCCCAGACAACAATACAATGGGATAGGAAAGTAGGATCATGATTTTATTTCAAAAGTCACAACACACTTATATTTACAATACCAAACCAGGTCTTACACACAACTAGTTTATAAAACCAAGTCTGCAAAACAGGGGTGGGGGTTTCAAACAACTACGGGTCCTCGTCCTCCTTGTCATCTCCCTCCACACTCCAACTGGAGCCTACTACGGAATACACGGGAGATCTGGATCTTCGAGTTCGGGGTCCACTTTGGGTCTACCACCGAACCTCCTCTAGGGTCTACAGTGCCCTTTCCAAAAGCAACCTCCATCACAAACAGAGGTATCTCATATTTCGGTATGGGGCCCTCTGTCAGCCCATTACGATCCTGGCGATACCATGGTCGGTATTGATGGGGCACCTTCTTAGGTAGGCCCACATCAACCCAGATTATGGACTTCACCAGTTCGTACTCTAACCATTTAAGGTGCCCATGAATCGGAATATAAGACCTCTAATCTGTGATCTTCTTCGGTTGTCCAAAATGCTCGGGAGGAGCCGCCATCTATGGACCTTAAATGTTATCCCACAACGGGGTGAGACGACGTCTCAGCAAGTTAAACCCCCTAAGACCCGATTAGGAAGAAAATACGCCCTGAGGGCTGCCTAAGCACAAGCACAAATTGAAGGACTTACCTTTGCCTTGATTTCCTTCCTGCAGGTCAGTACAATTCACTAAATCACACCAATCAATCACTTCAATAGCTCAACTCATCACCCGATCAACTCATCGATCAATCAACCCAGTCAACTCCATATCATCAAGATCGTCACACGGTCCTTCCAATTACCCATTCTAACCAACGATTACGGCCCTACTCGGGCACGGCCTACTAAATCTTCGACGGTCAATTACAGCACAACGGGCATGACCGATTCCAAGTTCGGTGGTAAATTACGGCCTAATGGGCACGACCATACTCTGGCGGTTGATTATGGCCCAATGGGCACAGCCGTACTTTGGTGGTTAATTACGGCCCAATGGGCACAGCCATGCTTGGCGGTTTTCTTGATCCATCTCACAATCTCATGCACAACAGGCGTCATGTCAACCTTCAATAGTCATCTAACTACAACTATAAACCATCACACACTTTCACCATTTTTATTATACTTGATGAAAACTATCGTGTGTGGGTATACGGTCTGCCTCGGCAAAAAATATAATATTTACACTTTCAAAATTCCCACCATTTATATAGTCAATAAAAACATTTTTGACGCTGTAAATTGACGCCCGGTGAATTTCCAATTACTTACTGAAATTAAATAAATATAGGAATAAATTCCTAAAATCACAAATCACTCACACTCGGTACAATTTAGAACTCAATTAAATAAACAGATCACACCACTATAATCAGCATTAAATTCTGGTCACCGGTTATCACGGTCTAATTTCAAGAAAATAATTAATTAACTAATTAATTACGAAAATTAATTAATAAATGTCAATAAATAGAACTTAGGCCTGTAAAGCCTAATTAAAAGCCGAGACGAGTCAGGAAAATTTCCGAACCACTCTAGATAAATAGTAGAGCTTGTCTAGGCCCTAATTGCACTAAACTAACCACCTAACATGCATTGATAATTAATAAATTCACTAATCCAATCTAACTATCCACCTAATCCATACTTAGTCTAAACTAAACAACCCTTAAACGTCATTAACTTCCTAAGGAGAATTAGTGAGTCAAACTCACTTGCTAAGCGATCCGCTCGGATCAAATCGATAGGGACACGGCAAGGCTCGATAAACTTCAAAACAGGACCACATTTCGAGGTCGGGAAACGGTCCAAAGCGGGCCGAATAGTGACTTGGAGACCCACTGGCTTCTGCTTCTGGTCGGTGCTGATCGAGGCCGAGAGAGGTGATGGCTTGGGCCGAAAACGAGCGGAGGTGGACGGAGGAGCTACTACGAGTTCGGGCGGGGCTTCATGACGGCGGAACGACGGTAGATAGTGTTGGACGGGGTTGGGACAACCTGCTATTTGGACACGGAAGCTAGGTGAGACGGCGTAAGCGGCACGGTGATGAGGCGCGACAAGCAACGAGCAAGCGAGGGCAGCGAGCGGCTAGGAGGGGCGCAACAGTGGCGAGCGATGGCTCTGGCGGGGATGGCAATGGCTTGCTGGTCCGATTTCTTTGGTTTGCTGAACTCAAAACAACAAATGAAGAAGGAGGGGGAGGCTGCTCGACAATGGGGGAGAGAGAAGAAGGAGGGAGGGGGCAAATGGGTTAGAGGGGGCCACCAATGTCATCTTCTCATCTCTTTGTCCCCTTTGGTGTGTCCCACTTGCAAGCTGTCCTCCACAGCCACCTTTCCAGCACAAAATCCCTTCTAGAATCCATTTGAAGTAGTCCAAATGTTGTGTCCATGGGGGCACACGAAATTGCACATATTTTCCCGCAATTCAGACCCAATTGCTTCTTGAATCAATTCAATTCGATCGTTAGAAATTCAACCATCAAGCTCACAATCAAATTGGCATTTTTCCTCGCCACTAGAACTCACTTGCATCCCAATTTCGCGATAAAAAACAGTCCTCTCTATTTTCTGGACAAAAACGATCCTACCTTGACTTTTTCCCAAAAAGTCTCAGTTTGTAGAAAAATCTTCGAAGACTGAGTTGACGTTCCTAAAATGACTCGTGACATGACATAACTTTCAATTTCTGAAATCAGATTTAAATTCGCGGTTAATTTCAATCCGACACGATTTTAGCGTGACCTAGGCTACCGGGTAGCTTTTAGAAATTTTTAGTGCAAATGACCCGTGATCAATTTTTTTCGAGCCACAATGAACCTCTTCGACACATTGGCGACTCTCGGTTGTTGTGAAAATCTCGAGGATTCAAATACGGACTCATGATACCAAAACGATAGAAAAATCAGTCTAATGTCGATCGACGAGAATTTTTAAAATTGGTGGAATCACCCACGTTTAACCACACATCTCTATCGAACCGACCTATCTTTGATTTCTAGTCGATCTTTACTGTCCAGGACTGCTCACTCTAAGCTGATAAATAGATAGTATACTGCTCGTTCTAAGCTGACATATCGCCTACAGGCTGATATAGTATACTAATAATGCTTACTCTAAGCTTATTAAGGTATACTGCTCGCTCTAAGCTGATATATCGAGACCCGTAGGCTGATATAGTATACCGGTATACTATTTGCTCTAAGCTGACATATCAACTCGCAAGCTGATATAATATACCATCTTGAGTATCTATCAATTTCACCATTTTTATCATTCTCGATAAAATAATCGTGTGTGGGTACACGGTCGGCCTTAGCCAAAATACAATATTTTCACCTTTGAAAATCCCACTAATTTCAACAGCCTATAAACTCATTTTTGGTGTTGTAAACCGTCGCCCGGTGATTTTCCAATTAATTAATGAAAATAATAAATTTTGTGATAAATACCCAAAATCACAAATCACACACAATCGGCACAAATTAGAACTCAATTAATTAAATATATCATACCATTACAATCAGCATAAAATTTCGGTCACCGGCTATCCCGATGTAATTTCTGAAAATTAATTAATTAATTAATTAATTACGAAAAATAATTAATAAATGCTAATAAATAGGACTTAGGTCTGCAAAGCCTAATTAAACACCAAAACGGGCCCGAAAAATTTCTAGACTCGTTGATTAAATACTACAATCTGTCTACTTGCTAATTACACTACTCTATCCACCTAACATGCAATATCGATTAACTAATTCACTAATCCATTCTAACTAACCACCTAAACCAAGCTTAGTCTAACTAATCAACCCCTAAACGCCATTAACTTACTAAGCATGGATTAGTGAGTTAAACTCACTTGTTTAACGATCTGCTCGGATCAAATTGATAGCAAGGCGGAGAGGCTCGAGAAACTCCAAAGTGGGACCGCCTTTCAAGGTCGGGAAATGGTCCAAAGCGGGCCAAACAGTGGGCCGGAGACCCACTCGGTTCCGCTTCTATTCGGTGGCTGAAGAGGGCTGGACAACGGTCGGTTGAGCGAGCAAGGATGGGCGGCGGGCGGCGGAGCTTCGGCGGGGCTTCACGGCGGCGGCGGGCATCCGGGCGGCTTCGGTGATGGCGAGGGTGTTGCGACTAGCTTGGGAAATGGCCTGGGGATCACACCTAGGCGGAACAACTGCCAGGGAGTGCGTGGACGACTGGACGAGCGGCGAGGCCCGCGGGGGCGTGCTACGGCGGCACCGTGGCTCGGCTTCGGACGGTGTGGCGCGGTGGCTTGGACGGGGCTTATGGTTCTTCCCCGGCTTCGAAGCTCTCTCTCTCTCTCTCTCTCTCTCTCTCTCTCTCTCTTTGGAAAATGGTGGTCGACGGGCTGAGGAGGGAAGGAAGAAAGAGGGGGGACCGGTTCTCATGGAGGGGGTCACCTTGGTCCATCTCCATCTTCTTATCCCCTAGGTGAGGCCCACCACTCCTAGTTGGAATCCACAGCCCAAATGCAACCACAATCTTGTATAGGAAGCTTTGAGGATGGTCCAAATGATGGGTCTAAAGGGGGGCTACGAATTTGGTGTGATTTCCCCAAAATTGGACTTCACTTGCTTTTTGAATAAACTCAATTCGGCTTCTTAAAATTCAATTATTGAGCTCACGATCAAATTGATATTTTTCCTCACCAATTGATCGTACTTGCATCCCAATTTCATGAGAAAAAACGGTCCTCGGAATTCCCCGGTCGAAAACGGCCATATCTCAACTTTGGAGACTGAATCGACGTTCCCAAAATGACTCGTGACATGACAGAACTTTCAATTTCTAAAATCGGATTTAAATTCGTGGTTAATTTCAATCTGGCGCGATTTTAGCGTGATCTAGGCTATCGGGTAGCTTTCAGAATTTTTTAGTACAAATGACCCGTGGTCGATTTTCTTCGAGCCACAATGAACCTCTTTGACACATTCGCGACTCTCGGTTGTCGTGAAAATCTTGAGGATTCAAATATGAACATAGGGTACCAAAACGATAGAAAAATCAGTCTAGTGCCGGTCGACGAGAATTTGGTAATTTAGTGGGATCACCCACGTTTAGCCACACATCTCTATCGAACCGACCTATCTCTGATCTCTAATCGACTTTTAACTGTGTCATAATGATCTCTGCACATGAGCACAGTCGAGTAGTCAAGTCCTGGTCGAATTCTCATGTCTAATGCATTAAAATTCCTCAACGAATTCACTAGATAGTCTAGTTATCGCACAAGTGATCAGCTCTGAGAATAGCACTATAAGCGCATCGATGAAAGGCCCGATTAATTTAATTGAAAGTAGAACTGAAAAATCCATGATGTCATAGTTAGAGTAGCGTAATTAGAGCCTAGATAAGTTTGAGTATTTATCTAGAGTGGTTCATAAATTTTCCGGGCCCGTTCCGGTATTTAATTAGGCTTTTTTGGCCCAAGTTGCATTTTTGGTATTTATTTAATTAATTTTCGTAATTGTTTAATTAATTATTATTTTTTGGAAATTAGACCGGTATAGGTAAAGTGACCGGAATTTTGTGTTGATTGCAATGGTGTGTTTGATTTATTTATCCGAATGCTAACTTGTGCTGATTGAGTGATATTTATAATTTTGGGAATTTATTCCAAAATTGAGTAACTTCTGTTTTTAATTAGAAAATGCCAGGCGTTGGTTTACAACGCCAAAAATATGTTTGTGGACTTTTGAAATTAGTGGAATCTTCAAAAAGGGAAAATATTGTATTTTGGCTTAGGCCAATCGTGTAGCCATACACGATTATTATCACGGGAATGATAAAAGTGGTGAAATTGTCGATTGATTAGAATGGTATACTATATCAGCCTACGGGTTTTGATATATCAGTTTAGAGTGAGCAGTATACCGGTATACTATATCAGCCTACGGGCTTTAATATATCAGCTTAGTGTGAGCAGTATATCTCAGCAGCTTCTCGTGAGCATTATTAGTATATTATATCAGCCTGAAGGCCTTGATATATTAGCTTAGTGCGAGATGTATACTATTTATTAACTTAGAGTGAGCTATACTATTTATCTTCAACTTAGTGTGAGCAGTCCTTGATGTGATCGGACTTTATAGATAGTATTAATTAGGTTGACCAAGAGATCGTCTTGATGACATGGAATCGACTGGTTCGGTTGATCGATGGCTTGATCTGATTTCACGAATTGAATTGCTAAATGATTGATTGAGTGGTTGAATCATACTGACTTGCAAGAATGGAATGAGGCAAAGGTAAGTCCTTTAACTCGTGCTTATGCTTAGGCAGCCTTTGTGGCGTATTTTCTTCGTGTACTTGCTGAGGCATTGTCTCACCCCGTCATGGGCTTAACTTTTCAGGTTCTTAGATGGCGAATCCTCCTGAGCGTCATGGTCGTCTCATGAGGGTTACCAAGCGGGTTTCTAGTTTCCTCGATCTTGGAAGTTTTTGGGTCTATGAGCTAGTTGTAACCACTGTTTGGGTCAAAGAGGTTCCACATCAGGAGATACCTAATCGATTTAAAGTATGGTTCCGCTACGCTCCCAACGGTGTTAGGCTAGGTCCCCTTAGGACTTTTGATATCCCCGATGTGGTAATTAATGTTGCTCTCGACGAGGATCCAGTTGACCCTCTTGATGGCGTAGTGGAGAACCCGCCGTCTCGCCTAGCTCCTGTGGACACTGAAGAATCAACGAACGAGTCGGACTAGCTAGTCATGGTATAGCTTGTTTTGAGAATCGACCTTTTTGTAGACCCTGTAAATATCAGCTAGTAATGTATATGAATTAGTCTAATATGTATAAAGGTGTGATTTGGTTTTCGAAAAATTGTGGTCCTACTTTCCTATGCCATCTTGTTGTTGTTTAGGGATTTATTTATTCGCTTCCGCATGCACATTAAAATGAATGGGTTTGCGACGCGTCTGGGGACGTCGCAATTTAATCGACCACCGAGGGATGAGCACGGGCTTGGAGGATCGGGGCGTGACACTCTATGTGATACTATTTCTATTGTTATCGCTTTTTGATTATGACAAAAAGGGGAAGAGAATATAAATAAGCATATGTGTTGATTGGTTGATATTATTTATTGCATAATATTGAGCTGCGATTATTTTTCTATATATTGTTATGCTCAATCTATTTGTTATATTCTACTATTTTTTGATTTGATATATATTATTTTTAAGATTGCCCTGATTTATTATTATCCTTAAAAGCGTGTTTACACATCTGCATATTCAGAGATTGTTTTGTCATCATAAAAAAATGGGAGATTGTTAGGGAAATCCCTTATGATGTTTTAAAGATAACAAAATAAATCAAAGGCTACTAACGTGTTTAATTGTTGAGTAATAGACTATGCAAATGATAGAACATGTAAATGATATTATCAAAGTCTATACTTAAAAGAACCAGAAGACAGACTCTATACTGGAGCTGAACTTATTCAGACTATGTTCAGACCTTAAGACTAAATATGTTCAAAAGCAGATTATGTTCAAACTTACGTTTAGATTGTAAAGTCTATTCTGAAGAATTCCAAACTTCTTTGTCAAAGTCTGAAGACTCCCAGACTTTGTGTCAAAGTCTACTCACTCGACAAATTCCAAACTGAACGCAAGTGAAGAAGGAAAACGCTCATACTCTACTTCATACAGAACACTCTCAGACTTTACATTCAGAATGAGACACAAGTTCAGAACGTAGCAGATTCAGAACGAAGCATGTTCAGAACAAAACAACTTGACAGAACGTAATACAAGCCCAAATGTATAACAGCTAGTGATCCGTTTTGGATTCTACATCAAGATAGATTTAATTGACTCAATCTAATTGATTCGCGATTGGATCTTGAAGACAAGAACTTTCTATACGAAGAAGCTCTACTTATAGAAACCAAGATTCTATTTATATGGGCGATTAGAATCAATTTGGGATTCTATTTCTATCACTCAACGGCTACTAAATTTTCTAGATACAGATTTGTCCAATGGGTAGATTGGAAGACGATCCTCTATATACTGTCCAACGGCTAGTTTGGAAGTGGAATATTTAAGGAGATCAAGGACCGATGAGCAAGTAAGAGACGAAGTGTAGAATTTATAATTCTAAAGTCTGAGCGACCTTCGATCATACACTTGTCTTTGGTGAGCTTAAACGTTTGTGATCGTGAGAGAAATACCAAAAGAGTGACTTAGTGAGATAGTGTGATCTACCACTAAGCATTTGCACTCAAAGTTGTAATCTCTTGTTGATTGCATAATGGAATCCAGCCGAGAAGGCTATTAGCGTGGGAGAGTGGATATAGGCTTGATCTAAGCCAAACCACTATAAATTTCGTGTTCTTATTCTCTTCCCTAAACTCCTCTATTTAGTTCGTAGTTCTATTTACCTGCTAAAATCTGAACTCGGTCAAAGTCTATTACTCTTCAAACTCAGTTTCAAAAGCAAAATATTTTTATTACTCTTTGCGAAAATTGTTTTTTTCCACCTATTCACCTCCCTCTAGGTGTTCATACTAGCACTTACAAAGGCAACCCTCACCCAGCCCTCTATGGGCATTGCTAGTGGCCGGCTAGCCACTAATGAAGCGGAAGAAGAAGAACCACCAAAAAAAAAAAAAAAAAGACGGAAAGAAAAAAGAAAGAAAAAAAAGGGAAAAATGACAAATGACGAAAATACCCTTGATCGCCGGAAAGTCAAGTCCTTATTTGAAACAAATATAATCACTTCAGACCCTTATTTGAAATAAATATAACTACTTTAGGTCTTCATTTGAAGCATCATCCACTTCAGACCCTTATTTGAGAAAATGATAGTACTTCAAGTCCATATTTGAAACAAGGTCCACATTGGACCCTTATTTGAGAAAAAAGAGGGCACTTTAGGTCCCTTTTTGGGATTTTCCCTAAAATTTTGGTGCTAAACCCACCACAACGTGACAATTAATACATCTAATGATGTATTTGGTAACTATCATGTTTTTATTATTTTTCTATTCTTTTCTTCTTTGAAACAGAAAAAATTAGAAGTCTGTTTGATAACATGAGTTAACTTTTCATTCCCTCGAATAGAAAAGTGTTTAGGCAATAAATTTGCAACACAAACAAACAGTTAAAAAATCTACTTCTTTATTCTCGGGAACAAATATGGAAAAAACTATTTCTGAACAAAAATTATTTCTAAAAATAAAAACATTACCAAATGCACCATAAGAGAAAGTTTTTTATAAGCATTTTCGCTTGTCAACTTAATATAAAGGATGCCTACCTGATGTATAAATATTATAGATATCCAACTAATTAGTCGCCACGATGCTGAACCATCGCATAAGATAGCACGATTTCGATTGAAGTCAATTTGTCAGGCAAGAAAGAGCCTTGAAGAAAACTGTTTGACTATGGATTATCCTTCAGTTATTAACCATGTGATATCTTTCGAAGCGGAAAATTGATGCTTTTGACTGGGAAGCAGAAAGAACAACTAATGATAAAGGGCGGAGTGCTCCCCAATCGCACGTTCCTCCCCGATCGCGCGCAATTTCCTCTCCACGGCTTTCTCTCCACAAGATTAATACAATACAATTTTCTTCCACTTCCTTTTCAGTTTCTGTCAAAAGTCACCATGCTTTTTCCTTTTTTCCTCTCGGTTGTGCTTCGGCTTCTCAAAACTCTCCAACTCGGTTTTTCAATTCTGGTCAAGTGGAATTCCTTTTGACCGTGTTTGTTGCCTCAACTCTTCTACACAACCATCCCCATTATCTCTCCGTTGGTGTCTCCATCGCCTCCACCGAATGTTCTCCTGTCTTTTGTTTTAGTTTTCTACATTGCTGCTCTCTCCACTTTTGGGTTTTTATCTCTAGCCCAATCACTCTGTGTGCGCGCACCTTGTAGTTTTATATGAATGTTGACCGACTTGCTCTTGGTTTGTTCATCCTCTTCAATGCCGTGTTATCTTGCTGTCATATTCCCACTATGTTTCTGTTTCTTAGTCTTTTTCCCTCTCCTTTTCCTTTTTTAATCTGACGATCCGATTGCCCTCCCATCACTCGGTTTTTCTCTTTTAAAATCTGACTGAGTGCTTTATCATCCAGCTATCTGATCCAAATATCAAATATGCGGCTCGACCTCATCCCTCATAGTCTTATCAACTATGGCCGGCCTCATCTTGAAACAAACTCTAAGTTTAGCTAAAATTTGCGACCTATTTTGTCCAGATTTCAGCTAACTCCTGCAATCCTGGAATCATTTCCAACTCCCACAATCTTGGAGTTGTGACCAACTCCCACAATCTTGGAAATGTGTCCAATCCCTCAATTTTGGAATTGAAGCCAATCCCACAATCTTGGAGCTGAAGCCACCTCTTTCACAATCCTGGAGTTACAGCTAATCTCACAATCTTGGAGTTGCTAACCGAAATTATATCCAAATAACTAAATAAAGGAAAGGGAAAGAGTAGCCGAATTCTAAGAGGCCAGACTCCTGTGGGATCCAGCTTGAAAAATTTAAATGAGTTTAGGACCCCTTACTATGAATTCTAGCTTGTCTCACATGTTGGGTTGTGTATCATGATTTAAATGAAGTTCGTAACCGAGCCTCTGTTCCATTTGATGTGAATTTGCTATTCCTAAATTTTTAGTTTTTAATGTTTCGCTGAAAAGCTTGGGCGAAATAACTTTAAAATATGGATTGATGTGAGCAAAAAAAAAAAAAAGGTCTCGAAATGGTCCTTTGTTGATTCTTGGACAAACAATGAGAAAATTGTACGTACTGAGACTAGAAAAATTGTTGCCAGCCATGTAAATGGTACTCAAATGTAAAGAAAAATTGAAAGTCAAATTGAACAATTGTGTTCATTGATTGATTGGTAGTTCCTTCTTATCAACAGTATGAATTTTACCGACCAATCCAAAAATACCTTGCCAAATCTTCTTTAGTCATTTGTCTAACAAATCCTCATCAATTTGACTACCAATTTTTAACACGTGTACAATCTTTTGTGTCGACAATATCTAATAGTACAGAAATCATGTAAGAAATAAGAATGCAGAACAATGTGAAATTAATGTTTTTATTTAGGGGTCTAATTCTGTCGATATCAAGAAATTCAATCTCTAGTTTTTTTATGAAATGAATGATAACTCCACGGATGAAAAATATAAACTTAACTACATATTATTTAAGCAAAATAATAGCTACCCGTCTAAAACATAATTACGCACAAAAAGTTAATTTACATGTCAAATCCAATTTATGCCATAGCAAATGCATGATCGTGCTAATTTTCCCAAAACACTAGACGAGGCGGAGAACCACTTACAATCGTGTTAGTCTTGAAGAATTCTCCTCTACCAACTAAAGACTCATGCCGAAAATTATAAGATGAGCCATCTCTCTCTCTCTCTCTCTCTCTCTCTCTCTCTCTCTCTCGAAGACCAAGACCATTCGTTACAAGACAAAATAATCTCCTTAATCTTTTTGGATAAAACAGTCCTTAGATGCCCGTAACCGAAGATGTCAAATCCAAAAATGGGAGCCCAGGACTTCCAAAAACTTGAATGTTTATTTATTAAGTGTACTATTTTTTTATTTTTTTTGTCTGTTAGTTCTACTCTACTCCTAGTCTAACTCTCACTATTAGACTTTTATCATACCACTTTGCAAAGCGTGAGAATCGAAATCCACACTTGAAATTAAAATCGTTCCCACCCCAACCCCCTGAGAAGGTGGGATTCGAATCCCTCACCTCCCCTTTCCATGTTGGAAGGGTGGACCTCAATGGTTAAAGTGTACTATTAATTGTCTGTTAAAGCAAAAAGAATAGCCTAATTTAATTTCACAAGTATAAAATATTATTACAAATCCTAACAACTAATTCAAATTAGTTATCCTATTTTGAAAATCAGGGCATTACACTCGGTACTTCAAGCGATGACTAAAATCCTTTTAAACTACGCCGGAGCATAAACTTTCATGCTCAAATTAGTGTTGTAAGTGTAGATTAAGCGGAACACAGTACTTGTCATCGTCATGTCCTGGGAAGAACTTCTATACAACGTACGAGGCTATCGTAAAACTAAGAATTCCCACTTGCGGAATGGACTTATTCAACAATTTCAACTGAAAAATATTATGTGTATAGTTTTGAAATCGTTGCATTAGAGACAATCATGACAAAGCATGCGGGAAATTATGTATCTTGAGAAAGTTCATCGTCTACCCAAAGTCGTCAGTACTGTTGAAGGACGGGCTAGATCAATGCCTCTCGACTTCCAGACTTCGACTTTGAGATGGGCAAGATGTGATATTGGTTGCCAGGTTAGCCTTTGCGTGCTTCCAAGCCGATTTGCGGCTTCATCCAACGGTGGGACAAGTGTCACGGGAGCTCCTGGTTCAGGTACTCTAAAAAATGCCATTCTCTCCATTCAGCTTGAAGCAACTTCGTGACCTCTATGGCAGGAAATTTAGAGCTATGTCAGGAAATTGTTAAGTTTTGTAGCTAACTTTTCACCTGTCGGCTGCAGTTATGCTTTTGCGGTTTCGATCTATTATTTAATAAACATTCCAGATAAATATTGACAACCGCAAAAGCAGACTAGAGAATTAAACTTTGACAACTCTTTAGATCTCTTTTAAAAGGAAAAAAAAAAACTGCAGAAAATACAGGTACTTAATTAATCTATGATATCACATAAGCTAACCAAAAGCTACGAAAGTAATGTGCCAGCTCGAAGGGTAGGAACTAAGTGTCACGCAAGCCAAGAAGCAGATGCAAAGTCTGTGATATCCCAAATCACATGTTGGAGGGCTACTGTAGCTTCATTCATTAGTGCGGCCTCCAACAAATGGTCTCCATCTTGAAATGTCATATTTGAGTATTATTTTCTAGGGCTTGACCCTGTGGAACGAGATTGGACAGTTACAAAAGTTGGTTGGTGATGTATCCAGGAAAGTGGCTCTCCTAAAATGACCTTTTTAAAATTATTGCATGAGAAGAACTTTGAGGAAAAGATAATCGTTTATTATGACTGGGTTGCTAGATTTATCGACGGGAGCTACCACCGAATGTTCTCCAACTTGAGCGATCGTCTTTGAGTATCGATTTAACTTTTTCGGGAGAGGCGAAGGCTTGATTCACGTGGAATAAAGCCGGGCAATTACAATAGTTACTTTGTGCCTATCGAGAAAGTAAATGCCAACGGCAGGAAGGTTCTTGAAGGGACGAGGAGGTTGAATGCGAGGTTGGGATTGGACAAAAAAAAAGAAGGAATTCCCCTCAACAAGCACCGTTTAGTTGGAATGAGTGTAAGAGAAAAGTTCTTCTTCTGCCCCTTACAGTGGCAGTGGATTACCTTTTGACCAACTTTGCGTTTTTTAGCCAATCCTTATTTCGTTAAACGCGTCATTCCCACCGTTGCATGCATTATTTTGCAAAAATATTTATCCACTCTGCTTCCTCTTTTCGGGCAAAATGTAGACAAAATACGAAAACACAGAACTCTGTCCACTAGAGTTGAGGCATCTGGACCATAAATATCTCAAGTCTCGAAAACTTTAGTGACAACCAAATCATGAGTTCTTCCTTTACCTTTGACAAGTCTCTATCCAATTATCCCGTGCCTTCTTTAAAAGCCCCCGCCTTCTTTCACTGCTGTTGCCAACACTGAGAAATAAACTGAAGCTCTCCTGGCATGGAAATCTAGCCTCCAAGATTGTAGCCAATCGTTCCTATCTCCGTGGCATGGTAACGATTCTTGTGACTTTCTTGGAGTCACCTGTAATGACTATGGATCCGTTACTCATCTCAGTCTTTGTTAGCTCAGTTTGAGAGGAATTTTAGATAGTCTCGACTTCTCACGCTCAAACAATTTGCTCAGTCTTGACGTTAGCAAAAACTAGATCTACAGTTCCATTCCCTCGAGCATCAGGAACCTTTCCAAACTCAACTGTCTTAATTTATGTAAAAATAATCTCTACTTTAACACTCCTCCAAGTATAGGCGAACTGAAAAATCTTTGCATTTTGTATCTGTGTGCAAATTATCTTGGTGGCCACATCCCCCAAAAGATAGGTGACCTGAAGAGTTTCAAAATTCTTTATTTATGGGGAAATAGACTTTCAGGGCCCATACCTTCAAAAATTCGGGGACTGACTTTGCTTGCAGAATTTGTTCTATCGAATACAAATCTTAGTGGCTCAATCCCTCGTTCTATTGGAAACGTGACAAGTTTGTCAATTCTTTACCTTTTCAGAAATGAAATTTCTAGTTTGATCCCTTGAGAAATGGGAAATTTGATATCTCCTAGTGAATTAAAATTGGCCGGAAATAATTTGGCTGGTCCTATCCCTACTTCTCCTGGAAATTTAGGCAACTTAACCAAGTTGAGCATTTTGGAAAGCAATATTTTTGGTCCCATTCTACGAGAGATACGTGAATTGAGGAATTTGGAGATTCTTTATTTGTGGGGAAATGACCTTTCTGGATCCATACCTTTGGAAATTGGGAAACTTGCTCTTCTTATTGAATTAGATTTAGCTGTAATAATTCGGTTGGTCCAATTCTATTATCTATCCATAATTTGAGCAATCTAAATCTCTTACACATTTACTCAAATCATCTTTCAGGCCCAATTCCTGAAGAGATAGGGAAATTGATGTCTCTCAAATGATTAGATTTGTCTAATAACAGTTTAAGTGGTTCTATCTCTTCATCTATTGGCAGCCTAACCAATTTAACTAAATTACACCTCTGCTACAACAACTTTTCTGGTTCCTTGCCCCCTGAAATTAATAAAATTACTTGTTTGAGTGCTTTTGATTTGTCTTACAATGAACTCGAAGGGCAATTGCCAGATGAAAGTGCCAGGGGAACCAATTGCAGAATTTCAGCGTCATAAACAATGATTTCAGAAGGCTCATTCCGAAAAGGTTGAGGAACTATAGTTCTCTAATAAGAGTGAGGCTTGATGGAAATCAACTTACAGGAAATATAACAGAAGTTTTTGGAATATACCCACAACTGGAACTCATGGACCTAAGCCACAGTTATTTTTATGGCGAGCTTTCATGGAAATGGGAGAGTCGTCATAATTTGACAAGCTTAACAATATCCAACAACATCTTTGGGAAGATACCCTCAGTATTTGCAAAGATGACTTAGTTACAGAAACTGGACCTGTCTTCGAATAATTTAAGTGGAGTGATTCCAAGGGAGTTGGCAAGATTGCGGTTTTTGCTAGTTCTCATCCTGAACAGTAATTGGATCACAGGTGATAATCCTAATGAAATGGGATTATTATCCAAATTGCAACATCTCAACCTAGCATCAAACAATTTCAGCAAATCGATCCCTGCACAACTCATTCAATGCACGAACTTGTTGAGCTTGAACTTGAGCAAAAATAAACTAGAGGGAAGCATTCCTTCTGAGATAGGAAACATGCAGTTCTTAGAACTTCTTGATTTGAGTCAAAATCATTGACCAGAAGAATACCACAAGAGCTAGGAAAGCTGAGAGTCCTTGAAACCATGAATGTCTCCCACAATAGCTTGCTTGGTTCCACCCCACAGACTTTTGGCGATATCTTAGCATTAACTATTGTTGATGTGTCCTATAATAATCTTGAAGGTTCTCTCCCAAATGTCAAAGCTTTTAATGATGCTCCATTTGAGGCGATTTGGCACAACAAGAGACTCTGTGGCAATGTTGTGGGTTTATAGAAATGCGACTCTCCTATGAGCAAGAAAGGTAATGGAGACGGTGGACGTCGAACTACAGCTATCCCCGTGCTCTCATTCTTGGGATTTCTACTTCTAGCTCGATCCTTCTCTTGATCTTTGTATATCGTCAAAGAAAGAATATCGAGAGAAAACATTGGACAATAGAATGATTTAGACTTTTTGTGCATTTTGAATTTTGATGGCAAAGCTTGCTACAAGCAAATCCTGGAGGCCACAGAAGGACTTGACTTCAAGTTCTGAGTGGGAGAAGGAGCATACGGCGTTTTTTATGAAGCTGAATTACCGACAAGTCAAATTGTTGTTGTCAAGAAGATTTCTTCGTCCCCCGAAAAGGAGATCCTTGACTTTGTATCCTTTGAGAGGGAGATTCAAGCCTTATCAAATATCTGCCATCCCAATATTGTCAAACTTTATGGGTTTTGCTCTTTGTCACGCCCCGATCCTCCGAGCGCGTGCCCATCCCTTTGCGGTCGATTAAATAGCGACATCCTAGGACGCATCGCCGACCCATTCATTTTAATGCATATGTGGAAGCAGATAAATCATCCCCAAACAACAATTCAATGGGATAGGAAAGTAGAGCCATAATTTTTAAAACCAACAATAGCACACTTATATATACATCATAATAAGTCATACACAACCAAGTCGATATATATATATATATATATATATATATATATATATGTGTGTGTGTGTGTGTGTGTGCGCGCGCGCGCGTCAGGTCTACAACACAACAGGGGGATTTCAAAAACTATGGATTTTTGTCCTCCTCTTCATCTTCATCCTCGTCCCAATTGGAGCCTACAACTGAATACATAGGGGATTCAGGTTCGATAGGTCCGAGTCCCGGTCCACCACCGAACCACGGAGGATCAGCAGTACCTTTTCCAAGGGCTACCTCCAACACATAAAAAGGGATCTCGAACTCTGGTATGGGCCCTTCTCTATGGCCATTTCACTCCTGACGATACCATGCTCTGTATTAATGGGGCACCTTTTTGGGTAGACCTGCATCAACCCAGACTATGGATTTCACCAACTCATACACCCATCCCCTTAGCTACCATGCAGCGGGATGAAGCACTTCTGCTCTGTCACCTTCTTAGGCTGACCAAAATGCTCGAGAGGAGCTATCATCTATGGGCTTGAAAATGTTATCCCACAACAGGGTGAGACGACATCTCAGCAAGTTCAACCCCTTAAGACCCGACTAGGAAGAAAATACACCATGAGGGTTGCCTAAGCACAAGCACGAGTCGGAGGTCTTACCTTGGCCTCAGTTCCTTCTTGCAAGTCAATATAATTCAAATAGACATCCAATCACTTCAACCAATCAAATCGAATCATTGATCAATCAACTGAGTCGATTCCATGTCATCGAGACCATTTCCCGGTCATCTCAATCAATACTTGTGGCATCCCAAAAATACAAGACAACCTCTAGATGTATTAAAGCCCATGATTAGCTAATGAAATTACCTATGGTTTATGCTTTAGCCATTGATTTTCTCTTAAGACCAAGTGTTATATATTTGTGTTCAAGAGTTATTAAAATTAGTATTATAGGATAAATTAATGAGAAGGATTTATTCTTGGCTATGCACCTCATAGATTTAATCCCTATAGATTAAATGTTACAAGATTATAGCCATATGAAATTTAAAATTTGAAATCTATAAAAGAGAGAATTAAAGATGAATAATTGAAAGTGAAATTGCGAGTTTAATTTGGCTTGGGCCTTAGGCCCAAGAGTATGGACCTTTGATGGGCCAAAAGGCCGGCCCATGAAGCCCATGGAGAGGGCTGCCGTGGACCAAGGAGAGGGGGAGAGGCCGGCCCACTTACAAGCCCATTATGCATGGGTCTTGCCAAGTGGCAAAAAGGAGACTCCATGCATTGGCCATTGTGGGTGGCTCCTAATCATGACTAATGATGGGGTTTAGGGGAAACAAAAGAGGGAGAGTGACCGGTTATGGGGGGCTGTCGCCCAAGCCAAGTAAGAGAGAGAGTGTTGCGAGAGAGGGAGAAACCGAGAGAGAGGAGGAAGAAGCCGCTCGCCCACCCGTCGCCTGTCCGTCCGCTCGTCCGTCGTCGCGCGTTCGCCGTCGGTGTGCCGTTGTTTGCTTGATTTTGGAGGCAATTTGGGATCTATATTCTGCTCTTGCATGTGTGTCTTGCATGTGTGTTTGGAGTGGTGGAAAATCTTGGATGTTTAGGGTGTGAGAAACCGAAGCTAGAGTGTGTTGTTCTTGAAAATGTATTCTGTTTTCGACTGTGCCGCCTGACCCCGAACGTTGTAGAGGCTTGCATGTGGGTTTTTAGTTAGATTTTGGCTTCAACTTCTTCACGAAAATTGTAAACAACATCTCAAAGTATAACATTCTAAAATTTGAGATAAAATGGTTGAGATTTGAGGGGTGAAACCCTCCCTCTACGAAAAGGCTAGATCTGAAACTGTTTCGTCGACCTCTTGGTGGTTTTGTGTGTTGCATGTCACTTTTTATTAATAATTTCACTTCGACTTCTTCACTAAAGTTGTATAGAACATCCTGATTATTAACATACTAAAATTTGAGGTAAAACAAACTAGTGTAGCCTAGTGAAACGATTTTCTTTTGAAGACGGCAGATCTGGAAGTATGGTACTGGACTCCCGAGACTTCGTGGACTAAATGGTGACTATCCTTTGAGAATCTCACCTAGATTCCTTAATGAAAGTTGTATTGGACCTCTTGAAACAAAACATATCAAAATTTCAGAAGAAATTAAGAAAGATAAGTAGGCGAAACCTCGATATTTCGGAGATAGCTAAACTGGACAGTTCGGTACTAGAAACAGGAACTTCGAACGTCTATAGTAAATTATCTAGGACGAATCTGGCCTATATGTCTTCATGAAAAATATACCTTAGGGCCTCAACTCTAACCTGGTAAAAGTTCATAATTTTTGGAGGTCATTTGGGTATTTTAATCGAAATATTTCAAGAACTACACAATCTGACTTTACCCGAATTTTGCATGCGGTATTGTGTGAGCCATATCTTATTGTGTGAAGCTCTTTTGGGCAAGTGTTCCTCATGAAATTGCTACCTTTATGTCTTGTCTATTACATACTCTGATTTTATGATTTTTGAAGATCATATGGATATTTAATTTATATGTTTTCTGAAATTGTGTAAGCTGGAATTTGATAAATTTCAAAAAGGACATGATGTATGGATTATTCTAAGTTGTATGGACCCCATGGATTGTATTGTCATAAGTGGTTGTATCTTGCTGCATGTATGATGATGATTGGAAATGCATATAAGAATCAAATGATGAAAATGATCTTGTTTGCCATCACATCATATGCCATGTTGAAATCGAGCTATAATTGAAAGTGAGAACTAAGATAAGTGAGAAGGCCGTCGGAGGTGTGAGCCGACGATGCCCCGGGAGTGTCGGGATGCCTGGCTAGAAGGGTAAAGGCCGGATGCCCGGTGGCCTTAAATGGCTGAATGCCGGGGGGTCCTCGGGAGTTTCGAGATGCCCGGAGCATGGGGAGCCGGAAGCCCGCAGGTATTATGCCGGGGGATGCCTCGTGATGCCAGTTGGGGTACGAGATGCCTAGCAGGTATTGTGCCGGATGCCCAGAGGTTTGTGCCAGAGGGTTCCTCGCGATGCCAGGTGGGGTGCGAGCGATAAATGTGGGATGTAAACATTGGTCCCGGGAAAGAGAAATGTGGCGGCCCAAATTGAAAAAATAAAATTGGGAAATTGAAATTGGAATATGCATGATATGGTACATGTGACATGATGATGGATGTATGTGCACCTATGGCATGATGGTACATGTGACATGATGATGAGTGCATGGATGTATGTACACCTATGGCATGATGGTACATGTGACATGATGATGAGTGCATGGATGTATGTGCACCTATGGTATGATGGTACATATGACATGATGATGGTAAGTGCATGGATGTATGTGCACCTATGTCATGATGGTACGTGTGACATGATGATGGTAATTTCAGATTAGAAAGATGCCGCTCCCTGCTGTCACGCGGGGCGTCTTTTACGGCCTTCCTTCGGATATGGAGGTTGAGTGTGCGGAGATCGACTGTCCCACCATCCCTGGTCTGACATTCATTCGGGTTCACACCTTAGTGATGTATGACGTGGGCCTAGCTGAGGGCCCTGTCATTCAGGAGTTCATATCTGTTCACGTTCGTCGAGACGGAGTGATGCGGGGGATGTTGCCGCCGCCATCGCCTGATGCACCGGGATGGGTGTGAGGGCCCGTGCGTGAGAAGTAGGAGCTGCAACTTTTTGGTCAATAGCCGACACTAGTAGATGGAGGATTTTGCATGATCGACATAGAGGGTCGAGTTGTCTCTTTTTGGGGATTATGGTCGAGTGTAGCTAAAAGTCTTGGCCTTTCTTTTGTTGTACCGACCCGAGAAAATCCATCTTGAAAATATGTAAATAAAAGTGTCATGGCTTTATCTTTTCTAATGGTGTTTAGTGGTGTGCAATTGTATCATGATTGTTGGGAGGGAGAGTTAGTAGAGCTTGATTATGCTTCCGCAAATAAGATGCGCCGGGACCAATAAAGGAATAAATAAATATATATATATATATATATATATATATATATGCCTAGGAACTAAGGTTCTTCTTTGGTAAGTCTGTGGTGACCTTGGCGCTTCGGGGTGCCACAATACTATCTATAAAGTCCAACCCTATCCAAGACTACTCAGTTTAAGCCGATAAATAGATAGTATAGCTCGCTCTAAGCTGATAAATAGTATACTGCTTGCTCTAAGGCGACATATTGCCTACAGGTTGATATAGTATACTAATAATACTCACTCTAAGCTGATTAAGGTATACTGCTCACTCTAAGCTGACATATCAACCTGCAAGCTGATATAGTATACCATCCTGATCATCTATACATTTCACCATTTTTACCATTCCCGATAAAAATAATCGTGTGTGGGTACACGGTCGGCCTTAGCCAAAATACAATATTTTCACCTTTGAAAATCCCACTAATTTCAACAGTCCACAATTCCATTTTTGGCGTTCTAAACTGACGCCTGATGATTTTCCAATTAATTACTAAAATTAAATAAAATTTGTGATAAATACCCAAAATTACAAATCACACACAATCAAGCACACTTTAGAACTCAATTAAATAAACAGATAACACAATTGCAATCAGCACGAAATTCCAATCATCGCCTATCCCGATCTAATTTTCGGAAAATAAATAATTACAAAAATTAATTATTAAATACCAAAAATAGCAACTTAGGCCGGAAAAGCCTAATTAAAAGCTGAGACGGGCCTGGAAAATTTCCGAACCACTCTAGATAAATACTAGAGCTTATCTAGGCTCTAATTACACTACTCTAACCATCTGACATACAATAACGATTAATTAAATTACTAATCTATTATAACTATCCACCTAATCCATATTTAGTCTTAACTAATCAACCATTAAACTTCATTAACTTACTAGGCAGGGATTAGTAAGTTAAACTCACTTGTTTAACGATCCGTTCGGATCAAATCGACAGCGAGGCGGAGAGGGTCAAGAAACTCCAAAGCGGGTTGCCTTTCGAGGTCGAGAGGCCACAAAAATGGGCCAAACAGTGGCTGGAATACCCACACTATTCGGTTCTGTCTTTGGCCGAGAAGGCTGCTCCGGCGTCGGTTGAGCCTGAAACGGGAGGCGGGGCTAGTCGCAGGTCCAGGCGGGCTGTGGCGGCGCTTCACGGCAGCTCCGGCAACCTCCACACGACTCAAGTAGCTGGCTGGACGGCGAGCAAGACTAAATGACGCAGGGACGGGACGGCGAAAAGGGTGCAGCTCACGCGGGGCTTGCGGGCAAGCGCAGACGCGCGATAGTGACTGCGGTCCGGCTTTAGCGGGTGGCTACAACGGCGAGGGGGTGACTTGGTCAATTCTCTGCAAGGTTGGAGTTCTTCAAAGCTGGAATGGAGGAGAAGATGGCATCGACAGGCAGAAGGAGAGAGGAGGGGGAACCAGTGGGATGGAGTGGGCCACCTTTAGTCTTCAACCTCATCTTCATGTCCCTTTGTCCCCTAGGTGTGTCCCACCAAGCAAGGCTGGCTTGCACAGCCATTTTTAGGTCAAAAACTCCCTTCTAGAAGCCTTGAAATAGTCCAAATTTCATGGTCATGGGGGCACACGAATTTCGGTTGGAATGGATTCCATTTCCATTCAATTCCTATTAGAATCAACTCGTTTCGGCTTCCATAAATCCCACCGACGTATCATTGATCAAATTGGTATTTTTCCTCACCAATAGATCCTACTTGCATCCCAATTTTGCGATAAAAAATTGTCATCGGAATTTCTCGGTCGAAAACGGCCCTATAATTTCAATCCGACGCGATTTTAGCGTGACCTAGGCTATCGAGTAGCTTTTAGAAATTCTTAGTGCAAATGACCCGTGGTCGATTTTCTTCAAGCTACAATGAACTTCTTCGACACATTGGCGTCTCTCGGTTGTTGTGAAAATCTCGAGATTGGATGGGATCTCAGTCCTCATCCAAGTCATACTCTGGATCCTCCTCTGGATTCTCTTCTTCTTCTTCTTCTTCTTTTCTTCTTCTTCTTCTTCTTCCGGCTCCTCCTCAAGCACATCCTCGGGCTCATCCTCGGGCTCCTCGTCTATAGGTTCATCCTCTTGTCCCTCCTCCTACTCAACAATCACCCCATCTTCTTCGCTCCAATTAGCGTCTTCGATAGAGTACATGGGAGTATGAGAATCGTCCTCGAGTTTAGGATCCTTGGCATCCACTACCGACCCGTCCTTAAGATATGCCATGCCTTCTCCGAACGCCTCTTCTAATATGTACAAGGGCACACTACCTTCCGGTATGGGACCCTCTCTTCGCCCATCATGGTAGTGACGGTACCACGATCAATACCCATGGGGCCTCAAGGTGTCTGTACCCACGTCAACCCAGACGGTCGACTTAACCAGTACATACTCCAATCCCTCGGGTTGGTTATGTATATGGAAGTGGTATGCTATCTCTGAGATCTCTTCGGGAATACCAAAATGCATAGGAGGACGAGAAGGTGGAGGTGATGCCATCTAGGGGCCTGAAATGTTGTCCCACAACGGGGTGAGACTACGTCTCAGCGAGTTCTACCCTCCTAAGACTCAATTAGGAAACCAATACACTAAGGGCTGCCTAAGCACACACGGGTCAGAGGATTTACCTTGGCCTCAGATTCCACCTGCAAATCAGCACAATTCGAATAGGCACCCAATCAATCACTACAGATCGAAACATCGATCAAGCGACTTAATCGATTACATGTCAATCAGACCATCTCTTGGTCATTTTAAATAATGTCATATATTTTCCAGGATGATATATCTAATCATCGAGCCACATGCATTCTCCGAGGCGACATACTTAGTCACCGAGCCACATGCATTTTTCGAGATGACATACAATCACCGAGCCACGTGCATTCTCCAAGGCGATGTACAGTCTTCGAGCCACATGCATTCTCCGAGGTGATGTATAAAAAAAAAACAAGTTACGTGCATTCTCCAAGGCGACATCCAATCACCGAGCTACGTCATACAACATTTCTTCTCATCTTTTTATCATATCCGATAAAATATCGTGTGTGGGTACACGGTTGGCCTTAGTCAAAATATAATAATTTCATTTCTATAAATCCCACCATTTTCTGCAGTCCACCAAAACATTTTTGGCATTATCAACTGATGCCCGGTTATTTTTCAATTAATTACCAAAATTACTTAATTTAGGAAAAAAATCCTAAAATCACAAATAAATCGATTAAGCACAATTTAACACTCAAATCAATAAACAGAGTGCACCACAATAATCAGCACAAAATTCTGGTCACCAGCTATCCCGGTCTAATTTCTGGAAATTAATTAATTACAAAAATTAATTATTAAATAGCAATAAATCCAAATTAGGCCCGTAATGCCTAAATGGAAGCTGAAACGGACTCGGAAAATTTCCGAGGTTCATTCAGTAAATACTCGAGCCTATCTACTCGCTAATTACACTAACCATTTGCCTAACATGCATAGGTAAATCCCTAATTTAATTATTCTAATCTAATCTATCCACCTAATTGCACTTAATTAAATATAATCAACCCCTAAGCATCATTAGTCTACTAAGCAAGGATTAGTGAGTAAAACTCACTTGTTTATCAAATCGTTCAGTTCAATTCGATGGGAACGCGACAGGGGCCGACTTTCTCCAAAGCGGGCCTAGGTTTCGAGGCCCGGAACACCTCCAAAACGGGCCTACCAGCTGCTGTAAAACCCACTGAGCAAGCTTCTATTTTGGGCTGCAAAACAGAAGAAACAAGCTTAAATGGGCGGCAATGACCGGTGGAGACTTTAGTGGCTTGAAGGGGCGGTCCACGACGGTTGAACGGGCTCCGACGGGCTTCCACAGCCACTCACGGCTACTGGACAGCAAGCTAGACAGTGGAACAAGGCTGCAGGGAGTTGGGATCGCATGGTGAGGGCGGTGGCTCGCATGGCTCGTGGACGGAGGCGAGGGCAGTAAACGGCGGCTGGCGGTGGCTCTCCGGCGTACGACGGCTGCTCTGGTTTCTCCTCTGGCTTGCTGGTGTTCGCACAGCACAAAGAGGAAGGAGGAGAAGCAGTCCACGGTAGCTTGAGGGAGAGAGGGAGAGAGGAAAGATCTAGGGCGACCAAGGGCTTCACCATGGGCCATTCCTTCCAATGCTTTGTCCCCTTGACCATCCATGGCCACCAGCTGCTCCTTGGCTATCAAAGAGCCACCAAGGCACACCCAACAACCCTTGAAATGGTCCATTTTGGCTAGGCATGGGGGTAACACGAATTTGCAAGCATTTTCTCTCAATTGGACACCGATCCTTGCTCGATTCAATCCCATATGACCTCAATAAATTCAATTGATACCTCAATTATCAAATTGGTATTTTTCTCCACTAATTGATTCATCTTGCATCCCCATTGCGCGATCAAAAACGATCTCCGGCATTTTCTGAACAAAAACGGCCCTAGGGCGACTTTTTCCCAAAAAGTCTCGTGTCACGGAAAAATCTTCTGAGACTGAGTCGACACTCCTTGAATTTATTGTGACATGACAGAATCTTCAATTTCTAAAATCGGACTTGAATTTGCGGTTAATTTCCATTTGGCGTGTTTTTAGCATGACCTAGGCTACCGGGTAACTTTCAGAAATTTTTCAGTGCAAATGACCCATGGTCAATTTTCTTCGAGTTACAATGAACCCACTCGACTCATTGGTGACTCTCAGTTGTCATGAAAATCTCGAGAATTCAAATATGGACACAGGGTACCAAAACAATAAGAAAATCAGTCTAGTGTCGGCCGACGAGAATTTTCCAATTTGGTGGTGTCACCCACAATAAGCCACACATCTCCGTTGAACCAAACTATCTCTGATTTCAAATCGATTTTTAACTGTGCCGTAATGGCCTCTAAAGATGAACACGGTCGAGAAGCCGATTCCTGGTCGAATTCTCAAGTCTATTTGCTTTAAAATCCTTAATAGTTTCCACGGATAGTCTAGTTATCTCGAGAGTGATCAGCTCTAAGAATAACCCTATAGGCACGTCAATGAAATGCTCGATTATTCAGTAGAAAACAGGGTTGAAAATCTGGGATGTCACATGTAAATTCGTACTAATGATGATATTACCTTGCTATTATGTGATTGGTGCTTGACAGAGAGTTTATTAGGGCAACGGAGCAACCATAAAATGCATACCACTAGTAAGCCCAGATGGAAATTTCTCGGAGGAGATAGAAAAAAATAATAATAAAGAATGAAACTGAGGGAGGGAGAGAGAGAGAGAGAGAGAGAGAGAGAGAGAGAGAGAGAGAGAGAGAGAGTGAGTGAGTGAGTCGTGCTGAGTCCATGATAAGTCCATGGCCGTGCGATTACTGATAAGTCCATGGCTGTGTAATTACTGATCATGGACTCAGCACGACTTTGTGTGTGTGTTTGTGTGTGTGTGTGAGAGAGAGAGAGAGAGAGTCGTGCTGAATCCATGATGAGTCTGTGGCTTCATAATGACTAATCATGGATTGAGCATGATTGAGAGAGAGAGAGACGTGCTGAATCTATGATGAGTCCATGGCTGTGTAATGACTGATCATGGACTTAGCACGATTTTGTGAGAGAGAGAGAGAGAGTCGTGCCGAGTCCATTGCAATTTAATTTACCGTCCATTGCATTGTAATTACACCAATGATGGACTTAGGATGACTCTCTCTCTCTTTCCACTAGAAGGGTAGATATATCTGATCTTCTAATAGATCATTCCAAATAAAGTAAGAGATAAAAGATATTCATTAATAATTATTCATTCTATGTTGTCTAAAAATCAGAATGGTTAAATACAGCTCACACATAGAAGTAATATTTCTTTGAGAAATAACCTTTGCAAGGATCCATACGTTTATAAGCATAGTGTGTGGACGATAACAACGGGTTATGTTTCTTTCTATCCCTAAAAACTATTTGGAGGAAAGTTGGATTCCTCAAATTAGTGTTTTGCTTGATGGATTACATACATGACATCAGCCATATTTAAATTTCTATTATGTTTGCATGTAAATGATGTTAATAATTTATAATTCGCCAACGAGATATGATGAGAAGAAATAAGAAAATATATAGCCAGATAATATTTGCATGGATACTCTAGAAACAGGGCATATTTTCTTCAGTTTCTAATTAGAGAACTTCTTGGAACTACTATTCTGGATTGATGATATACAAATACGCACATATACCCATATTTGTATTTAGTTGAGTTTGCTTGTGGGTAATTTTGATAACTTATAACCTATTCGTTAAAGATATAGATGTAGGAATATTTCTCTAATCATGAGCAGAAGAAAATATAAGCGGGAGAGATATAAGGCTAGAAAGTACATAAACTCCACGAGATACTCAAACTAGTAGCGAATATTCTCAGTACCGTTCCGCGTTCGAGGCCTAGAGATTGGATCTTTTTCTCAGCTCACAAGCGTGCTACCCTTACAGAAGAGCATGTGATGTCTCCAGGCGATTCCACTGGGTCAAGATACCGTCTGAATTATTTATAGCCGCAAAACTTAAAATAAGATGCTAACACGGAAAAAGCTGCCTAAGATCCAAAAGCTATGTAGTTCGGTCACACTCACTTTTTTAGTTAGTATTTTATTATTTTTTGCCAACGACACTAAGTAGTTGGAAAGCTGATACTTACACTTATTTAATCGTTAACATTTGTAAGGGTATCTCAAGGGAGAGGAATATGTAAGAAGTACGGGCAAGGGAGAAGTTACAAAAATAAAACTTAGACTTATTAAATTTGTGTCAATTCAGTCATAAGCCTTTAAATTGTGTTAATAGAGTCATAAATTTTTTGACAATTGACCAATTTAATCCTTTTGGCTCATTTTGATTGGAAATCGTTGACATTGAGGTTTAGTCAATGTCGACGTGACTATCAAAATGATTAGGGCTAAATTGACCCGATTGAAATATTTAGAGCTGAATCAACAAATTGTCAAAAAGTTAAGGACTTAATTAGTCAAATTCAAAGATTTAAAGCTAAATTATCATAAGTACAATAGATTTAAAACCCTTTTTATAATTATCCCGCGGGCAAGTATTACATAAACTAAGTCTGCTACATCAAATAATCACGTTTCACGGATATATGTAATCAATAAATATTAGAACTGAAAAAGACTAATAACGTATTTTAATTGATTCGTCCATCTATCGGATTACTTATAAGTTTATATAATATTTTCTCGAAGAAGTAAATAAAAAGAGTCGAGCCACAACTTTGAAGCACGTGAATGCATGGGGGAGGCTCAGGCTAGCGAGGAGTAGCAGCATCTTGTCTTCCACATGCATCCGAAGCCTCGCACCCCGATGTTGCCTAAAACATTTTTCTAATTTTCACATGCTTTCGTTCTCGTAAACAGTACAGCGTGTCGATAACCGTGCGCTGGGTTTTGATTTTTAAAGAGAAGGAAGAAAAATTGAAAAGGGTTGAAGCAAAACAATGCCATTCTCTATCGGCATAAATTCTTCGCATCTCATCAGAAAATCACAAGAGTTATTTCCCTTATGTTCTATATCGTGATTATCATGTAGAATATACAAGTCTAGGTTCATTTATTTCTAGTTTTTAACTAGATATCACAACAAATTGTTATTGAATATTGGCTCTCCCTCGTATACTTTAAGATCCCATAATTGCATAAATGATTATTTAAAACATATATTGAGTATGTCGTCAAATGCATTAGTAGGTTGAAAGGAATGCTAAATGCCTAATACATGAGAGTGATGCCGAATGGAGGGCGGTCAAATAAGCAATGCAGTGTCAGGAACATTTAGGTTGTTAACGAAATTAAGTTTTATGAAAACTTCTTCAATACGAATTACAACTGTCCATGAGACTTACGATTCATCTAAAAGTTTTGAGACTTGTGGATAGAGAAACGATTAAAGCATATATTTAGCTTTCTATTCACTTAAAATGAAATGAACTAAACCCTAGGGAAATTAGCTTATTATATATAAGTGGGAGAAGGTGGAGAAAGTAAATAAATATCAGATGAGTTAGAGAATTTCATGGACCTAAATGAAGTAATCTTTATATGAAAAATGGTACAAATTAGAAAAGTAGAATTGCTTAACATAGCATTCACCAAGTCGCCCGCTAGAGCTGCTAGTCATAGAATCAGATGGAAGCAGCCTAAACCTTGAAAATGGGTTACCATTTACTCCATATAAATATTTCATGCTGATATTTTAACGAAATACATAATAACGTGTCAAGGAAAAAATATGTTGCACATATAGAGCTCAACAAGTCAAAAAGAGTTCGTTAGTCCAACTACGAATGTTATATCTAACTACATTCTAACACCTAAATAAGGAAAGTGTATGTTACTAAAGGAGCATGTATTGGATAGCTAGGAAAACTATAAGGACAAGTCGAGTTAGCGAAGACATAACCCTTAATTTGTAATATCTAAACAAGTCTAGTCCAGAGTTCGAGTTTTTGCCAAGAAAACTCTCTCAAGAATAATTCGAGGCTTCTTGCTCTAGAAAGTAATTAGGTTCGATGGCCAGATGGAGATGTGAGATGCAATGAAAATTTTTGGGTGCTTTAAAAGGTTGAGATACCCTATATAAAAAAAGGTATTTCTTCTATCCGCCATTGGAGGAAACTTCCTTTAACAATATCTATGATTTTGAGTTACAAATTATGAGTGTCACTCACATGTGAATTTAACTAAGTATAGATACAGGTAATCCAACCAATCAGATAGTGATTTTTCCAATTAGGAATAGAGAAAAATGTGATCCTCATAACAGAGAAAGAAGACATGACATAATAATTTTCTATTTTAGAATTTTAAGAGAGAGATATAGAGAGAATAACATACGTCAAAGAAAATATTTAGATTTCCTCATTGTTTTCATTAACTTATTGAGTCTACGACTAGTCAAGTAAGGCTACTTCGAACAAAAAAAAAAAAGGTTAAGACTACTGCAGATTCTATAAATAGCACACGAGTTGGTGCTCTCTCGGTATCTTCTCAGCTAGCTAGCTCTCTCTCTCTCTCTCTCTCTCTCTCTCTCTCTCTCTCTGCGCCATGGCCCAAGACAAGGTTCTCATTGCTATTGTCTTTTTTCTTCTGGCCTTCTCTCTAAAGCTCCAGTCCACTCAAGCAAGGCAGTTGAGGCTAACGATGCAAAAGCAAAAATCATTCTCAAACAAGCTTCAAAATGTGAATGAACACGTAGAAAAGGAACCAAGGAAAACCATAGCCGAGCAGAGCAAATATTTGCACGGTGAAACCTGGAACGAAGCCAAAAACACTGTTGCGTCTTCCACTCCGGCGCCACCATCTCCTCTTCATAGCTTGGATGACTTCAGGCCCACAGCTCCTGGCCACAGCCCCGGTGTTGGCCATTCGCTTCAGAACTAGGGTTTATTTATCGATATTGTTATGTCCGATTGACTATGTTCATTTTTTCTCGTGCACGTATCATCATCCTGTCTTTGATTAGCTTTAGATGCTTCGTTGATTAGGTTTAGATGTTTCGGTTTAAGTCTGAGTTGGTAGTCTAGTGCAAGTGTTTGTTTTCCCTGTATATATTAAACATTTGCGAGACAAAAGCGTGCAAATCTTAGTTGTCTTTTGTCCATTTATTTTAACTAGCTCGGGTTGTGGTTCTTTTAATTGCTCCTTTGTTAGATTCTCAAATACGCATTGCCATGCAATATTGGTGCCCCTCTGTGACCTATATATTAGTTACGAGCATTGAACCAAACTTCTATAAGCATTTCTATACAAACATATTACTTGAATACATATCACACAAGTGATTTGGAAGAGCAAAGAATTTTTTAGCTAAAAGTGGGATATTGTTAGAAAATATAAATATTAAACAACATATTCACCTAACATTTTAAACTTTTAGAACAGTTGACAGTGGTTTTACAAAATTTCATATGGAATTAGAGGAGAAAATCCTAAGTTCGAATCTTCCATTTCCCTAATTACCTCTTCAATTACATAGTTCCACACTTCAGGCTTAAGCCAAAGATCAACTTACGTGTGAACGGGAGTGTTAAAAAATATATATATATTAAATCATGCATTCATCTAACAGCTTAAGTTTTCACAATAATTGGCAATGATCTCACAAAATCAATAATGATACAGAAGTTGCTTCTCACAAAAATCCCACGAAATCAATAGTGATGCAAATGTTGCTTTTGCATGCCTATGATGAGGATTCTACCACATTGAATAATGATAGAGTATGAACAAATTAAAACTTGGCTAAGACATCTTTTTTCTTTTTTCAGTTTGAAATGTAAGTATCATTTATATGAAGACGTATAGGAGCTTAGGGGCATTTCGCAGCATTACAAAGATAATTAAGAACGTGAAAAAATGGAGTGAGGGAGTCTCCATATAGTAGCCAATATTATATTTGTCTAGGAAGGTCTGAAATTTTTGTAATATGATGCTTCCTCTCGACAAGTTTATGAATTTTAGCCATGATGATGGTGATATCATTTGACTTGTTTTGGGAGTGTCTACAATTACATTCCATCCAAATGCAGTATATGATTAGTAAGAAAGTACCTTGAGAAGCCTTGCCGCCAAGTCCTTGCCTTTGGTAGCCTTGATCATCGATTGGAATTCATCATTCCATCCTCCTAAAGATCGACGGATTTTGTATTGTGCAAGGATAAACCATATGCTTCTTGTCCATGTGCACTAAAAGAATAGATGATATCGATCTTCCAGACCAATAGAAACTACAATGAATTGTCACTGTTGGCATCCAACATGATATGATCTTTGCTGTTGGTAGTCTGTCTCTACCGATAAAATTGTGTTTACTGACCCTACCTATCCATATTTGTTGATATTATCCCATAGTTGGTCCCACACTTGTTAAACGACACACGTATTGTTGAATTTGTTCATCACTCCAAAGGGTTTGTTGAAATATCTCACATTTCTTGAAAATGAGATTTTTGTGTTTTTTTATATACTTGTAAATAATTCCCTTCCATCTATAAGCTTAGTTTTTAAGTCAGCAATTTTAACAAGGTATTAAAGTTAGGTTCTTAATCAAATTCCACATGCCACTCTTAATCTAGCTTGCATATAAGAATAGGTGTTGTAATATTACACATCGCTTGATAATGAGGTTTATACGCTCTTCATACGTGTGATTTGCAAATGTTATGTATAATCTCACTTAGTTACGCCACTTGTTGCCGTGAAGATGAGTCCCTGTAAATATAAAGTGCACATCGCTACTTCAAATTTTAAAAAATTAATAGAATAATTTGAAATGATTTCACATGCTTCTCCCTAAGCAAGTTTTATGTGAATAAATAATATTCGCAAAAACACAATGAGAGTCATAAAAATGTATAAATTTTCAGTCATATTTTATATTATCAGAGTAGATAATGAGTGAATCACTTTGTTATGAATAACTTTGAATCATTAAGCAATGAAAAACATGATCAATCTTTTCATTTTCAAACAAGTTTTTACTCTAATTAAGCAAATATTACATCCTTTGTCAGAAAATCCAATCCAGAAGTTTGAGTTAATAGATGAACTCAATAAAAGTTCAAGATTTCGATGATAATACAAAGAATAATGTCTATTTCTCTTCAAACTTGAGATTTGCTCCGCACAAGGAATATCCAGTTAGTTCATAATATTGCATAGGGGATAACATCTTGTTTTAAAACCCAATTGGAGCTTTTCGGGTCCGAGAAGTATACCGATGCTGCGGAGGAACTTTGGACGTGCATTCCCAGAGAACTTATTCGAGCAATTGCATATTTTTGGGCTTTATTAAATGACACGCTGAAGTTTTAAGACTTCGTCACTAACCCAAAATTACAATCATTTGGATCTTATAATTGCTTCCACTAACTTTGATGTTCAACGTTGAAAAACTGGTAATATGGGCTTCAAACCGTCAATATAGACAGATATTAGGAAGATCACTGTCGATGACGGCGCAATATAATTACTTCATTAAATATTCTTTCATGATCATTCGACAAGTGATAACGTACATTTTTAAAATGTGTTTTTTCTTATTATTTTGGCACATTAATGTGTTCCTATCTTAGTAGAAGAAAACTTATATTTATCGGATTATTCAAAACCAAATACCTTTATAAGGAGAGTACGGCAATGGAGAGCCCAAAATTCAAGCCTGTTAATATGTTCAGTTGACCTTTATTCACTCAAAAACCTAAACCAATGAATTATAAGTCAATTGAGATTACTAACTACTTCACACCATATGTGACCTTTTCAACACGATTTACATGTGCATCTCTCAATAATAACGTCACATATAATGGATTAATGACACATCCACAAGGGAAATTACTAACAAAATTCTAAATCCATTGCACTTGTGCCAATTTAGTCATTTGTATCAATTTAGTCCCTTACATATTCGTATTTTACTCAATTAAGTTCATCCAACCAATTTTGATTGAAAATTATTAATGTAAATATCAACCGTCTTATGTAATATGATTTGCGCTGACATTTTCAATATATATTTTTTTTATAACTTTTTTATCTTTACTTTACTTTTTTTGGACTAAGGGTCAGCAAGGGTCGTCACCCACAAATGAGAACTAGGATGCCCTTGCCTAATCTAGACATGCGATCTTGCCCTGGCCTACAAGGGTGTCGTGACCCTTGCTAGATTTGGATAAGGGGTCATGCGCCTTTGCTTTGGTCAGCGAGGGCATTGTGACCCTCGCCTAGGCTCACATCGTCCATAGCAAGGTGAGGGCATCGGTGAGGGATGCCATGGCCATAGCAAGAACTCAAAGCCCTTACCTAGTGGTGACGACCATTGTCGGCCATCAATCCAAAAAAGAAAGAGCAAATAAAAGAGAAAAGAAAAATAATTAAAAATTTATAAATAAATAAAAAATTATTATAATATTATTAAAAATATTCACATCAATACTGATCATATCTGCGTGGGAGTCAATAATTTCCAATTAAAATTAGTTAGATGAACTCAATGGGCAAAATGTAAAATGATTTAAGTTTAAATTGACATAATTAAATATTAAGACTAAATTGACATAAATATAATATGTTTAATATATTTTTTTATAATTATGTTCACGTTCATATGCAAGTACAAGTGAACTTAGACGTGACAAAAAAAAAAGAAATGAACTTAGACAAAGGAAACGCTTGGACAAAACTAAGTGCAAAAAAAAAAAAAAAGGTGAGAGAGAAAAGTGAAATTGCGTAAAGAATTTGGCCTTTGACAGTTGGGAATCCGAAAGTATCTCTGGAGATCCGCTGCCGTCCGTCAACATTATAACTTAAGTGGCAATCACAAGCCCATTTTGAAGTTTGACGGCTTAAGATTTCTTTTTTCATTTTAAGCTTTTTGTTTGATTGCCAAGAATGGTTATTATATTATCAAACCTCGTGCGATCCAGCTAGCACAAACAGTGAGAATGAAATAACTCTTCGTGCACTAATATTTATTTATTTTGTCCCATTATCGGATTTATTTATGTTTAACACTTTTAGTAGGAAGGGAGTTGGGGAATTCCTATGCCTCCCCCCCCCATTTCCAGGAGCCAACTAAACATTACTTTTGTCAGAAGATACAGTGGACAAAGAAGAGTGGTGGGGGTCCTGAAGGGTCGGTGGTGGTTCTTGTACCTTACTCTGACTTGACCTCTTTAATCACTGACCATGCGTGACATATAATACAATGTAAATAGATAGTACATGGATTCTTCACTTAATTGGTTAGAATTCTATAGATTCAAAGTACAACCCCCATCATACTTTTGCAACTTTATAGGATCTATTTAGATTCTGTTTAGATGATTTTCACATTTTAATTTCATGAGTTCAACTAGTCATTTTTACAGCAAACTCTTTAAACTTTTGCAACATATATTGACAATTAGAATTAATTGTTTTTTTTTTCGGTTTTCAAAATTTTGGAGGATTAGTACTTTCTTAAGTACATGCAAATAGACGCAAACAATAACTCTCTCTCTCTCTCTCTCACTAATGGTAATTAAAGAGCTACCTCTTATCTTCATTATATGGTAAAAGGACACTAATCTCATGGCAAATTGATGAGATCCAACTCATAAGGTAAGGGAAATTTAGGATTTGAGTTAGGGCTTTTTGTGAGTAATAATGACCCTAAATATATAACATGTACATATAATAGACTAATCAATTTTTGGACAACACAAAATTTATTGATTTTTACTATTTAAATTATAAACATCATCGTCAATTTTACACTTCACAACCCATCTTGCATTTCAAAATAAATAGTTACCCACCTCATTTGTTGCATATTTCAAGTTTCATTTTTAACCTGCACATCATTTATTAAGTTGCCATTTATTTTTCTAGATTACCCATCCTAAATATCAAGCTTCATTTTTTGGTGTAAAATCAGGTGCGAAAGAGGGCGTCTTTCTAAATTGTCGAGATGTAAAATATAAGTTTTGAAATGCGATAAGAATATTTGTTGAAGTTTTTTTTTTTTTTTTTTTTTTTTTTTTTGCAATTATCTCGTTTCTTTATCGCATGACAACCGGAAGTATTTAGGTTATTCGATTAAACCCCCCCCCCCCCCCTCCCCCAAAAAAACGAAAAAAGAAAAAGTTCACTAGGATGGCCTATGATGTGACAGCTCAAGTTCAGACTAATCATTGTATAGTCAAATGGGATGTCGTTTTCTATGACTTGTTGAATTTCGGCTCTCATGGACCCACCACCATCACAAAAGTTCCCCATTACTGGCGGCTTAAACATGTAACTTTCTTGCTTAATTTGGCGCGTGCGCACTAGACCGTTTTGCAGATAAGTGCATTTTGTCCATATTTATGATGGTATTGTTCACAATCAACAAAAAATGTCAGGCTCTAATTACACTTTTTAAAATTTTTAAGAGTCGATTACATTTCGCAATAAATTTAGAACTTAATTGCATTTTTAAAAAATTTAAGATTCAATTATATTATTGTAATAAGTTTTAAGACTTGCATTGCACTTATCCTTATTTTATTTTTATTTTTTAACATTTCATGAATTATAGTTTTGCTGGATTAACTTCAAGGCTTCAATTAAATTACCATAAAGTGCGAAGCTTCATGTTTCTAAGTTGAGTTTGTCCACGTTAGTCAGGGGTAAAGATGGTATCGATGCTATCACTATTGCAGACACCCATGTTGGCGCTAGAACTTTTTGAACAAGTGCAATAACTTTCAAGAAGCGATCATTTAAGTGATTTCAATGTATTGCACTTGCATAATTTCTTACTTCAAAGAGTTTCAAAATTGCGTTACATTTCACATACAAGTGTTTGAGACATTTGGGGCATACTTATCCCTGTAGCAAGAGCACTAAACTTTATATACATAAGGAGATCAAATTTTTAAACTTGCCCCTATCATATGATATAATTGCATTGGGAACCTTTGGTAATAGTGCAATATGAAGGTCATCCTATGGGCAAGTTGCCGTTTGACACAAAAGCAATTTTTGGACACATAAGACTAGATGGACTTTATAACAATTTTTTTTAAAAACAAATTGTAACTTAATTGCACCAATTCAAATATATAAGACCCCGTTCAATTTGTACACATGATGTAGAACTATAAATCAAACACTTTCCGGTGCCGCATGCAATGGTAAGCCATTAGTTGCGTATGAAATGAACTATAATTGATCATTAACTTTGAGTCTTGTATGCCCCATTAGACATATAATGAAGATCTACAATATGCCAAAGAGCCAAGGGCACTTTTTGAAGCAGTTGACACTGACCATCCAAATTGAAAATGTGAAACCATTCATTTAATTTAGTAGCTCAATCAATGAGGATGATCGTGCTTTCATCGTTATAACTAGCCATACAATGATAAGTCCATTAACATCACCTCACTGAAATCAAAACTGTCCATACTCCTTACAAAACCAAAACAAACTAGGACCTATCTCAATTTCATCATCTCTATCCTTAATAAAGCCAAACTAGTCCCTACCAATCTTTCGGTTTGCCACTTCATCTTCTTCATTACCTCCCTTCATTAAATTTTCTTGTTTATTAGATATGGCAATATTGCCCCAAGCCATAGGAAAATGTACTTTGATCATCTTTGCACTGATGATCTTCCATGAAATTATCTTCATTTATGGAAGGCCAATGAAGCCTGCCATAGCTCACAACGCCAGTTCCCTTAAAGAAAACTATCCAATCACTTCAGCGAAGCTCATAAGCAGAAAACTTCACGCACGGCAAAAGATTGTGGAGAAAGGAGCAGTACTGTCACCAAACACACTGGGGCAAAGTTTTGGACTTGACCATCTGGGAACAGTTCATGTGGATGATTTTCGTCTGGCAATACCAGGAAACAGCCCAAGGGTTGGCCAATATTTTCCTCAAGAAAAACATGCTGAATCAAAAGAGATGGATGGAGGTGATAGGCACAATGTTGCCGTGTCGAGAAATGACTTCCAACCCACAGAACCCGGTCACAGCCCTGGTGTTGGCCATTCTTTCAATTACAATGGTGCTGCAGAACCGAATTCATAGTGATTTGTGGTTCCTATATGTAAAGGGTTGTCCTCCAAATTGGCGTATAGTTTGTACAGTTGTGTGGTCTCTGCTGTTTCTCTGTCATGCAGATTTAAATGATGCTGATTTATGTATCTGTAGTCAAGCAGTTGTATGAGACACAGTACAGATATTGCAACCTCTCTCTCTCTCTCTCTCTCTCTCTCGTATCCGAGTTCATGTCAGCTTATTGCACTCTCAAATACGCACACTCTCGCAGGTGTTTGCACAAAAGCACACCTCGTAACATGCATTACACACACAGATATTAAGAATCATAGTCAAATCTAAATGGAATGGATTTCTAAGAAATGGATCGGAATTCTCTTAAAATTTTGATTTACTGTAAAACTTGAGAACATGACTATCTTCTTGGAAGATGGATGATGGTATGTACAGTGTGTGTTACAGCAGATACTTATTAGAGCAATATTTCTCCATATTATATCTGATCTTCAAGTGGAAGTCATATTTCATTGAGAAATCATCTTTGCAAGAATTTTTACGCACATAAGCGTAGTTCGCGGACAATAATATTGAGCCTTGTTTATGTCCATCCTAGGTGGGAAGAAGTTTCCTCCAATTAATCTTCTTTTTGATTGATTAATACATGCCATCACCCATATTCAAATCTTTGTCGAGTTTGAATGTGAGTGATGTTCATAATTTGAAACTCGCCAACAAGAGATATTGTTTGAAGAAACAAGGAAAATATAGACTAACGATATATGCATAGACACTTCAGAAACACAGTCATATTTTCTTCAATTCCTAATTGAAACCCAAACTTCCTCTAACCACTCTTTTGTGCAAGTATGCACATTACTCACATTAGTATTAAGTTAAGTTTGCTTAAGGATGATTTTGATAGCTACCCACTAATAAAAGGTATGATTGGAGGAAAAATTCTTTAAGCAGGTAAACATAACGTTAGAAAGTACATACTGTCAGAAAAGTAGAAAGCTTGGAATTTGGAAGAATTGTGTATTGCTTTCTATTAATTTGTTCAGTATGTAATTACAATCTATTTATAATACAAAGTGTCTAAATAACTAAGGAAAAAAATATACACAATATCCCAAAGATATACATAAAATATTCCCCATAATCGAAGTCAATCAATATCAATTAGCATCGGCAGCAGTATCTTCAACACTCCCCCTCAAGCTTGGTGGTCTATACACATCAAAGACGCCTAGCTTGTTTAGTAGATACGAATGTTGCCTTTGACATAAGGCCTTGGTAAAAATGTCCACGGGTTGCTCTGTTGTTCTTATCCCTCTTGTTCTAATCACCCCACTCTAGATCTTGTCTCAGATGAAGTGACAATCAATCTCTATGTGCTTCGTCCTTTTGTGGAATACTGGGTTCATTGCAAGCTTCAGTGCAGCATCATTATCACAAAATAGGACAGTGGGCTCCTTTATCTGTACACCAAGGTCTTAAAGAAGGCCTCTTATCCAGACTATCTCACAACTAGTCTTCGCCATTGCTCGATATTATGCCTCAGCAGATGATAAAGATACGGTTGATTGTTTCTTTGTCTTCCATGAAATTAGAGAATCCCCCAATTTTATACAGAATCCCGTGACCGATCTCCTACTCATGGGGCAAGTAGCATAATCTGTGTCACAATATGCTGTCACCTCCATATTGTTGTCTCGAGACAGCAATATTCCCAATCCAGGACATCCTTTCAAGTATTTTATGACCTTCAATGCCGCATTCATGTGAGATTGTTTTGGAGCATGCATAAATTGACTAAGAATCTGAACTGCATAAGAAATGTCTAGCCTGGTCATGGTCAAATAAATAAGCTTTCTAAGTCTTTTATAAGTAGAGGGATCTTTATGCAAAGGATCCTTATTTATAGGTGACAACCCTTTGTCATATTCAGCTGTTGTTAACCTGATATTCTAATCAATTGGAATAACAGCCGGCCTAGATCTCGACAATCCTGCTTCTGACACGGTTTCTAAGACAAATTTCCGTTGACTAAGACAGATGCCTTTGTTTGACCGCGCAATTTCTATCCCAAGAAAGTATTTAGGAGATCCCAGATCCTTAATATGAAATGTAGAATGCAGATACTCCTTGAATCTCTCAATGGCAGGCGCATCATTTCCCATAATGAGTATATCGTCGACATATATAAGTAAGTAGATTGACGACGTACCTTGTTTCCATGTGAATAAAGCATAATCATGCTTAGATTGCTGGAAGTTTGCAATTGTAAGTGCACTGGTAAATTTGGCATACCATTGACGAGAAGTCTGTTTGAGCCCATATAGGGATTTTCGAAGATGGCACACACTTCCCTCCCCCTGTCTGCGAAATCCCGATGGAATATCCATATAAATCTCTTCTTCAAAATCTCCATGTAGAAAGGCATTGTGAACGTCCATTTGATGAAGAGGCCAGTCACGAAAGGCAGCAATGGAAAGAAAGGAGCGTATGGTGACTTCTTTGGCAACAGGAGAGAAACTTTCCATATAGTCAAATCCTTCTTTCTGGGTGAATCCTTTCGCAACCAATCTGGCCTTGTAGCGTTCAATGGATCCGTCTGCTTTGTATTTGATCTTGTATACCCATTTGCATCCTATGAGTCTACGGTGGGGAGGTAGGCGAACAATATCCCAAGTCTCATTCTCAATGAGAGCTTGTAATTCATCTTTCATAGCTTGTTGCCAACGAGGATCCGTGGCAGCTTCATCATAAGATGAGGGTTCCTGTTGTTCAAAAATCCTACTAACACAGCACCTATGTGCAGGACAGAGATTGGCAAAGCTGACATAGGAGGAAATAGGATATTGCGTACCACACCTTTTTGAGGAGGAGCAAACGTAATCCGTTGTCCATGTCGGTGGTTGAACTGTGCGTCTTGATCGCCGGAGATTAGTTGGTTCAGATGGAACAACAACTTGTGAGTCTGCAGAAGTGTCTTCTGCCAGAATATTGGATTCCAAAGATTCAGGTCCTTTGGGTATGCTTGATGAAGGAAGGCTGGAAATTGCATTGTCCCCATCTGAGGTAACATGTGTATCAACATCTGAAGATGCTATAGGAGATATTACCTGTGGAAGCATCATCATTGGTGCCTGTGGAGGATTGTCTTCATGCAAAAAGGGAAAAGAAGATGTGAGAGGACCGTCATGTTGATACGTGGATAGCCTATCCTTGAAAGGGAAAACATCTTCATGAAATATGACATCTCTGCTGACGAAAAATCTTCAGGTGGATGGATCAAGAACCAAGTATCCTTTTTGAAGGGTAGGATATCCCATAAATATGCAAGGAAGGGCACGGGGACCCAATTTGTCCCAAGGACCCATGGTAGATACATAACATAAACACCCAAAAACATGAAGATGACGAATATCGGGACGTTTTCCAAACAATGACTCGAATGGAGTCTTCCCATTCAAAACTCGAGATGACATTCGATTGATTAGGTATGCTGCTGTGACCACACAGTCTCCCCAAAACATTTCTGGAATGGAAGCTTGATACTTAGGGGCTCGAGCAACTTCTAACAAATGACGGTGTTTTCTTTCTACAATCCCATTTTGTTGAGAAGTATAGATACAGGAGCTCTCATGAAGAATGCCATTGGAAGTAAACAATGAAGAACATTCATGATTAAAGAATTCTCGTGCATTGTCAGTACGAACCCGTTGTACGGATTTGTTAAACTAATTTTTGATTAGGACAATGAAATTTTTGAGATGTGGAAGGACTTGGGCTTTGGACTGCATAAGAAAAACCCAAGTTGCTCGAGTATGATCATCCACGATGGTGAGAAAAAAACGTGACCCATCACGATGAGGGGTGTGATATGGGCCCCAGATGTCCATGTGTAATAGTGAGAAGGCTCTAGCAGCACATGATGTACTTTGTGGAAAAGACATTTTGGACTGTTTAGCTAATGGGCATATAGGACACTTGGGATGAGGAAAAGCGGCGCTATGGCCTAGACGCTGATGGGATAAAGAGACATTTTTATTATGATCGGCATTACATAAGATGCTCTTATTGAAAGAAAAATTCTTTAGAAATGCTGTCCAAAAATAAAGTCCCTCGAAATTCTACCCGAGCCCATTAGTGTCCTAGTCAAAGGGGCCTGAAAGAGACAAACGTCAGAATAAAAAATGACCTGACAGAGGTTGTCTTGACAAATCTTAGATACGGAAATAAGATTGAACTGAAAATTCAGAATGAAAAGGACATTTTTAAGTGTGATGGAAGGACTCAGCTCAACGTCCCCAACTTTATCTACCGAAATATCACTGCCATTTGGGAGGCGAACGGAAGTATGACTCGATGATTTGTCTAATTTAGAAAAGAAACGTTCATCACAAACTATGTGGTCACTGGCACCTAAATCAATAATCCATTTGTTGCTCGAAATATTACTCATCAAACAATAAGAAACACCTGCATAGCTAGGCATCTTTTCTTGAATTCCCATCCGACTCAAGGTCTTCATGATTTGTTGGAGTTGATGATTGTTGATGGGTTGATTCACCTTAGCATTTGCAGCTACATAAAATTCTCGTTCCTTCTTCTCCCCTAGTCTTCCATGCAATTTCCAACAGTTTTCCTTGGTATGATAAGGTTTTTTGCAATAATCACAAAATTTACCTTTCCATTTGTTTGAATTATATTTCTGTTCGAGGATGTGGCCGAATTTTGGCCGTTGGATCGCTTTAAAACGGACGCCGATGGACCGTCGGATCGAGGCACTGCAAGGGCGAAAGGTGAGTCATCCGATCGTATGAGGGAGTCGTTCGATCGTGCGAAGGAGCCTCCACCATCAGATTCGAAGATTGGATCTTGGCCGTTCGTTCCTCGCAAGCTGCCCGAGCCGTCCGATCTCCCGAAGTAATCCTAGCCATCCATTTGAGGTAAATAAAAGACTTCTTCTTCTTCCTCCCGTAACCCTAGCGCCCCTGTTCTCTTCGATAGACCTCCATGGCCGGATCTCAAAGACGCAAGTCGATGCTCCGACGAGGCCTTGGCCGCGAGCACGACGCGATCTCTTGTCTTCGTATACTCGGACGACGCTAGCCTCTGGGATTCTTCTTGAACCGCAAGTTGGTATATGCGGCCGAGCGGGGGAATCGGTTCCATGGCCAAGATCTGGCTTCGAAACGGTAAGTAGGTCTCATTCAACACCAACAGGAACCTTGTAACCTTCTCCCGATCCTTCATGGCTCGATATTGAGCCAAGGTCTCCTCGGGTCCCTCTAATTTCTCCTATGTCATCTCGATTTCGCTCCATAGGGCAGAGAATTTATTGTAGATGGCCGAGATCTATAAATTTCCTTGTTTGAGATCTGATAAAGCTTGCATTAGTGTGAAAATTTTTGCCCGTCTAGCTTACCATACATCTCCCGTAAGTTTTCCCAAAATTTTTAGGCATCCTCGGTCGGTGGTACCCCAAGCAGCGACTCTCGCCGTGAGGCAATTTCCTATCCAGGTTCTAACAAGCTGGTTGCACTTCCGCCATTGACGTGCAAGTCGCTCGTCGGACGGTATCGGGATGGTGCCGTCCAAAAAACCGTCTTTGTCCTTGGTCACAAGCACTCGCATGAGTTCGCGAGACCACAGGGAGTAATTTTCCGGTCCCGACAGCTGCTGGGAGATCAGGTGCAGCTCCAGTCTGTCGGCGGCGGTGGTGTATAGTGGGTCTTTAGGTTCTAGCCGGCCGCCGACTCCGGCGAGACCTGCGAAAGGGAAGAATCTGTGTCCGTAGGTTGGGTAGGGATTGCTCCCCCATATCTAGGACCCGAACCACCGTGACCCAAGAAACTCTAGCTCGCCCCGTATCTAGGACCCGCTCCAGGTATGTGCGATGGGCTTTCTTCCGACCCACCAATCCTTTGAGGTGAGCTCTGAATTGGTACAGGTACCCACTGAACATATGGGCCTGCAAAGGCGTTTCCAGGATTAAATCTTGTGTTGGGCTGCACGATGCCCGTTTGACTTTTTGATGAATTTGTTTGCTGTTCTGCACGGGGACGACGTCTCCTCTTTGGTTGTTGAGGGACTGTGGATTTCCCTCAGAAACACTGGAGGATGAATCCTCTTTCTTCGACATGATTCCTCCCTAAAAGAAAAGAAAAAGGCACTGCAAAAGCTAGGCCAAGGCGGGAGGCTCTGATACCATGTCAGAAAAGTAAAAAGCTTGGAATTTGGAAGAATTGTGTATTGCTTTCTATTAATTTGTTCAGTATGTAATTACAATCTATTTATAATACAAAGTGTCTAAATAACTAAGGAATAAAAATATACACAATATCCCAAAGATATACATAAAATATTTCCTATAATAAAAAATCAATCAAGATCAATCAGCATCGGCAACAGTATCTTCAACACATACAACTCCACGAGACACTCCAAGTAGCAGTGAAAATTCTTAGTAATGTTCCCCGTTCGAGGCCTAAAATCATTGGGTCTTGCTCTCAGCTCACAAGGATGCAACTCTCAAAAGAGCATGTGACGGCTCTCGGGCGATTCCAAGAGGTGAAGAATCAAGATAACGTTTGAATTGTTAATAGCCGCAAAAATTGAAAATAAGAAGCTAATAACACGGAAAAAGCTGCCTTTTATTGATATTATCTTTTGGGCGGCAACAATAAGTTGTTGGAAAGCTGACACTCCATCCTTATTAAATGGTTTGTAATCTTAAAATTTCTTGTGGGGGAGAGATATAAGAATTACAAGCAAGTATTTTGTAAAAAAGTTCGCTAGATCAAATCAATCATGTTTCGTGAGTATGTGAGAATCGCAATGAATCTGTCTAAAAAACACCAATGACGTTTTGTGATCGGTTATGTCCATTGTGTTACCCATAAATTAAGTTCATATTATATTTTCTCGACGAAGCAGAAGAAAAAGAGCCGAGACAGCACTTTGAAGAACGTGAGTGCATGGTGGGGCTCAAGCAAGTTTTGAGGGGCAGCAATTTGTCATTTTGCATGTCGTTCTCGTAAATAGTACAATTTGTCGATGGCGGTTCGTTGGGTTTTGATGATTTAAAGAGAAAGAGAGAAGGAAATTTTGAAAAGGGTTGAAGCACATTTTCTATTGGCATGAATTCTTCACACCTCGTCGGAGAATCGCCAAAGAGTTGTTTCCCTTGTGTTCTGTACCTTGATGATCATAAGGACCATACACAAGTCTAGGTTCGTTTCCTTCCAGTTTTAAATTTGATATCAGAACGCTGCTACTGAATATTGGATCTTCCTCTGATAGTTGGGGTTTCGAAATTGTATAAATGACTACCCAACATACATATTGAGTTGTTCTTCAAATTAACTCTAGTAATGTATCGGTTGAAATTAATGATAAACGCCTAACACATTAAAGAGCTGCAATATAGAGGGTAGTCAGGTAAGCAACTCAATTAATGGGGAACATCTGGATTGTCAACAAAATCACATTCATTGAAAGATTCCCACTTACTGCATTGCATTTTCTACGAGACTTATGATTTATCTTAAAGTTTTGAGACTAATGAATAGAGGTATGGTTAGAGCATAGATCAAATGAGTTAGAGAATGTGAAGTAAGTTGATTATAGTCTCTCTCACTCTCTGTGTTGGGGGGGGATTATCCTTAGATAAGAAATAATTCCAATTAGAAAAGTGAAATTCAATGTTACCATTTAACTAACTAGACTTAAGCATCACATGCCGATATTTCGAAAAAATACATAATAACATATCAAGGAAAAACATGTTGCACATATCGAATGAGTTAGAGCTCAATTAGAAAGAAAATGTTGAAGAACAAAAGCCATAAGGTAGTTTGTTAGTCCAACTATGAATGTTGTATCTAAATTACATTTTCACATCTAAAGAAGCAAAGTCGGCTAGAAAAACTGTAAGGAAAGTTAAGTTAGTGAAGACTTAACCCTAAATTCATAATGCTAAGATAGTCTGGTCAGGAGTTTATTATTTTCACTAAAAAAACTCTCAATGAATTTTTTTGAAGGCCTCATGCTCTCATAAGTTGTCGGGTGCTTCAAAAGGTCCTAATATCATTTTCAAAAAATGGGGAAAAGTACCAAAAAGTCCTAAACCTATTGCATTAGTACCAATTCAGTCATAAACTTTTCAATTGGACCAATTTAGTCCTAAACCTTTTAATATTGGTACCAATTTAGTCCATTCAGCCAATTTTGGCCGGCCGGCGCTAACGTGGACATCGGCTGGTGGCCAAACACCGACGTGGCAATTTTTATGATTTTTTTAATGATTTTTTCAAAATTTTTATTGATTTTTTTTTTTTTTTCGTCTTCTTTTCTGGCGGTGGCCACGAAGCCCTCGCCGCCATCGACGAGGGTCGTGGCCCTCGCCCGGCCCCTCCTAGGCCGCCGGCGAGGCGGCTTCGCCTGGATCTAGGTGAGGCTGGCCTCGCCCGGTGCCTTGCCGCGGGCGAAGGCGGCCTCGCCCGCGGGCCTGGCGAAGCCATGGCGTCCATCGCTAGGGCGGAGGTGAGGGCCGTGAAGCCCTCGCTAGCCGTCGGCGAGGGTCACGGCCCTCGGCCCTTGCCTCCGCCTTGGCGATGGCCGCCTTCACTACCAACGAAGCCGGAGGTGCAGCGCAGTGCAAAGCTCGGATTTTTCATCCCGCGAAGCTTCGGGAAACGGCGGAAAGCCCGATCGAATCGAGAGGACTTCCTCCTTCTTCTCGCCATGCATTGGAGGAGAGCGGGTGGTGGTTGCATGATCGGGGGGAGCGATGGGGACGCGAACGCCGTGGCCGGCAACCTAGCCCGCGCCATTGCCACCGCCTTGACCGGAGCTCCGCTCCCGACGCCGCCAGGCCACCGTCTCTTTCCTCCAATCCATACGCCCTCTCTCCCCCTCGCCAGCTGCGGGCAAGACCGCCTTCACCCGCGGCAAGGCCTGGGCAAGGCCGACCTCGCCCAGATCCGGGCAAAGTCGCCTCGCCGGCGGCCTGGGAGAGGCCGGGCGAGGGCCGCGACCCTTGCCGGCCGGGGGCGAGGGCTTCGCGGCCCTCGCCCGGTGGCCGGCGAGCCTCATCGGAGGCTCGCTGACCACCGCCAGAAAAGAAGAGGAAAAGAAAAAAATCAATAAAAAATCAATAAAATTTCGAAAAAATAATAAAAAAATCATAAAAATTGCCACGTCATCGTCTGGCCATCGGCCGATGTCCACGTCAGCGCCGGCCAACAAAAATTGGCCGGATGAACTGAATTGGTACCAATATTAAAAGGTTTAGGACTAAATTGGTCCAATTAAAAAGTTTATAACTGAATTGGTACCAATGTAATAGGTTTAAGACTTTTTTGGTACTTTTCCCAAAAAAATGGTCATGCTTTCTTGCACTGAAGATTTGAAGGAACTTTCTTTGACCATACATCTAATGGTGATTTATAAATTATTAATGTCACTTGTCTTTAAATTTAATTAAGCACGAATGTGGGTGACATCCATATTTATCCAATCAGAAGAATAGTTTTTCTGATTCAGGATGAAGGAAAATATGACCTTATAAAAATAAAGCGATGTTATGGCTTGGTTAGGTTATGTAATCTGCGTGACTTTGTAGTTTTTAATTTGACTGTTTCATTATTTTATTGAACTTATTGAATCTCGTCCTAATCAGGTAGAATTGATCAGATTCTATAAAAAATCACGCAAGTTGATGCTCTCAAGGAATCCTTCCAGCTGCATACTCTCTCTCTCTTCCCGCCATGGCCCAAAACAAGGTTCTCTTTGCCTTCGGCTTTCTTCTTCTAGCCTTCTCTCTAAAACTCCAGTCCACTCAAGCTAGGCAGTTAAGCTAACCATGCAAAACCAAAAGCCATTCCCAAACAAGCTTCCAAATGCGCATAAACTCCTAAAAAAGGAAACAAGGAAAACCATAGCCGAGTATGGTGAAATTTTAAACAAAGCTTTCTACCAAAATAAATAAATAAATAAATAAACAAAGCCACAAACACTGATGTGTCTACCACTCCGGCACCGCAACTGCCAAGTGCGGGTTTGGCCATTCACTTAGGGTCGACCAAGCCCAGATAACTTTTCTCGCAGAAAATAGAAAAAAACAAAAGAAAAAACAAAGAGAAAAAAAGAAAATTAGTGAGAGAGAGAGAGAGAGAGAGAGAGAGAGAGAGAGAGAGGTTATGAATCCGTTGTGATGTAATTTACAGTCCATTACGATGTTTTTACCAATGGAGGACTCTGCTCGACTTCTCTCTTTTCACTAGAAGGGTAGGTCCATTATTTCTTTTAATTTTTTAGCTCTAGTGCAGAGTCAGTCACAAATAACACTAATTCGGACAATATTTTTCCATAATGTATCTTATCTTCCAATAGATCATTCCAAATAAAGTATAGATACGGGAAATCCAATAATTATTATTAATTATATCTTTTCTAAAAATCCGAATGGTCAAATACATTAAATTAACATTTCTCTGATAAATAACCTTTGCAAGAATCCATACGAGCATAGGCATTGCGTGTGGACGATAAAATTGGACTATGTTTCTTTCTATCCCCAGAAACTAGTTGGAGGGAGTTGGATTCATCCAACTATTTCCGTTTGGTGGATTACATACGTGACATCACCCATAATTAAATCTTAATTAAGTTTGCATGTGAACAATGTTCATAATTTGTAACTCATCGACCAGAGATGAAATTAGAAGAAAGGAGGAAAAAATATAGCCCACTGATATCTGCAGGCTCTCTAGAAACAGGGCCAAGTTTTCATTGATTCTTATATAGATGTAGCATATTTCTCCAATCGTAAGCAGAAGAAAATATAACCTGGAGAAATATAAAGTTAGAAAAAACATAAACTCCTCAAGAGACTCCAACTAGTAGTGAATATTCTTAGTAATGTTCCACGTTCAAGGCCTAGGCTCTTTCTCTCGGAAGATCATGCGTTCCAATGGGTCAAGATACCGTTTCAATTGTTTATAGCCACAAAAACTAAAAATAAGAAGCTAACAAGGGTAAAGCTGCCTAAGATCCGAAAGCCAAGAAGTTCAGTCACACTCACTTTCTTAGTTATTATTCTTATTGTTTTTTGCTCAACGACATCAAGTAGTTGGAAAGCTGATACTGATACTTATTTAATGGTTAATAATGTGAAGGGTTTCGCGAGGGAGAGAGATATGTAAGAAGAATAAGCAAGTATTTGTTGGTAATTTATTTGTAAAACAAATTAAGAGTTGCCTTCTCCCACATCGAAACAATGTGAGTACGCACGTGAATGAGGTTTGACACAAATCAATGATCATTATTTTTTATTTATTAAAATTCGAATTTAAAATTATATGATAACCATTGTGGCTTATTAAAATGGTATGACCGTTCATAATAGATTAACTGTTATTTTTTAATTATTTAATTTCAATTTTTATTTTTAGTTTTGCCTAACGATTATTAGGTGCTCTTAAACCTATGGAATGTTGTGTCTTATTCGGACATAACTTCTTTTTCTTTGAAAGGTTGTATTTGTTCAAATATGTTTATTTAATAATTTTGTTTAATACTTTCAACTTTCAATTTTGCTTTCTTTCTAAAGATATACAACCATAATTTTCAATTAGTTCTTTTTGAGAGATCCTATAAAATTACTAGAATTGCTATATGGTATTTTCATTGAGACTATATTGTATCCTAGAGAATTTTTCCCAGTAACCATTAACAACATTGTCAAACAAATAATTACTTAATGAAAGTGTTTCACACATCAAAGTCTCATTTCATTGCTCTTCTTGATCGATTGATTTTTTCCTCAACAAGTAAATTAAGTCTGTTAGATTAAATCAATCACCTTTCAAGAATACATGAGATCTACATTAGATATGACTAAAAAATGTCAATAAAATATTGTAATTAATTCTGTTGATCGTATTATTTATAAGTGTATATAATACTTTGTTGAAGAAGTAAAAGAAAAGGAGCGGAGACAACACTTTGAAGAAAGTGTGTTCATGGGGGGCTCAAGCAAAAGCGTGGAGTCGCAGCATTTTGTTTTCCACATGCATCCGAAAACTCGCACTCCAATGTTGCCTAAAACATTTTTCTAATTACCGCATGCTTTCCTTGTCGTAAACAGTACAGAGTATCGATAATCGTGCCTTAAGCTTTGATAATTAAAGAGAGAGACTGAAAGCAGTTGAACCAAAACAATGCCATTCTCTGTCGGCATGAATGCTTCGCATCTCATCGGAGTATCACAAAAGAGTTATTCCCCTTAGGATCCCGGAATTGCATAAATATTATCCAACACACACACACACACATATATATAGGTATGTCATCAAATTTCATCTACTGCATAAGTTGAAAGGATTGATAAACACCTAGTACATGAGCGTGATACCATATGGAGGGCAGTCAAATAAGTCATGCAGTTAATCGGGAACATTTGGATTGTTATTGAAATCACTTTCATTGAAAATTTCTTCATTACCAAACTATAGCTTTCCACAAGACTTACGACTCATCTAAAAGTTTTGAGACTTATGGATACATGAATGGTTAGAGCATATATTTACCCTTCCATTCACGTAAAATGAAATTGGCTAAATCATAGGGAAATAAGTTGATTATATATAAGTGGGAAGAAGGTGGAGAAAGTAAGAATCAAATGAAGTAATCTGTATATGAAGAATGGTGCAAATTAGAAAAGTGAAATCGAAAGCTCTTCAGCTGCGTCATCTGACTTATGTTCTTCATGCAGTAGTCCGCGAGTCGATTGTCGGAGCTGCTAGTCATAGAACCAGATGGGAGCAACTCAAACCTTGAAAATGGGTTACCATTTAAATAACTCCACATAAGCATTTCATGCTGATATTATAAGAAAATACATAATAACATGTCAAGAAAAACATAGGCAGCACATAGAGAGCTAAATTAGTCAAAAACATATGGAGAACAAAAGCAAAAAAAAGTAGTTCATTAGTCCAACTGGGAATGATTTATCCAAGCAACATTTTCACATCTAAACAAGGAAACTAAGGATGTGTGTGTTTACCAAAGGAGTATGTGGATGGCTAATAAAACTACAAGGATAAGTCGAGTTAGTAAAGACTCAACTCTAAATTCATAATGCCTAAAAACGTCTGGCCGGGAGAGAGTTTTTGCCAAGAAAAAACTCCCCTGAGAATATTTCAAGGTTTCTTGCTCTAGAAATTAATTAGGTTCGATGGCCGGATGAAAATATGAGACACGATGAAAATTTTCAGGTGCTTTAAAAGGTCTAGATACCCTGTGTAAGAAAGGGTCATCTTTACCAATACAGGAAACTTCCTTTAACCATACCTCTGATTATGAGTTACAAATTACGATGGTCACTCATTTATGACTTAGCTAAGTATAGGTGGTGTCCATGTTTATAATCGAACCAATCAGGATAATGGTTTTTCTAACTAGGGATGTAGGAAAATAGGAAATCGTAACAAGAAAGATGTCATGGCATAATTATGTCATGGCAAAATTAGTTGGTATTTAAAGGGACATTAATGGCGTGTTTGGTAACGATTCTGTTTCCGAGAGTAGATTCTGATCAGAAATGATTATTTTTTATTCTGTTCCCGGAAACTGATTCTGAGTAAAAGAACGCATTTGGTAACTGTCCAAAATTTCTAATTTTGGAATAGAATTGTGTTTGATACCGTGCTCATTGATTCTGTTCCAAATCAATTTCTTTTAATTTTTAAATAATTTTTTTACTTTTTTTACTTTTTTTTTCTTTTCTTTTTTTCCTTTTTCTCCTATTCTTCTTCTTCTTCTTCTTCTTCTTCTTCTTGTCAGGGCCGCCGGGTCGGGCCGAGGCCGGCCCTCATCGGCCGAGCCTCGCCGGTGGCTAGGCCGGCCTCGCCGGGCCTGGGCGAGGCTTGCCCGGCTATCGAAGGGGCTAGGCGAGGCCCGCCTGGCCATCAGCGGGGCTGAGCGTCGCGAGGCTTGCCTAGCCCCGACGAGGCCGAGCCTCATTGGTGGCCAGGCGGGCCTCGCTGGGGCTGGGTGAGGCCCGCTTGGCCACCGCCGGGGTTGGGCGAGCCTCGCCGGTGGCTAGGCTTGCCTTTGGCGAGCTCGCCGGACCTCACCTTGGCCTAGCGAGCTCACCGGACCGGCGGATGGCGACCGGTGGCGACGGGCAGTGTGGATGGTGGTCGTGGGATGGCGGAAGGGAAGAAGAAGAAGAGTTGGTTTTGATTTTCAAATTTGTTCCCGAAACAAGAATCAACTTTTTCATGATTCTTGATTCTACTCCAAATCTATTCCCGGGAACAAATTTGTTCCCGAGAACAAAAATTTTACCAAACGCGAATCTGTTCCAAAACTACTCCCGAGAACAAAGAATCAGAATCGGTTACCGTTTGGCACATTACCAAACAGCCCCTAAAGTTTCTATTTTAGTATTGAGAGAGAGAGAGAGAGAGAGAGAGAGAGAGAGAGAGAGAGAGAGTGTGTGTGTGTCCTGTATGTGAAAGAAAATTTTTGATTTCCTCATATTTTCCATTAACTTACTGAATCTCCAACTAGTCAGGGAAGGTAAGACTACTACGGGTTCTATAAATACCACTCGAGTTGGTGCTCTCTAGGTATCTCCTCAGCTCTATGCGCCATGGCCCAAAACATGATACTCTTTGCCTTTATCCTTCTTCTTCTAGCCCTCTCCCTAGAACTCCAGTCCACTCAAGCAAGGCACTTGAAACCAACCATGCAAAAGAAAAACGCATTCCCAAACAAGCTTCAAAATTTGAATGAAATCCTAGAAATGGAACCAAGGAAAAGATTAGCCGAGGAGAAAAAGAACTTGCATGGTGAAACTTTGAATGAAGCTACGGAAACTAATGCATCTTCTACACCGCCAAGTGCCATGGTGGTGGCATCGACATCACCGCCATTTCTTGGCCGTAGATTAGACGACTTCAGTCCCATAGCTCCTGGGCACAACCCAGGTGTTGGCCATTCGCTTCGGAACTAGGGTTTTGTTATCAATATTGTTATGTTTGATTGAGTTTGTTCATTATTCGCCATGCGTGTACAATCATTCTGTCTTTGATTAGGTTTCGATGTTTCAATTTTGAAAATGACTAGTAAGAGCACCTTGAGGGGGGTGATAGGTGTAAATAAAAATTTTCGCAGGACTTAATGAAAGTAATTTGCTTTTAGAAGATGTTAGACATTAAGCGTATTTCAACTTTAAGCAAATAGACAATTAATAAATAAAAGTAAGAAGTTCAGGGAAAAGAGAATGTGAACACAGAGTGGCTTAGATCAAGCCTACATCCACTCTTCTCGCAGATAGCCTATTGGCTGGATTCCACTAAGGATCAAAAGAGATGTTACAGCTTGTGATCTCGACTATCACAGTAATGAGTCTCTATCGAACTCTTACACAGTCTCACTAAGACTTTCTCTCTTTTGTGTACAATGTTTAGCTCGATGAATGAAAAAACAAGAGACTAGAAAGCTTCAGACTTTGCAATTCTCTTTCAAGCACTCCCCGAACAACTAAAGAGTCAGTCCTTAAATACTCCTTCATGCCTTCTTGACCGTTGGCACTTTCCAAAGGAATTCTTCTAATCTACCCATTGGACAAAATCAATTAAGGTGATCTCGAGTCGTTGGATGATTTGTGTTGAAAGCTCGTCAATCCTGTTCGCCCATACATATCAGGATCTTAAGTTTCCATAAGTAGAACCTTCCAAGTTTAGCTCGCCTTTCAAAGATTTTCATATCGGAGTAGTTTCTAATAAGAATAATCAATCAAGTAGATGTGAAACCCAGCTATAAGATCTTCCAATAATTATACGAAATGAAACTTTGAAGATAATCTTGCATCTGGATAATAATCCTACAATTGGAAAAGTCTTCATACTTTAGTCTGGAACTGTCGGTGAGGATAGGCTTTGAGACTAAAATCTGATGGTCTGTCGGTCTTCAGACTTTGACGATAAAGTCTTGAGTTCTTTTAATATAGACTTTGAAATGTTTTGTCAACTTCAAAACAATAAAGGAGTTTTCTCTAACAATCTCCCCCTTTTTGATGGTAACAAAACCTTCCTGCAAAATTCGAAAACTTTTGACCTGCAAAACAACACTTATGTAATATATAATATCTTATAAAATAAATTTAATTAGGACTTGAAAACCTTGATTCTGCAACCACAGAACACATGTTAGTCCAAACCAGTCATAATTAATATCGCAAACTTAGTCACTGTACTGCAAGCATCAAAAGATTAACAATATCCAAAGTCAAATGTCAAACCAAACCAAAATCAAAAGTCCACAGAAAGTAAATTCAAAGTTAATATCCAAATAAAACCAAAATGCAAATCTGCACTCAAACTCTCCCCTTTTTGTCATCAGCAAAAAGTGGAGGAAAGCGATTGAAAAGAGTTGGATAGAATCGAGGTTGCTTGGGGATATGAACGAGCCGGAAATCCCCATGGACTTGACAGTGTCTTCAAGCTTCGCAAAGACTCCTTAAGTTGTTGAATATCCGCACCATTTGCCTGTTCTTGCGTTGAAGCTTTAGGGTTTGAATCTGTTCTTGAAGAGAGTTTGTAGATGCCTTGAAGACAGTCATCATGTGCTTAATTTCAAACTCAAAAGCATATTGTTGTCCCTTTAATTCCAAAAGAAGCTCCATCACTCTCTGAAAATCTGCTGAGTGATCTATAGTAGTGTCCGGGGTCCGAATCGAATTACATGAGTTGAAAATGAGGGGGAACATCAGTTGTGCTATCACCATGACTAGGAGTGTATGCCTCGAAATCTGCTTTAGGAAATTGAGAGGCATAGACCTCTTCTAGGTCTGGTGGAGATCTACTAACATCACTAGAAAAGATGGGTGAAGAAGTACCTCGTTTTTCACCATCTCCCCCTATCTTCGTGCCTTCAGGTGGAGAGATATGCTCTTCTTCATGCTTAGCTTCAGCACTATAGCGATGTTGTTCTCCAGTATTTTCACTCCTTGTCTTCTTCAAATCATCGGACAATGATGCAGCCATTGTTGGTTCAAAGAAGTCATCGTGACTCCTTTCTTCTTCGCTTCTTTTTTTTTTTTTTCCTTGTTCTTCTCTTTCTCCGTCTCTTCTCTCTGTTTCTTCTCGTTCTCTGTTCTCTATATGGCTTACAAAACTCTGTAGATTTCGCAAGGCAAATGCTGAGATAGTGAGATCATCATCTTCTTCTTCTTCATCTTCCAAGATAAGAGATCTCCTTTTCTTTATAGGTTTTGTCAATGGCTCATTGCCTTTCATTTTCTTTGCAGCAGAGTCTTGCTTTGCCTTCACAGGGGACTTCTCCTTGAAGCATTCCAACTCCTTGCTCAGTTTCTTCAGCCTCATCTTAGAAACCATTTTAAGACCAATAACCATTGGGGCAATGGTTCTAACACAAAGAGGAGCAGGAAGTGTGATCTTGAAATGCTTAAAGAGTTGTGAGATAAGCGCCGAGTAAGGGAGTTGTTCATTGTCTTTCACCACAGTTCTGTACATGTGCATAAGAATTGTGTGATGCAGAGAGAACTTACGACCAGTGTTGATTTCGTACATGAGCTTCGCTTCGGAACGAGAAACGTCTGTCTTTGAGGTAGACTTTGGCCTGATGCAATTAATCACCACCTTGTGAAGAAGAATATTAGAGGCATTCATTCTTGAATAAGAAATCTTGCCTTCGACCATTCTGTCATTAACAATGGACAATGTAGCATAAGCATGAGACACACCAATTGGTTGGAATCTTCCTCTTTCTCAAAAACATAATGAAAGTCGTAAAGATATACAGATTTTCAATCATATTTTATATTATTAAAGTATATAATGAGTGAAATCACTTTGTGATGAATAAGTTTGAATCATCAAACAATGAAAAATATGATCAATGTTTTTCATTTCCAATCGAGTTTTGATTGCTAACTGCGCAAATATTATGTCCTTTGTAAGAAAGGCCAACCCAAAGTTTTAAAATAGTAGGTATAGGGAGATCATACCCATATATAAGGAGCATATAAACTCCATTACCAAGAAGTGTGCGATTTTTAAAAGGGCCCTCTTACTTGCAAGCCGGATTAGGGTTGAAACTTAGCTCTGGTATGATATTAGAAAATCCAACCTAACTATTTAAGCTAATAGATAAAGGAATACAATATGTATATAAAGAGCACATAAATCATTGTCCAGCAATGTAGAATATTTTCAACATCCTTCTTTTACCACAAGTGATTAATATTGTTGGGAATGCTTATGTAACAGTCATCTCTTCACCCTCTATGCGCATGTGGTGGAACACGAGCTTAACACAAGACTCAAGTTTTAGTCGATAAACACTTGATAAAAATTTGAGATTTCAGATGATAATATGAAGAATAATGTCTACACTCTTCAAACTCAAGATTCGCTCTACATAAGAAGGAATCTCTAGTTTGCTCATAATATTGCATGACATTTTTGAATTGTGATACCATCACCTAGACATATCCTTGAGAGAGAGAGAGAGAGCTCAAAGTCTGAGTTCGTCAATTTATCCTGTCAGATTTACCTTCTTTCAAAAACTTAAAGCCAATAAATTATGAGCTAATAGGATTATTAACTATTTCACATCACATCAAATTTTCGATGTATGACCTTTTAATATGATTCACATGTGGAATAGCAATATAATATAATGGATTAATGACACATTCATATGTATCTAAGGCTCCGTTTGTTTCGGAAAAAACATTTATCGAGGAAATATTTTCTTCATTTTCCGGCATTTAGATTGCTTAGGAAATGAGTCAAAGGAAAACGTTTTTTCTAGTCAATAGAAATCAATGCTTAAATTCAATAAAATGATTTACTCTTTTAAAAATTGGAAGTCAATTTATGTAATATGACTATATAACGGTGGATGGACTAGAAATTCTGCACTTAGGCACAAGAACACAAACACTCATTCTCGATCCCTCGGTAGCAATCCAGAACTAGATGTTAGGGTCGAGTCTACCGAGATCCACTAAAGGCAAGCTCGGGTCCATTGAGGTAAGGCCTAAGACCCCAGTCTTGGTGCTTGGGACTCTGGTGCCAGTGCCCGAGGTCCTAGCACCCAAGGCTTGGGTCCCTAGTGTTAAGGCTTGGCTACATCAAGGCTAGGCCTGGTACCCCAACATCACTACTTGAGACCATCTAGGCTGTTCCTAGGACCCCAGTTATCACGTTTTGGTCCATCGAGGCTAGGCTCGGGACATCAGTGTTGATGCCCATGCCCAAGACGTCGAACCTAGGTCACCGGCGCCCTTGCCTTGGTCTATCAAGGCTGAACCTGGATGCCTATGCCTAGGATTCCCATGCTTGTGCTTGGGTCCATTGATGCGAGAGCAACCGACTTAGCTCCATCAGTCCACTTAGCACCATTATCATTTACGCAAAGATAGAATTTGGGCATAACATGCTTCAATGAGTGGAGACTAAAATTTCCAACTAAAGCAGAAGTGAACCATTCATACTGAGTTATCTATACTGATGATTAGTGAGTTACCAAATTCTCGGTATAATATATTAGTTGTTGATTTCTCAGTACACTTTATTAGTTGCCGGTCTCGAAGTTTATCAATAAAATATAAATAGGAGGCCATTATGAATAACTTCCTTGGTTATTTGATGAAATCTTGAGATATTTATCTTATGGTCAAGGTGGGAGTATGAATTTTGCAAGGCTCAAAAATCAAGAATGCAAGTTCTCGAGTCATTAAATGCATCTCTATATTTCAAGGAGTCTTTATTGTTAGGTAAGTTTCAAGAGTCAAAATTCTAAGTTCCTAAGTCTTTAATGTTAGGCTAGTTGTCATGTCTATTTAATTACGTTTTTATTTCTTAATTTTTATTCCTCCTATAAATAGAGAAAGCCTCTCAATTGTGAGGATAGAACAATTTGATAAATGAAAATACATGAGATTTTCCTATGATTGAGTAATTATCTTTGAAGAGTGGATTTGATGAAGGATAACTTTTTATTTCGGCCTCTTTATCACTGGAGAGTGGATTACTCCTCAGTGGTGAGCCAAGAAGCACTTTATCCTCGCTTGCTGGTTTTCCTTTAGGGCTTGGTAGTGACCTTTTCCTATTCCGAAGTCCTTTAGCCTTAGTGGGTGGTTCATCCTTTAAGCTTTGGTGGTGAACTTCATCAATCCCGATCCTCATTCTCGATTGGTGGCACGTCCTTTATACTTTGGTGGCAATTGTATTCTATCTTTTAATTCCGGATTTATCCATTGATAACTATCCCCATTACACACCATTTCCTAAATACTTAACCAAAATTTCTCATATCCGGAATCACTCACCCACGCACGCATCATCCAACAATGATCAGACTAAGATCCCAGGGCTTGGGCCTAGGACCCTGGCTTTTGGGCCTACAACCCTAACACTTGTGCCCAAGTCCTCATTGTACAAGCCGTGTCCATCTAGGTTGAGCTTGTGCCCGAGACCCCGACCGCACAGGCCCAGATCCAATAAGGTCATGCCTCCGAGCCCAAGCCAGATCCCTAGCACCCAACCCCAAGTCCATCAAGGCTAGGCCATGGACCTTAGTGCCCATGCTAGGGTTCATCAAAGAAAGACATCAATAAACCTTTATGGACCTAGGAACAGGGATTGGGGACTAGGGCCCAACCTTGATGGACTCGAGTATGGGCATTGGGGTCTTGGACCTAACCTTGATGGATTCGAGCTCAGGCGTTAGAGACTAGGGCCCAACCTCAGTTGACCTGAGTCCAACCTCAATGGAACTAGGCTTAGGCTCTTGAGACTTAGACCCGGTGTTGATGGACTTGGGCATGGGTGCTAGAGTATCGACAAACTCAATGGGCCCAAATTTGATGGACCCAAGCTCTGGGCATTGGGGATCAAGTCCTTGGCTTCAGGGTTTGGGCCTTGGCATAGATAGATGCAGTTGCGAGTATCAACATCGGAGACTTGAGCCCCAACCTTGATGGAATTAGGTCTAAACAATATAGACTTGAGCCGAGGCACTAGGGAGCTGGGCATAAGCATGAATTCTCATGTTTGGCTTCGGTAAACCCAAGACTTGTGCCCATGCTCATGCCCGAGAGCTAGGCATCCATGCTTGAGTCTCCAATGCTCGTGCCGAGCTCCCCAGCTATCCATGCGCAAGTCAATCGCACCTGAATGGTGTATGTCTATTAAGAAAATTAAATGAGGTTTTCGTTAGCAAATGATGGAAAATTTTTCCGGTTCATTTTCAAGTCTTGGTCAAATATTGGAAAATAACTTCTGATTTTTTTTTTCAAAAATGTTACATTTTTCACAAAATAAACAAAGTCCAACATTTGGCCTTTGACAGTTGGGATTCCAAAAGTATATAGAATTTGGACAAAACTAAGCGCAAATTAAAAAAAGAAAAGGTGAGAGAGAAAATTGAAATTGTATAAAGAATTTGGCTTTTGACGGTTGGGATTCTAAAAGTATCTTTGGAGATCCTTGGTCCTATGTGACAATTTGATTTAGTCGCACTCATAAACCTTTTTTAAGTTTGACGGCTTAAAATTTCTTTTGTCTGAGAATGGTTATTACTTTAACTAAACTCGTGCGCTCCAGCTAGCATAAGCTGGGAGAATCAAATGTCCCTGCACTAATATTAATTAATCTATTTATTTTGTCTCATTTTCGGATTTATCTATGTTTAAAACTTTCAGTGGGAAGGGCGTCGGGGACGCTTGACTCCCCATTTGAGGAGCCAACCAAATATTAGTTTTGTAAGAAGATTCTCATTACTTTAATTTCTTTATTGTGAACTTTTTTATATTGGTAAAAAAGTAGTAACTTTTTCTATTTGGAGGTTGTAGAAAATATTAAATAGAATTGGGATTCTGGCATGATAAAATTCTACTCCATTCATTGGAAGACACATGTCTCCTGTGCCCCACCGCGCCAGAAGCTTTCTCCGTATCTTTACTTCAATTTCAAGCGAAGAGACTCTCTCTCTCCCCTTCGTGTTTCTCTCTACAAAAATGTACCTAGACGGAGGCGGCAGCGGCGGCGGCGGCGTGGTTCGTCGGGAGGTGGAGAAGGCGAGATAGAGCAACTCAAGAAAGAGACGGAGTGAACACACAGTGTCGTTTTGCATGATTTCGTTGGACGTTGGAGGTAACGGACAAGGCCGATGTGGAGGTGGCTGTGAGGTTTGTCGCACGGTGGGCTCCATCATGTCAGCCAAGCTCAAGCTTAAGAACGGAGGACTGGGATGATGGTAAGTTGATGGTGGAATGCAATTTGCAGGATGAAGTTGACAGTGAGTCTAAGTTGAGGCAAGGCGTTGTCATCCTTGGTAGAGTGAGAGGAGGAAGGACAAGAAAAAGAGAAGGAACAAAAAAAAAAAAAAAGAAGAGTAAAAGAGATGGATGATGCAATGATTTCTAACAAGTGGACCCAAAAATGACACGTGCCCTTTGTTGAATGGACTTATGTAAAATTAACGTGTCTATCACTTGAGCACTTAATATTTTATTGAGATGCTGAGACGCTTGAAGTTCATTGTTTGTCTCTTTGACTTGTACGAGATATATAATTAGGGACTAGCAAAGTGGACAAAGAAGAGTGGTTGGGGGTCCGCGGAGGTTTGGTGGCTCTCGTATTTTTGACTTGGGCCTCTTTTAATCCCTGACCATGTGTGACATATAAAATAATGCAAAGTGACAGTCCGAGAATATGTATTTATTAATTGGTTAGAGTTATATAGTGTCAAAGTACAACTCATGTCATACTTTAGTCATTTAATAATATCTATATAGAATGATTTACTTTCTAATCTCATGACTTTCACTAATTAAATATCATTTAACATGACACTCTCTAGCCCTCTCAAACATAGATATCGACATATAGAATTATTTATCATTTTTTTAAATCTCAGAATTTTCGAGGAAAAGTAAAACACATGATAGAGTACTTTCTTTAAGTACCTGCAAATAGACACAAATGATGAAGATGTGTTTGGTAACCATTATATTCTCAAAAATAATTTCTACTCAGAAATAATTTTTTCTGATTTTGTTCCCTAGATAAGTTTTTGATTATTTGAAGGCGTTTGGTAATTATCTAAAATTTCTATTCCCAAAATAGAAATGCGTTTAGTATGATCCTTAATTTTTTTTTTTTGTATCGTAGAATTTCTTTAATTTTTTAATAATTTTATTACATTTTTTCTCTTCTTTTTTTTTTTTCCTTTTTTCCTTCTCTTTTTCTTCCTCTAGCTTGTTGCCGACCACAATGATGGCTGGCGACTAGCTAGACAAGAGCTAGCAAGGTCAACCCTTGCTGAGAGCTAGTGACTGGCTAGAGGAAGAAAAAGAGGAAGAGAAAAGGAAAGGAAAGAAACGAAAAGAGAAAAAAAAAAAGAAGAAAATAGTTTAGGCTTGATTCTGAAATTGTTTCCAGAAACAAATGAATAACTTTTTTGACTTCTTGATTTTGTTTCAAATATGTTCTTGGGAACAAAAATATTACCAAACGGATTTTAGTTCTTTTTTTTTTTTTTTAGGGAATAAAATAATAGAATTAAACAATGTTTGGTATGTTATCAAACAAGCCCTAAGTGATTACTTGTTCAACTTCGATATGGTAAAGTAGTAGGAATTCTCGATTGAGTTTAATATGTGCTACTCTCCTTTCACATGTTTGTGAATTCTCTTCTTTACGCACATCGGCTATCCATAGCTCCTTCACTCACATGTATCGTTTGCCCGCTTAACGACTTTATCATCTTATTAGTATTCACATGAGAGGGAATATTAAGTTTCAAGTATGAGCGAAAAGTTTCCTTTAAATTATTAAATTTTTAGAATTCCTAGTTGCGTGGGCACTTGAATTTAATGCAAGTACTGTTAAGACTTATACAAATTTGTTGAACAATCTTGCAGACTGTGAATGAATACTTCTAACAAATGTGATCTATAATACAAATATTTGGCATATTTATATATACGATAACTTTATTCAAACTTTGTATTCATCTATTAACAATATTTATGGGTATTATCTTAAAGAATTTTCCCATAGGCAAAATTTTCCAAAAAGTTCTAAACTTATTACATTTTTATTAATTCATTCATAAACCTTTCAATTTTACTAATTGAGTTCTAAAACCTTTCACTTTTTGTCAACTAAGTCCGTCTGATCAATTTTGATAGGAAATCAATGAGGTGGATGTTGACCGTCCTATGTGGTACGGTTGGCATTAACTTGGATAAAGTTTGATAATATTTTAATATTTTTTGAATTTTAATATTTTTTTCTTTTCTTTTATTTTTCTTCTTTTATTTTCCTGTTTCATTTTTCTCTCTACTGGCCTTGCTAGACCTCGTCAATGATTGTCAAAGGTTCGCGGCCTTAGGCAAGGCTTGCATGGGCGACCCTTTCGTTGCCTAGGCGACCCTCACATGACACCAAAGACCTTAGTTGGCTATCGATGAGGTTTGGTAGTGGTCACTGGAGGGAAAAAGGAAGAAAGAAAAGAAGAGAAAAAAGGAAAAATAGAAATAAAAAATTTAAATATTATTAAAATATTATTTGAAATTGTCCATGTCAATGCCGAACGACGTCGCCGAAGTTCACGTCATGATTTTCGGCCAAAATTAATCATATGGATTCAATTGCTAAAAAGTAAAAATGTTTAGAATTTAACTAGCAAAATTAAAAGATCTAGAACTGAATTAGTAAAAATACAATAGATTTATGACTTTTTAGATAATTTCCCCGTTCAAGCGATTACAATGTTAAAAATGTTGAGTAGCCGCTCAATTTAAGAATCTATCTCATTACAAAAATAAAGTCGTTGATATTTGTCAATGATTTTCAACAAATAAAATGGAAGTTAGTGCACCACAAAGAAAACAAATTGTCGATAGTAATATGCGGTATGTCAAATGAGGATATTCATGATCTTTTCTAAATTCCCAAGATGTCCTTAGTAGTCTTAGTCGCCACTCTCTCTCTCTCTCTCTCTCTCTCTCTCTCTCTCTCTCTCTCTGTACACCTTTCCATGAGTATGTAGGGGGAGCTTGCATTGCGTCGAGCTCTGTCTCAATGACGGTAATTAAAGAGATGCTACCTCTGACCTTCTTTATATGGTTAAAGATACTAATCTCATTGCAAAATGATGAGGTCCAAATCATAAGGTAGGAGAAATTAAAGGTTTGAGTTGGGGGTTCTTCGTAAATTTTAATGGCCCTACGCATGTGACCTGTATATATGATAGACCAATCGATTTTCGGACAACAGAAAATTTATTGAATTTTAAGTGTTTAAACAATGACATCATCTTCAATTTTAGGCTTAACGTTCTCACATTTCAAAAAAATAAAATAAAACAACTACCAACCTCATTTTCTGCATTAGATTTTAATATTAGATTTCATTTTTGAGTGTAGAAATCGGATGCGCATGAGAGCAATCTTTCTAATGGTGGGAGATGCAAAATATAAATTTCGAAATGTGACAAGGATATTTGATAACAAAATTGAAGATGACTTTTGCAATTATCTCATTTCTTTCTCACATGTGAGCAAGAAGTCTTGAGCAAGAAGTCTCTAGGATATTCAATTAGCCACCCAAAAATAAATCCTAGGATGGCTTATGATGTGACAGCTCCATGGCATTAGGTTCAACCAATCCTTACAGTCTTATTAAATGCCATCCGTCTTTCTAAATGTCGTTTTTTATGACTACTTGAATTTCGGCACTCATGAACCCATCATCAAAAGTTCCCATCCCCGGTGGATGAGGGGAAGTTTAAACATGGAATTTTCTTGCTCAATTTGGCGCTTGGGCACTAGACTGTTCTGCAGAGCTCTTTAAGTTAAGTGCATTTAGTCCATTTTCATGATGGTAATGGTCACAATAAACAGAAATCTTAGACTGAATACATTCGAGGGGTCCAATTATGCCAAACGACAAAGCAAACTTATTCTCGTAAGTTACACTTAAATTGTAATAGTATTTAAATATTAAACTATACTTTCATCTAAAAACTTAAATTTTTTGAACAATTAGCAATCTCCCACGAAATAAACATAGTATCAGAATAAGAGATCTTAAGTTCAAATTTTTCTAAACCTCATTTTCCTTCCCATTTCTATAATTATATGCTTCAGACAAAAATGCGAAAATTATTCATGTTAACACCGATCATGCTTTGTGGATGATTGGTGTTTAGCCATTGTCCACCTTAGCAATTTTCGGCAAAAATTAGTTGGAAGGAAATGGCAAATAGTTAAAATGTTTATGACTAAATTAGTAATTTTTCAAAAGGTTTATGATTAAATTAACATAATTGAAATGTTGATGATTAAATTAGCACAATTTAAATATTTATGATTGAATTGACCACTATACAATAGGTTTAATATTTTTTGTACAATTATCCCAACCTTTTCACATGTTGCATAGAATGGTAAGCTATTACCGCTAGAGATAATTAAGGTAATTCTCTAGGATATTTTCTTATATTAGAGATAATTAAAATAATTTTGTTAACTTTCAATATATCTCAAGATTGTGCGATATCTTATTTAATTATGCATATCTTAATTAATATATGTTACCTTTAATAGTCTCTAATAAAACCTATTAGGGGTGAGCATTGGTCCAAGGTCAATCCTAGACTGACCCTGGACCGGCTCAACCCTACTCGGTTATGGTCCGGTTCCCGGAAGACTAGGTTGGTCCTTGGTCCTAGAATTTCGGATCCTGTATCTTGTGTCGGTCCCGGTCTTGAGAGTTATGGGTCGGTCCAATCTGACCAACCCCGAATATATATATATATATATGTCTAATATATTATTTATAATTTTTTATATAGAGAAAACCTTAAAATAAACGGCATCAACAACATTAAACAGCTCTTTAGTGAGGAGTTCAAGTAATTTTACATTATTCTTTAATAACTTAGATTTTTAATGTCTTTTACGGCATCTATAGTTATAATTTACGAATGAGGAAAATGTTTTTGTGAGGAGTCCTCACGGCGTCCAAAAAGATATAAACAACTCCTTATGGCATCCTCCTTTACTATTCGTTCTCTTCTATCTTATTTGTCATCTTAGTCTTCAATTTGCCAAAATTGAAACAAACGACTTCTCCAATCGCCACTCGACACTCGTCTTGCTTGCTTTGGGTCACTCGTGTTGCTCGCCACTCGATACTCACTTGGCTTGTTACTCCCCGCTCGACATTCGATGCTCGTTCTGTTCGACACTCACCCTACTTGACCCTCACTGCTTGCCTTTCTTAGCTTACCTCGCTCATCATCGAACCACCCATTGGGTCGGTACGGTCCTCGGTTGCCCTTTCAAGAAGTACAAAAAATGAAATAGAAAATTATTGGTTAGTCTTGAATTGACCTTGAAACCGGACCGAACCCATTGGGTTAGTTCAGTCATTGATCACTTTTTTAAGGAGTACAAAAAGTGAAATAAAAAATTATCGGTTGGTCCCGAGTTGACCCTGAAACGGGACCAAACCCAGTGGGTCGGTCTGGTCCTCGGTCCCAAAAATTGAGGACCAGCACTATGCAGGTTAGTCTTAGGGTTAAGGGGTGGACCGGCCCAACCTGGACCATGCTCACCCCTAAAACCTATAAATAGGCTAATGTACTTTTCATTATGATATATCAAAATATATTGAAAATTCCACAATTCCTCTCTTCCGCATATCTTTATTAATTTTTAAATTTGTATCAAAGTCTTTGTTCTTGAGGAAACCTAAGTGCACAGGGTGGACTTCACATCCGGGTAGCTCACGCACCCGGTACACATCCAATGGCACACATCCAAATTAATCCATCCCCAAAATCACACAAAGTGTTCACTTCACGTGCACAAGTTTCATATGAGCAATCGCTTAATCGAATCGTTTCCATTAGTCGTGTTTTGACACTAATTGTATTGATTTCTTAGTCTGATCGACGCTTTTTCATGGGGTGACTTTCTTTCATTGCTAGTCGCTTAGGCCGCATCTAGTAACTATTTTCCAAGCTAGCCGTATAGGTTGCTTAATGCTATGACGCTAGCTATATAGGCCGCACACCTAGTTATTGTTTCGCAAGCCAGCCACATCGAACGTTTGCTGTTTCCTCTTTGGTTCTCAACCTTTCATGAGTTGTTTTGAGAAATAGACACCAACAGCAGACTTTCCACCCTTAAACGAACCAGATTCGGAAGACACCGCCTCACACACCAGACTACACAAATCAACAAACTTGACGGCCCGCGGTGTTCTTAGAGAAACATGTTTTTGAGGCATTATTCAACATTAATTCAAACATCGTTGACTACTTCGATGTCACATTGAGTTTGATGGACGATGTTAGAGATAATTAAGATGATTCTTTCAGATATTTTCCTATATTAGACATAATTAAAATGTTTCTGTTGATTTTTTTGTATAACTCAAAATTGCGCAGTATCTCATTTGATTGTGCATATCTTAATTGATATATATTATCTTTGATAGTCTCTCATAAAGCCTATAAATATATTGATGCACTTTTCATTGACATATCTAAAAATATTGAAAATTCCATGATTCATTTCTTCCGTATATCTTTCTTATTTCTTAACTTGTGAGATTTCATGGGATCACAACCAATTATTCTAAAAGCTTAAGCCGTTAGATGAATACGTGATTTATTATTTAAATATTTTAACAAGGTGTGATTTTAATATTTTAACACTCCCCCTCACACTTAGTTTGGTCTTTTGTGTAATACTAAGCATGTAAATTTAATTGGGGAGGCAAATGAGGCCTAGACTAATTTGAATTCATACCTCTAACTTTGATACTATGTGAGATTTTGTGATATCACAATCAACTCTTTCAAAAACTTAAGCTGTTAGATGAAAGCGTGGTTTATTATTTAAATATTATAACAAGTTGCATATAATATGAACCATAATTGATCACGAACTTTGAGTCTTGTATACGCCTTCAGATATATGTCTCCACCAAATCTATAAAATGCATAATTATTTCGAGAGGAAGGGCTTTGGAGGAGCTACCACTGACCATCCGAATAAAAAATGTGAACCCCATTCATTCAATTTAATAGACGAATTAGTGAGGAAGCTAATTGTGACATCCTGATTTTTGACCCTGTTTCGATTAAATGAAATGGGCTTTTCATTGACGTGTCTATAGTCATTTTCTTTGAGCTGATCACTCATTTGATAACTAATCTATCAAGTGAAGCCGTTAAGGGATATAAACGCGACAAACTTGAGAATTCGATCATAAATCGATTACTTGACCGTGCTAATTGGCAAGGGTCAATATGGCACAATTATAATTGATTAGAGATCGGAGATAGGTCGATTTGACAAAAGCATGTAATTAAATTGTGGGTGATTCAACCTGATTGCAAAATTTACGTCGAGCAGCAAAAGCAGAAACGAATTTTTTTTGTCGATTCTGTACCTAGTACCCGTAATTGAAATCTTGAGATTTTTACGACAACCGAGAGTCGCCTATGAGTCGGAGATGCACAACGTGGATCGAAAATAATGACCACGAGTCAAACGCACTAAAACTTCTTAAAAGCTACATGATAGGTTAGGTCACGCTAAAATTGCGTCCAATTAAAATTAACCTCAAAATTGAACTTGGTTTCGTGATTCGAAAGTTTGGGCGTGTCACAATTTATTTTTGGGACATTGATTCATCCTTTGAAGAACTTTTGCGAACCCGGATTTTTTGGCGAAAAATCAAAATTCGGCAAAATTGAATCAAAAATTCGGAGGGGCCTCTTTACTTGGATTTTTGGGCTACCAAATTGAAGTAAATTGTGGAGAATGGGTGCAAATTCGTTTGGGCTGCCCCCTTGGCATTTTTGGTCACCAAATTAGCTTGAATTGGTGAGGAATTGATTGGAGACCAAGGCAAATTCGTAGGTCTATGGGGCTGCTGCAATTTGGCCTTCATTTGTGGCTTGTTTGAGAAGTTTGGGAGGGAAAATGACTGCTGGATATGGCTGAGGACTTTAGGGGCTTATCAATCATCACTTGGATATTTAGAGAGCCAAGGATTGGCTTAGGCATTGACTTTCTCCCCTCCCCGTCCCCTTATCCCCTTCCTCTCCCTTCTTCATGTTCTTCTCCCCTTATGCTACCAAACACCCTCCTCCTTGCTGTCCAGCTTCTGCTTCTTCTTCTTTCTTCTTCCCCTTCCATTGTTGTTGCAACATAGAACCTCCACCAGCCAACACAACCAGCCCTTGCATCGAAGCAACCAGCCACCGCCAGCCCTCTTACCACTCAACCGACCTGCCTGCGCGTCCGCCTCCTCACCATCCTTCGTCCGCCTGTCTTGGCCAGAAGTCGCCTCCTGCTGACCTCGAACAGTCGGCTCCACTTGACCAGGTCTCGTTGTCGTTCGTCCAGCGACCGTGCACCACCGCCGCTCCACGCTCGTGTCCAGCCAACCCGCCACTTGCCTCCAAGCCAAACCGACCAGCTCAGCCAACTCCCTCCGGTAGCGAAACCTAGCAGCAAACCGTGCTAGGCTTTTTCAGCCCTTTTCCGGCCTCCCTTGGTGTCGCCATAGGCCCGGGTTTTGGCGCCGTCGTGCCGCCGTCACCGTGAATCGGTTTGCTCGCTAATTCGGTGAATTAACCTCCGAAGCTCTAATTAGGGGTTAATTACTCTTAATGAGGGATTAGTTAGGCTTAAGCATGGTTTAATAGTTGATTTAGTTAGAGTAACTATTAGTTAGTTAATTTAGTTGAGTGAACTAGGTAGTTATGTTAGTTAGCCTATTAGATTAAATTAGTTAGACCGGTTAGATTAATTGTTCAATTAGATTAGTTTGGTTCAGTTTATTTAATTTAATTAAGTTTTCTAATTTAAATATTTTTCAATTTATTTAATTAATTATTAATTAGCAGAAATTATACTCGGGATAGTCAGCTTGTCGAATTTCATGTTGATCGTCACGATTGTGTTGGTTTGTTAAATTGATTGCTAATTTATGCAATTGAGTACTCGGATGATAATTTTTAATTATTATTTCAAAAATATGAATTTTTGTATTTAATTAGAAAAAATACACTGTTTTGACACTAAAAATATTTTAAGTACTATATAAAATTGTGGGATTTTCAAAAGAGAGTATACCACTTTTTATGGTTCAATCTCGATTGTGTGACCATGCACAATTATTTTACCGGGTGTTTTTTATATGAAGAAAATAGGCCAAGTACATTATTTGAAATTGAGGCATTTGAGTGCAAAGCACAATGTCCTTGACCGAGTACGATGTGCATGTGATCACCAAATACCCCGACGCGTTTACGCGGGGTAATGAACCCGTCCAACGCGTCTATGGGTGACGATGCCTGATTAAGTTCAGATGTCCTTGACAAGGGATGCCGGATTGCGGTAGAGGTTAGACCGATGCTCATTCGGGAATGCCATCTAGATGTAGACGTTACATGCTCGATGGGGCGAGATGACGCCCGGTTATGCCGGATGACCGCCGGTCGTTTAGTTGGCCGTGGCCGTTGGGTTGTAACTAATTGGAACACGCTGAATGAGTGAGATAATCCGCGCTCGATTATGAAACGAAATTGTGTGGCACAGAATGGGACGTGTCATAACGATTTGGCCTTATAATCGGGATCCTTGTGATTGATTAATATATGGAAGTGAAGTGTTCCAATTATTGAGTACATTTACTGTATGCATATGTTATATGAGCTGTGCTAATGTGTAGGGAGGTGCTGAGACGAGGTAAGTATTATATGATGTGTACTTAGGCTACCTTTAGGTGAATTATCTTCCTAATCGGGGTTTAGGTGCAGACTCTCTACGACATTATCTCACCCCGTCGTGGTTTAAATTTTTCAGGTCCTTAGATGGAAGTACGTCATGTACGTTATGGGGTCCCGCAGGTGATGGACTTTCAGCACTCCTATTTCCCTATTCCCGGACTAACCCGACCCATGAGTTGGCTGAGTCCACGGTATGGGCCGAGGAGGGCCGACCTTAGTTGGTACCTCATCGCTTCATAGCGTGGTTCATTAACTTTCCTCAAAGGGGTCGTGGAGAGTCCTCATGTGGTTTTGACGGGCCTCCCGTGGGACCTGGGTAGTGGGAACTAGGGCATCCTATGGATATCGACACCCTTGATGGTGTCATAGAGGACCTAGAATCGATGACTGCAGAGTTCAGAGTTTAGATGGCTCAGTAGTCCTTTTTGAGTTAGACTCTTGTATATAGACTGGTAGGACTGATTGGTTATGTATATAAACCTGAATTTGTTTATAGAATATGTTTTGTGTTAATTGAATGTCCTGCTTTTCTATCCAATGTTTGTTTGTTGTCTGGAGATTGTTTAACTGGGTCGCATGCATATAAAATGAATTGGTTGGCGACACGTCATCGGAACATCGCAATTTGATCGACTAATCGAGGATGTGCGCGTGCTCGATCATGGTTATATACAGCCATACAATAATAAGTCCTTTACCATCACCTCCTGAAATGAAACCTGTCAAGCAAAACAAATTAAGACCTATCTCAATTTCATCATCTCTATCCTTGATAGAACCAAACTAGTCCTGACCGGTCTTCAGTTCGCTGCATCATCTTCTTTATTACCATCCTTATTAAATTTCTTGTTTATTAGGTGTGGCAATATTGTCCCAAGCCAGAGGAAAATGCTCTTTGATCAGCTTTGCATTGATGATCTTCCATGAAATTGTCTTCATACATGGAAGGCCAATGAAGCCTACCATAGCTGACAACGCCACTTCCCTAAAAGAAAATTACCCAATCACTTCGGTGAAGCTTGAAGCGAAAAAATTGACGCCAGGCAAAAGATTGCAGAGAAAGGAGAAGTACTGTTGCGAAACGCACTGGCGCAAAGTTTGGGACTTGACAATTTGGGAGCAGTTTATGCGGATGATTTTCGTCCGGCGAAACCAGTAAACAGTCCCAGGGTTGGCGAATCTTTTCCTCGAGAAAAAGATACTGAATCAAATTAAATAAATGCAGGTGATAGGCACGTGGTCACAGTGTCGAGAAACGACTTCCAACCTGCGGAACCTGGTCACAGCCCTGGTGTTGGCCACTCTTTCCAATACTAGGGTGCTGCAGAACCAAATTCATAGTGATTTGTGGTTCATATATGTAAAGGCTTGTTCTCCAAATTGGTGTATAGTTTGTACAGTTATGGGGTCTCTGCTGTCTCTCTGTCATGGAGATTTAAATGATACTGATTTTGGTATCTGTACTCAAGCACTTGTATGAGGGGAGGTCAATATAAAGCCTTATCGTAAGCTTATTGTGCAGAGACAGTACAGATGTTGCGACCTCTCTCTCTCTCTCTCTCTCTCTCGCGTATCCGAGTTCATGTCAGCTTAGTGCATTCTCAAGCACGCACACTCTCTCAGGTGTTCGCACAAAAGCACACCTCGTAACATGCATTACACAAAATTATTTAGAATGATAGACAAATCCAAATGGATTAAAATTCTGATTTAGTGTAAACCCTGAGAACATGACAGTCTTCTTGGAGGATAGATGAGTGGTAAGTACAGTGTGAGTTACAACAAACATTAATTAGGACAATATTTCTCCATATTATATCTGAACTCCAAATAGGTCACTGTCTAAACAAAATTTGAGATACCAGAGATCCAATATATTACTTACCTATCTTGTGTAGAAATCCGAATGATCCAATTGGTTCTACATAGAAGTTATAGTTCTTTGAGAAATAACCTTCGCAAGAACTTTTACTTGCATAAGCATAGTTTGTGGACGATAATACTGAGCATTTTTAAGGTTCATCCAAGGTTGGAAGAAGTTTCCACTCACCAATCTTCTATTTGGTGGTTTACATACATAGCACCACCCATATTTAAAGTCTTAGTTAAGTTTATAGGTGAGTTGTGTCCACAATTTTTAACTCACCTACCAGAGATGTGGTTTGAAAAAATGAGGAAAGTATAGCCCAACGACATTTGCAAAGACACTTAAGAAACAGGGCCATATTTTCTGCTGTTCCTAATCGGAGGAAATTTCCTTCAACCACTTTTTTGTGCAAGTATGCATATTACTCACATTAATATTTAGTTAAGTTTGCTTAAGGATGATTTTGGTAACTTATAACCCACTAATAGAAGGTATGATTGGAGGAAATTTTCAAGGTTTGAAAGTACAAAGAAATTCTTAGTAATGTTCCTCTTTCGAGGCCTTAAAACATTGTGTCTTTCTCTCAACTCACAAGGATGCAGAGAATTAAAAAGTCTTGAACTTATTGCAATCATATCAATTTAGTTTTAAACATTTTGCATTCATGTCAATCAGTTCATCCGATTAATTTTGACTAGGTGGTGTTGACGTGGATGCTAGGTGGCACCGATCATCTGACTGACACTAACGTAAATAATCTTTTAATAATATTTTATTTGTTTTTTTTTCATTTATTTATTTCGTTTTCTTTGTTTTTCCTCCTTCCTCCTTCTTCCTTTGGTCGGGTTTGAACTAAGGCGAGCCTCATTGAGGGTGGGCGAGATCGAGCTCTCCCCAGCCATTCGGGAGGTGAGCCCCACCAGATCTTGTGAGGACGAGCCTTGCCCCTAGCCACCGGCAAAAGGGAGCCCTTGCCAAATCGCCTAGCAATGGCAAGGCGAGCCTTCACTAGCTAGCAAGGTCGCCCGCCCGGCTGATCGCCCTCACCTCGGTCGATTGCCTCGATTTGATGACCAACCAAAGGAAGGAGGAAGAGGAAAATAAATAAAGAGAAAGATAAGTTAAAAGAAAATAAAATTCAAAATTCAAAAAAAATATTAAAATATTATAAAAACATTGTCCATATTTGCATTGGCCGTGTCATGTCGCCGGTCATGCCATGTCGATGCCGATAGGGGCAAATTAGGCCGAATGATTTGAATTAGCATGATTGCAAAATGATTATGATTTAATTGGCTTAAAAAAATTTAAAACTAAATTGGTATAATTATAATAATTTGAGGACATTTTTTTTGATAATTTTCTTCACATAGCATGTGACGTCTCTCGGGCGATTCGAAGGGGTGGAGAATCAAGATACTGTTAGAATTATTAATAGCCGCAAAAGTTGAAAATAAGAAGCTAACATGGAAAAAGCTGTCTATTTTTTATATATATTTTTTTGAGCAACAGCAATAACTAGTTGGAAAGCTGATACTCCATCCTTATTTAATGGTTAACAATGTTAGAGTTTCTTGTGGGAGAGAGAGTTTGTATGAGCAACTATTTTGTAAAAAAAATTGCTAGATCAAATTAATCATATTTTAAGAATATGTGAGAACCACATTGAATGACGTATCGTGATTGGTTATATTCATTGTATTATGTGTAAATTATCTTGATATTATATTTGCTCGAAGAAGTACAAGAAAAACAGCCGAGACAGCACTTCGAAGAACGTGAATGCATGGTGGGCTCAAGCTAGCTAGGTGTGGCAGCAATTTGTCTTCCACATGCATCAACGTGCTTTCGTTCTCGTAAATAGTACAATATGTCGATGACCGTTCGATGGGCTCTATGATTTAAGGAGAAGGAGTGGAGGAAACTTTGAAAAGGGTTGAAGCACATTTTTTATTGGCATGAATTCTTCACACTTCATCGGAGAATCACAAAGAGTTGTTTACCTTATGTTCTGTACCATGATGATCTTGAAGACCATTTATAAGTCTGGGTTTATTTAACTAATTCGACTTAAGCATCACATGACGATATTTAAAAAAAAAAATACATAATAACATATCAAGGAAAAACATTTTGCACATATTGAACAAGTTAGAAATAGACAGAAAAATTGGAGAACAAACGCAATATAGTAGTTTGTTAGTAATCCAAATTACATTTTCACATCTAAAGTAGCAAACACGGGATGTGTATGTTTACTAGAGGAGTACATTGATGGCTAGGAAAATTGTAAGGAAGGTTGAGTTAGTGAAGTTTCAACCCTAAATATATAATGCTAAGACAGTCTGTCCAGAGTTCGAGTTTTTGCTAAGAAAACCCGGAAATTTTTTTGAAGGCCTCATGGTCTAGAAAAATTGATGGGTGCTTCAAAAGGTCCCAATACTCTTTTTCAAAAAATGGTTATGCTTTCTTCCACTCACGGTCAGAGGAAACTTTCTTTTAACAATACATCTAATTGTGAGTTAAAGTCACTCATATCTAAACTTAATTAAGTATAAATATGGGTGATATCCATATTTATATCCTAACCAATCAGAAAAATAAATTTTTTAACCAGAGATGAAGGAAAATATGACCTCATAAAAACAAAGGAATGTCATAGCACGGTCAGTTTGATTCTCTCATTATTTTTTTGAACTTATTGAATCTTGTACTGGTTAGGTAAGATTCCTTCGGATTCTATAAATACCAAGCGTTGAGGCTCTCTAGGCATCTCCTCAGCCGCGTTCTCTCTCTCTCTCTCTCTCTCTCTCTCCCCTCCTTCCCTCCCACCGTCCCCGCCATGGCCCCAAATAAGGTTCTCTACGCCTCCGCCTTTCTTCTTCTGGCCCCTCTAGAACTCCAGTCCACTCGAGCTAGGCAGTTGAACGCTAACGATGCAAAAGCAAAAATCGTTCCCCAACAAGCTGCCAAATGTGCACAAACTCCTAGAAAAGGAATTAAGGAAAACCATAGCCGAGCAGAGCAAAAACTTGCATGGTGAAATTTTAAACAAAGCCACGAACACTGATGTGTCTACGACTCCAGCGCCGCCGCCATCAAGTACCATGGTGGCGGCAACGACACCGCCGCCATCTCCCGGCCGAAGCTTAGATGACTTTAGGCCCACGGAACCTGGCCACAGCCCTGGGGTTGGCCATTCGCTGCAGAACTAGGATTTATCATCGATATTGTTATGTTCAATCGCGCATGTTTATTGTCGTCATGCATGTATCATCAATCTATGTTTGAGTAGGGTTAGATGCTTCGGTTTAAGTTTGAGGCGTAGCTAGTGCGTGTATGTCTTTTACGTATCTATATATATATTAATAATTTGCGAGAAAGAAGCGTGCAACTCAGTTGTCTTTTGTCCATTTACTTTAACTAGCTCAGTTTGTGGTTATTTTATTTGTTCCTTCTATGATTGTTAGATACTCAAATATGCATTGCCATGCAAGATTGGTCCCCCTCAGTGACCTATATATTAGGTACCAGCAATGAACCATACCTATCTAAGCTCTTCTATACAGACATACCACGCAAGTAATTCACAAGAGTAGAGAATTTTTTAGCTTTAATTGGGATTTAAAGAATTCTGTAAAGTATATTGGGTATGCTTATAATGTCAACGAAGACCAATGGCGATGCGGATGTTGCTTAAGCATGCATGTGGGGATGAGTAATGAAAAGTAATATGATGACGATTCTACCACATGAAATATTTGATCGAGCATGAACAAATTGAAACTGACTAAAATATTTGGTTAGGAAAGTACATATACTCCAAGAGACTACAAGTAGTAGTGAATATTATTAGTAATTCCATGTTCGAGGCCTAAAGACTGCCTCTCTCGGCCCACAAGCATGCCACTCTTAAAGGATTATGTGGCGGGTCCGAGGGCTATTACAAGGGGTCAAGATACAGTTTGAATTGTTAATAGCCGCAAAAACTTAAAATAAGAAGCCTACATGGGAAAAGCTGCCTAAGAACTAAAAGCTAAGTAGTTCAATCACACCCAGCTTCTTAGTTATTACTTTTATTGTTTTTTGTGCAACAGCACAAAAGTAGTTTGAATGCTGATAATCAATCCTTATTTAATGGTCAATAATGTAATGGTGGAGAAGAGAGACATATAAGAAGTAAGAGCAAGTATTATGTAAACAAAGTCCGATGGATAAAATCAATCACAGAATTTGTGAGACTCATAGTGAATTTGACTAGAAGAGAAAAAGAGCCGAGACAACCTTTGAAAAACGTGAATGCATGGTGGGCTCAAGCTAACTAGGAGTGGCAACAATTTATCTTCCATAAGCATCTGAGACCTCGCACTCCCAAAGTGCCTGTAACATGCTTTTATTCTTGTAGATAGTGGTGTGTTGATGACCGAGCGTTGGGTTTTGATGATTTGAGGAGAAAGAGGGAAGAAGATTTGAAAGGGTTGAAGCAAAACAATGCCATTTTCTATTGGCATGAATTCCTCACATCTCATCGGAGAATCACAAAAGAGTCGTTTGCCTTATGTTTTATATCGTGATAATCTTGAAGACTATATTTTAGTTTAGGTTCATTTCCTCCAAGGTTTTAACTTAATATCAGAAGATACGTTATTGAATATTGGCTCTTTTTCATATAGTTGGGACTTTGGAAGTATATTGATGATTATCTAACATATATTATATATATATGTATATATATATATACAAGATGTCTACATATTTCTTCTAATGCATGTGTACGTTGAAAGGAATGATAAATGCCTAGTACATGAGAGCGATCCAATATGGAGGGCGGGTAAATAAAGCAACGCCGTTTATAGGCGACATATAGATTGTTAATGGAAACCTATTCTCTAAAATGTTTTCGGTTCCTGTATTACATTCTTTATGAGACTAATAATTCATTTAAAAGTTTGAGACCTATGGATAGAGGAACAGTTAAAGTATAGATTTAGCCCCTTATTCACGTAAATGCAATTGGCTAAACCCTAGCAAAATAAGTTAATGATATATAAGTAGGGTGGAGGAAAGTAAATAATAATAAAATGAGTTAGGGAATTCCATGGGTCTAAATGAAGTTATCCTGATTTGAAAAATAATAAAAAGCGAAATTGAATGTGACCATCTAAATTACTCCACGTAAGCATTTCACGTAGATATTTCAACAAAAATACGTAATAACACGTCAATGAAAAAAAAATGTTGCACATAACTAATGTCCGTTAGTCCAACTATAAATGTCATATTTAAATTACAATTATACATATAAAGAAGGGAGGTCGGGATGTGTGCTTACTAAAAAAGAGTATATAAATGGCTAGGAAAATTGTAAGGAGAAGTCCAGTACGTGACGACTGAATCCCTCTAAATTCATAATGCCTACAAAGTCTATAGTTTTCACCAAGAGATTCTAAAATTATTTCAAGGCGCCCTACTCTAGGAATTAATTAGGTGTGATGGCTAGAAATAGAGACTGAGAACTAACGAAATTTGTTGGGTGCTTTAGAAGGTCTGGATAGCCTATAAGAAAAAAAAAATTATATATTTCTTTAACCCCCAGTCGCAAAAAAAACTTTCTTTAAACAGAGCTCTGATTGTGGTTACAAACCAGAACATAACTCACACTCAATTTTAATCTAATTATAGATGTGGGGTTGATGTTCATGTTTATAACCCAACCAACGAAAAGTCTGGTTTCTTTGACGAAATTTGCGTTCTTCTATTTCATTTTTATCTACTTTTTTTTTTTTCCTTTCGTGTTTCTTTTTTATTCCCTTCCATCATTCCCTAAATCTCATAAGTATCTATTTATCTAAGGAAAGGAAAGGCAGAGGTCCTTGGTGTCCTATCCAGTAAAAAACTGGGGTCTCACAATCATTGGTGAATACGATTTTTCCTCATGTGTTTCTCCATTCATGATTTGATATTTTGGCGTCCTAGGTATATTGGAATCACATCAATCCATCTTAAACTGGGTGGTTAAACTCACTATCTGAAAAAAGATGTCGTGGCACCATTAGTTGGTGTATTCCTCGTGGCTTTAAAAATTTGAACTTACAATTGGGGGAGGGAAGGGGGAGGGGGTATTTTATGTCAAAGGGAATTTGATTTTTTCATTATCTTCTTAAACTTATTAAATCTCCATCTAGTCTGGCAGGACTAGTTCAGATTCTACGAATAGCACTCGAGTTGGTGCTATCTAGGTATCTTCTCAGCAGCTGGGTACTGTCTGTCTGTCTGTCTGTCTGTTTCTCTCTCTCTCTCTCTCTCTCAGCCATGTCCCAAAAAGGTTCTCGTTGCCTTTCTCGAGCTTTCTCTTTAAAACTCCAGTCCACTCTAGTAAGGCAGTTGAATCTAACTATGCAAAAGCTAAATCCATTCCCAAACAAGCTTTAAAATGTGAAAAAAACTCCTAGACTAGAAAAGGAAGCATGAAAAACCATAGGAGCAGAGCAAAAACTTGCGTGGCGAAACCTTGAATGAAGCCACGGTGGGGCAACGATGCCGCCATCTCCAGGACGTAGCTTAGGTGACTTCAGGCCCACAGCTTCTGGCCACAACCCAGGCGTCAGCCATTCCCTTCAGAGGATGCAATTGAACAATTGAATATAACAATATCGATAAAAATTCCGACCAAAAAAAAATTATCCATAAAAACCTTGAATGAAGCCACAAACACTAACGTCTTCCACTCTGCCGTGGGGCTAACAAATGCCGCTGCCATGTCAAGGTAGGAAGTCATCTAAGCTAAGTCCGGGAGATAGTGGCAGTAGCGGAGTGGAAGACGCAATCGTGTTCATGGCTTCATTCAATGTTTCACCACGCAAGTTTTTGCTCTGCTCTGCCATGGTTGTTCCTGGTTCCTTTTCTAGGAGTTCATTCACATTTTGAAGATTGTCTGGGGATGGGTTTTGCTTTCGGCATGGTTAGCTTCAACTGCCTTGCTTGAGTGGACTGGAGTTTTAGAGAGTAAAGACTAGAAGAAGAAAGAGAAAGGCAACGAGAACATTGTTTGGGTCATCACAGCTGCCATAGTTTTTGTACAGTGCTGTTTGAATGCCATAACTATTTGTTTGACCACTTAAGTGCCATAATTTATAAAGTAACATTAATTTGAGTGTTGCAACTTTCAATTGATCACTTACATGAAAAAAATTGTTAAAAACGTTTAGTTTGTATCGAAATTCCGAAGAGATATATCACTTATTGTAAATGTTTTTAAAAACATATATCACTCAAGTGATTGATTGAAAAGATACATGGCACTCAAGTAGTTGGAAAAAAAAGATGTTAGCTAAGACTTATTGGAGCTGTACATAAGTTTCGACATTCAACTAATTGAAAAAAAATAAATTATGGTATTTCAAGTGAATAACATCTGAAAGTTATAGCATTGTGGTATCTTTTTGTCCGAGAGAGAATATTATATGTCAAATGGAATTTGATTTTTCATTAGCTTCTTAAACATATTAAATCTCCAACACGTCCGGCATATGTTTACTTTAGATTCTATAAATAGCACTCGGAGTTGTGCTCTAGGTATCTTTCAGCTGGGTACTCCCTTCCTCCCTCCCTCCCTCTGTGCCATGGCCCAAAAACAGGGTTCTCGTTGCCTTCTTCCTTCTGTAGCCTCTGTCTAAAACTCCGGTCCACTCAAGCAAGACAGTTGAAGCTAACCTCGCAAAAGCAAAACCCATTCCCAAACAAGCTTCGACATGTGAATAAACTCCTAGGAAAGGAACCAAGAAAACCATATGGAGCAGAGCAAAAACTGGCGTGGTGAAACCTTGAATGAAGCCACAAACACTAATGCGTCTCCCCACTCCACCGCCGTCGCCGCCAAGTGCCATGGTGGGGGCAACTACACCGCCGCCATCTCCTGGACGTAGCTTAGATGACTTCAGGCTCCACAGCTCCTGGCCACAGCCCAGGTGTTGGCCATTCGCTTCAGAATTAGGATTTAATCATCGAAATGCTGTTCAATTCAGTATGTTCTTCTTCTTCATGTATGTACCATATTTGTGTCCTTGATAAGGATTAGTTGTATCGGTTTAAGCTTGAGTTGGTAGGCTAGTGCAAATGTAAAGTGGTTTGTCGCCCAGGTATATTAATTATTTATGAGACAAAAGCGTGCAAATCTAAGTTGTCTTTTGTCCATTTATTTTTACTAGCTCAGTTTGTGGTTCTTTTATTTGCTTCTTTTATAATTGCTAGATTCTCAAATATGCACTGTAATGCAATATCGGTCCCCTTCTGACCTTTATAAAAGGTACGAGACATGAACTACAAAGTCGACGACCTACCCCCCCCCCCCTTCTCTCCTCTCTCTCCTTCTTCTCTCATACATATTTAGGCACCTCTATACAGACAAACTACGGAAGTACTTGCAAGAGTAAATAAATTTAGTGTAAATTGAGGTATAAGGAAACTCTGAATCTGATGGCTTAGAAGGTCCTAGCATATTTATTTCTTCTGGAATTTTAATTGTCGGTCAATTACTCCGAACTTGATCTTTTAGTTTGGAGAACGTTGTATAGATGTATGTAATATGAGCATAAACCCAAATCGACGGCACGAATGACTTACTGCAACCTTTTATTAGAAGTAAATCCACGAAGATCAATCGCACGTGATGTGGTCTTTGCATGCATGGGATTGCAGAATAAGAAGTAGATGAAAAGGAATCTAACCACATGAAATATGGTATGACTTAATTAAAAATTGATTTAGATACCTTCTTCAACTATATATGTAGGGTTGAATATGTTGATTACTCCATATGTGTTAAACCCTCTGGTGGAGGGAGGATACACACTTCCTATTCAGGCTGAATAGCTTTTACGATGCATTTTCATGAGACCTCTTGAATAGGTTAACACTTATAGTTCATATTATTGGCTTAGTAGATTATACCTATGAAAACGCAATGGGGGAGGTTTTCAGAGTCCGAGAAATGTACCTATGCTACGGAGGAATATTGGAGTTAATGTGTATATGGGCATGCTACAAATCAAGATAATTCACCTAATTGTTGGGATTTGGATTAAATCAACTAGAGTTTTGGAGTTGAGATAAATATGGAAGTGCTTATTTTTCCAAAGTTTTACATTCAATTGTTCTGTAATGAATAACGTGGGTTTAAAGCAATTGTTTGTGATGTTGTCAGGATTCTTTCATTACTTAATCAAATCTATAAGCTAAATTGGCAGCATTATTCTCCTCTTTGTGTGAGCAGGAGTAAATTATTTTCATTACATGGCCTATAAAGTTTTCATTTTCAATTACGTCACAACTAAACATCAGAGTTAAAAGACAAGATCTGATTGATATCCTAGAGAAAACATTCTAACAATTGATAAGTTTTGGGACTTAATGACAAACCCTAGTTTAAGAATTTGTCAATAACACAAAATCATAATCATTTGCAGCTTATAATTGCTTCCACTCACTTCAATGTTTTGCGAAAAAGCAAGTGTCCAATTATAAAATATACAATACAAGTAAATAAATTGGACACCGGATTAAAGTGATTTGATTGGTGTATGTGACCTACTTCACGAGGAGACTAACGATAAGCTTATATCAGATCAAAATGATATAATAGAGATTACAACCATTCCTAAGTCATCGCTGAAGACTCAGGTCTTTTTAGCCCCAATTACACTCTTAATGACTTACACATTATTATTTTTTTATTAGTTGGTAGACTTATGCATTGTTTAACTATCACAATTTCTTGCCAAACAATCTTCAATCTCACAAATCATTGGCTTCAAAGCAATTTTCTTTTTGAGATGTTTTATGAGAACGTTGCATAATTAATTGTTTACATTAAAAAACTCTACTCACTCTAAGGTACAAAAAAATGACACCTACCTATAAATACGTGTGTGTGTAATGTTCATATCCAAATAAGAAACTCTTAGAAATCTACTCAAGCTATGAAATCTAGTTAGATCAGAATTCTTTTACAAACTCAAACTTGATATATATTTTCAACAATTTCCATGTTGGCTCGACGTTTCATCAATTGTTTTCATTGGAACCAGAACTTCATTGTTACTCTCCTATAGTCCTTGGGCTCAATCGCCATAAACATCTTCCCAATTTAGGCCTAGCTTGAACTTCACCAACTCATTGAAATACTAGCTCCACAAGAATATATAGACAAAACTTCCTAAATCACTAATAAAGCAAAACCACCATTACATCCAAATTTGTCGCAGATTGTATGTACAACATTTCAAACTCAGTAGCTATAGACGTCATTGGTTTTATAGACTCCACCTCACTACAAGAACCATTTGTATAATTTCTAACGCAAGTATCCACAACGTCATGATTTTTTTATTACTTCTCCACATTCAGATAAATATTGTTCAAATTTGTATAAATAATGCCACAATCACTCTTATCTAAAAGTATTGAAAATTTGTCAATGTAACTTTTGCAAATGAAAAGGTAAATAAAATTCTCAGGCACCATAGCCAATAACCTCCCTCAACTTGTGCATTGACAAGGGATATGCACTTTCTTACCCTTCCATTGAGTTTACTATGACTCACTTGAACAAAAGACAAGCAATCAAATATTATAAGAACTGAATAATTTATAACATGACCCGACCACACACTTCTTCGAGAGTCAAACAACCTATTGCAGTCAATAGAGATATAACCACTAGGTTGCTTCTACTATTGAGGCTAAAAATACAACCTAGAGGCGAGGTGAATAGGTTGTTTTCAAACTTTGATGATCTTTTGCGAAAATTAGCTAATTGCTAAGCAAAGATCACCTCAACCTTAATGTTTATATAAACACTCACTTATCATATACCAATGTATGTGAAAAGATGAAAAAACAGTGAGGTACGTAGAGTTACAAAGTGGTTCAACTTTATCCTTTAAGTCTACGTCCACACTTCGACTAACAACCTCAAGACAAAGCCGGATTCCACCAACAATCTACTTTGGAAAGTTACTATTGGCTAGCACCGATTCTTCTTCACGTGATAGATCACACTATTTGACTCAATTGCTACTCTTACACTTGTACACTTAATCCATAGCACAATCACTAAACAACATGATAATAAAAATAGTAAGAAAGAAAAGCTTTTTGCTGAGAACAACAGTACGTAAGCTACTTGCTTTTTATGTAGTGTACTCTCTTTTGGTTCCTCAATGCCTTCTCTTTTATACTCTTCCTCAATCTATCCGTTGAGGATGGTTTAGAGAAGTAGGTGACCATTGTAGAGTTTTCCGTTGCATTGCTGCCTAGAAAGGTTCTGCCCATATAGCTTATTTATTGGGATTTTTGGAGATTAACCAAAAATAGCGACTAAAAGAGCAAATTGTGCCCATATAGTTTTCCATTGAGTTGCAAATTGTGCTTTTTGTTCTTGTCGTCCTGACTTCGTCGATCACCTTTTCTTTGGGTGTTGTACTACGGGGCTCTAGCTATATTTTGGGCTTCTAGATGTAATTTTGCTTGGCGGAATAGTTCGTGGATGGATAACCTTTGGTGGGCTATCAAGTATTTATCTAGAGATTCCTTCCTCATCACTCTCACTCAGTTCGCTTTTGGAGCTTTATGTAATATCATTTGGAAGGAAAGGAATAATATCCTTTTCCGTGATCAGACTCCCTTCGTGCCGGCTATGAAGAAACGCCTTGACAAGGTTGTTAGGGATAAGGCTTTGACGTTCCATCGTACTGATACCCTTACCAACAAGATTGTAGCAGAGCTGGAGCCTCGCCCTTTCTATTTGTGCTTTGCTTC